>JAENPR010000703.1:0-331612 GCA_018135685.1 Themeda triandra
AAAAGGGAAACAGATAGTCTGTGGTTTCAGTGTTCACATCAGGCGCAGTGAATGAATTTTACAAGCTCGTCGGCGAGGTCTCTTGACAAATCCTGCCAGACACTGAGACACCAACCCATGGGGCGTTGTGTACCTGTGTTATCCTTTCCGTAATTGCGTCACATGGCAGAGGGGCCAGGTAGTCGCTTCTTGGCCACTGCCTTTCCACTTGGGAGAGGGGATAAACTGCTTCTAAACTCATGCCATTCGAGAAAAAAAAAAAGGGGACAACTGCTTCTAAAGGTTGCCAAGATAGCATGACTTCAGAAAAATCATCACAGGTCATGGGTCACACAGTTTGCGATAGAGCAATGAACATCCTCATTGATAAACAACAGCGACCTAAAGGTCATCTGGGGTGGTAGCAACATTTAAATCAACAACTTGCTATAGTGATACTGATACATGAAGGATGACTGCAAAGACAAGTTCCTTCTGAATGCCAAGTCCAGCTACCACGTTTTCCTCACTTTATGTGCTACTTGTCTATACAGATTGAGTCCTACAGAGAGAGCGATAATTGCCAGGACTGAAGAAGAGTGCCTGCAAGGAGCGACCAAAGTGAGGCTGTTAGACTGGAATCCAACTATATCAGGAAGCAAGCTAGATTTTTTTCCTAGCACGTGCATTAGTGCTCGTGTATTTGGGGCAAGTTCATTAGAACATAAATACAGAATACAAAGTTCAGTGATTTAGCTTATAACATTGTGAAACCAGACGACAGGTACCACTCACTCTCTTAGTTGGCTGTATGGTTATCACCTGTCACAAACCCATTTCTTGCCAAATCTTTGCCTAAGGTGTGGTTTAGAAATTGCTGGCCCCATCTCAGAACATTGTTCAGAAAAAAAAAATCATGGTTTTGTTTCTATTGCTAAACAAATGGACCTTTCAACAAATATGAGAGTTCAATGGAATAGAGTTAATGCAAGCCTCAGATTCAATACAAAAAAATTTAGTTCAACTTATTAGAAATATGCCAGCACACTGTCAAGCCAAAGTACAAATCAACACACAAGTGAAATCATAACACTACATCAACTACCAGGGGACATGATGTTTTATGGAGATGAATAGTTGCACTACCATAGGGAAACACATCGGAAGTCTATTTCATTCATAGTGGAAAGTAACATGTTCAGGTTTTAGACTGAACCACAACAGCTGAATCTACTGTGCAATATTGTTAAGAGTGAACTCTATTTTCAAACAACAACTCCACTAGTACTATCAGAATAGCTGCACCACACAATCATTCATGAATATATAAACCATAAATATCTAAAAACAATCAAAAACTGAAATTAGAATAGATAACTATGAGCGGAAGCTAATATAACTTTAATTAGCCAGCAGGTAACGAATGTCTTTAATAATTCTCTTTTGAGAAATGGATCTCTTTAACAGGAAATTATCAGGTATGTGTACTGTTATATTTATGTTTGGCTAGCTGAAGGCAATATGATAAGATAAGATAAGTTAAGATAAGATAAGATAAGAGTTACAAGAACTGTAATACATCAAGGTACAGGTAATCATTCCTTAACCAAGATTAAGCGATCCTTGATTGTAGTTTTATATTGCTTCAGTCGAACTTACAACAAATAACTACTAAAAATGTGCTACTTTACCTTTGTCTAGGAAGTTCAGGAGGGGAGGGGGAGGGGGAAGGTGGAGGAGGGAAGGGAGAGCAACATAAAAGATGCATTCCTGAAACATGGTCTAGATTCACTGAGATGGTAAAAGATGGCAGAGATAGCCTAAATGGGCATGGTACATAATTAAAAGATGTTAACACATGAGCAGCCAGGGGACCATGGAAACACTAAATCGAGTGTCATCCTCCACAAGGCATGTCCTTAGTGATAGGCATTCCAATTTCATTAGACCAAAACATACATGCTAGAAAAAGGACTAATTATTTCTGGACTCCTATCAAGGATCAATCACTGGCAGGGCAAAAATGTTAATGACAGATCATAATAAAAAAATTGTAGAGGAATGGTTGCTTTTAGGTTATTAGCTGAGAAGCGATAAAAAGAAGAAAAGAGGAATGTTATTTTCCATGAACTGTTGCAGTGGGTACATAAGTCTTATTCACTTTTTTTTCTTTATAGAATAGTCAGGTTAAATAAAATCTAAAACAAATTATGGATAGGTAACAATTGTTCATCTAACTGGAACCATACAAGGGACTTACCAGGCACATGCTTATCCTAAACAAACATTCCATTGCATGCTATAATGAGTGCAGTAAACACCTTTTTCCAGAAATGATCCAAACCAGTTTTGGCTGATGTCAATCAACAAATTTGTATTATTCAACTCTAATGACAATAATCATTTACAATTCACTTCTGTCGATGGCTGATAGTGTGGACAGGACTACTACTACTACTTGTACCGATACACTTGAATTAGGCGGTTGGCATGTATAAGTGCTTGCAAGGTTTGTTCTCGTTTTTTTAAAAATAAATGTGCTTGCAAGGTAATAAAAGAAGAAGGAAAACACCAATGCTCATTGTACTATGTGTTATGAAAAATGAAGAGGTCGTCTTACTTGACACTGAACTTGGTGTTGTAATATCCGAGTAGTTCAGATCGAAGAAAAATCTGTTGAGAACCCTGGTAAAGTACAAATAATATAATAAGGTCACCTTCTAATAAGGTCAACTGCTGCAATACGCAATTGCCCGGTCTTTCTGACATCTGCACAATAGAAACTATAAGGTAGTAAAGCCCACGAGTATTTCCAATATATAAGAAAAAATAGCGATGACATAGTGAATCTGAAGCATTAGCTTAATAAAACTGTAAAGAGACTAGCATGTGAACTCGTCTTGTCTGAAGCAGAGACATTGCCAACAAAATCATAATAATGTTAGCAAACCTACATGAGAACTGATCTGGTCCGAAGCAGAGAAATTGCCAACACAATCATCAGGACATTGATGCGCCCACAACAAATAAAGAGAATTATTATCTCAAGCTTGCATTCTAGCTGCCGTCAGGGTGAAGTTGGCTCGACTGCTGTAACGTGCAATTGCCAGGTCTTTCTGACACCTGCACAACAGAAATTTTATGTCTTTTGTTGTGCAATAGTTGATAGTACTTGGTTAAATTACTGCTTTTTCCATCCATTATTTTTCCAAAAATATAGAGATCAAGGATAAAATTGAAGCAACTGGTCAAAAGCTACTACTAATATAATTTCAGTTTATTCAGTCAAAAAGTATATCAACAGGATGAATACAATTAAAATTATGTCAGTTTCATTACTTTTTTTCTAAAGAAAAAACTGCAACCCATTCAGAACATTTTCATTGCTGATGTATAGCCATCAATTGAATCCGAGATCCGGACTAGCAGATACGAGAAATAAGGAGCCAACATTCAGAGCATATGAAATGAAATGAGGAAAGATTATTTTATACCGAGTACATTTGAGCCTCAAGCTTGCTTCTTACCCCAATGTCAGAATGTCTGGACAGAATCAAATCAAATATAAAAAAGACAAGTAAACTCATTGGAAATTAACCTGGCTGATTGAAACAATACTCATTACTACATTTTGCTAGCCAAGTATAGACGCACAACCTGTGGCCAGCATGCAGGGCTAGATCCGTCATCAGAGTACACGATATACACTCTCCTCTCTACTGCTACCTGTAAAAACATACAAATCGATGGAGATATTAGCGCACCAACAGTGATGACCATATATCAGGAATGGAAGGGGGTGGTATAGAGGAGTGGGATACCTGGAAGATTGGATCGTCCTCGTCCAGACGAGCTTATGCGGACACAAACGTGGAGGGAGGACACCGTCGGCGCTGCGGGTCAGGAAAGGGGCGTGGCTCGCCGCTGCTGGTCGGGCAAGTGTCGGGGGCGCGAGCTGCTGGTTGTGGAACATACGGGCCGCCGCCGTGCCTCCGCCTCCATGCGCGACGCGAAGCTGCAGATGCATCGGTCGAAGGTTGCGTCCGAGGCTGCGGAGGCGAGGGGGAGGCGGCGGATCCTAGGCCCGTGAGGCGGGGCGGGGGCATCGCGACGGGCTCGTGCGGCGGCGGCGGCCGGCCGAGGGCGAAACCGGCGTCTCCTCTCGTGTGGGACAGCGACGGGATGTGGGGATCGGTTGTCTCCCTGGTCCGGTCTCCGTCCGCGTGGGTTCGTGACGGGGGATGGGGGCTGGACCGCTGGATTTGAGCGGGCAGCGGGGGCATCGAGGATCGCTCGGGCTGGTCTGGGGATGCGCGATGGGCTCGGTGACTGAATAATATTTAGTCCCCTGGGAACTAAATAGCACCTCCCTATATATATACATACATATATACGTATATACATACATACATATATATGTATACATATATATATATATGTATATATATATATACATATATATATATACATATATATATACATATATATATATGTATATATATATATATATATATATATATATATATATGTATATGTATATATATATATATATATATATATGTATATATATATATATATATATACATATATATATATATATATATATATATATATATATATATATATATATATATATATATATATATATATATATATATATAGGGAAATTCCATTATACTCTTACGAGTATGTGCTCCCATCTCTAAAAACCATACTAGGTATGTGTCAATACTTGTTTATCGGTTTGAGTATATTTATATACTCATTTTAAGATACTCCATGTCTTTCTACGCTAAAAATTTCAAATGAACATATATTTTTTGATATATTACTAAAATACCACTACCGTACTATATAAAATATGTTTAATTATATACCCAATGTATGCATGCATACTTGACATATATAACACCCTGATACTCTAGTATGACCATATACTTCGTGTATATACACTTCGTTTGGTCATATACACCCTAAATCTAGAGATATAGAGATAGGAGTACATACTCTAAGAGTATAAAACCCGTCCTATATATATATATATATATATATATATATATATATATATATATATATGCTACACCTGGTGTAGAATAAGTTATTCTACACCCCGACTCATCCAACCGACCGAGTGGACCAGCCCCACACCCGACCAGCCGGCCACCAACGGACCCAACCCAGCCGACCGGGACCGGGAAACGCACCAAGCCCCGCACCAGCTTTCCTTCCGCCTCCACCACACCCCACGCGATTCCCCCGGCCCGCGCGCCCCGGTCATCTCGCAGATCCGCCCCCACACCCTCCGATCTCCTCGGCGTCGAGCCCTTCCCCGCCGCCACACCGGGTCCCCCTCCACCCTAGTAGCCATCCGGGGAGCAGCCCCTCCCCCGCAGCCGAGGACTTCCGCGGAGCTCGCGACGAGATGCGTGGCGCCCCGATGGCCGTACCTCCGTCGGAGCTCGGGCAGACGGCGATAGCCGCGGTCGCGTGCAGCTACGACCTCGCGAGCTCCCCCGCCCCGCCGGGCTCGCCGGCGCGCGTTTCCTGTCCGTCGAGAGCACGAACGCCCGGCCTGCCGCGCACTCCGCGCCCACCCGGCGGCGCAAGCGTCCTCTCCGTCCCACCCGGCGGTGTAGGTCTATATGGATCTGCGACGATGTGTACAGCCCCGCATCGATGGCGACCGCGGCAGCCCGCCCCGACACCTCGCCTGCATCCTCCCAGGCGTGAGCTCGCGAGCGCCACGATCGCCGGAGGTCACCGGCCCCGCGTTCATCGCCCTCCGGTGTCCGCTTTGGTCGGCCGGATGCTGACTACTGAAAGGAGCGTATTGTTCAGTATTGTCTGGTCGCCGCAAGTCTGAACTTCAGTATTGTTCAGTACTTTGGTAGTGCAAACGACATTCAGCAGTAGGAGCTGGTTGACGCAAATGCCAATTGTGCTTCATGGTCGTCGCTTCCGTTGTGAGCTGTCGATGCATATGAGAGCACACGATGCCAATTGTTTCATGCGACGCCTGAAGCAGATGCTTGAGGTGGATAGCCAGTTACTCTGTCTCAACCTTCAGTATTGTTCAGTACTTGAATGTTCCTAGTGAGACAAATCGACTGCTCCTTCACACTATACTAACAATGATATATAAAATACTGAGAAATGCAGCCTCATGCTGGTTACTGAACTTCATTATTGAAATACAACCGACCGATCTTCCTGGAAGATTACTGAACTTGATTACAGCACATGTGACAACTTTGCTTGTTCGACAAATGGAATAAGGCCATGGTGATTGTCAGTATTTGCGCATTGCCTTGGCTGACTGAACAAATTGAGGCGATTGGAAAAGTCGAAGTCGAGTGCCTGATTTTACATGTGATCTAGACCGAAGCACAAAGATACGATCATGGTAAATTAATACCATTTTCACACAGAATACTGCACATGTAGTGAAGGCGATGCTGCAGTAAATGTTCCTATGCTCTCTGTCTATGCAGTACATGTTCCTCTGCTCTTAAAATATTAAAAATTACTGACTACTACTTAAAACTAGTGGCAATTATTGAAGTTACAATATAGGACTACTGACAAAATAATTCATGATACTGAGAAATACCTAGAAATACTGACAAAATATTTTAAGATACCGATAAATACTATCAACTATGAAAGTCGTACTGAAGAAACACGGATGATACTGAAATACTAAAGGATAGTCTTCATATCCAAAAAAATACAAAAATACCAAAAAGAAAAATACAAAAATACTGACCATTCAGTATAGTAGTCATCAGTATCTGACCATTCATTAGTCTTTGTTACTGGAGTCTTTTGTTACTCAATATCTACACCTAGGGTCCATGGCTCAGTAGTTGTAAGTAGTAAGTACTCAGTTACTTCATTTCATTTTTCAGTAGTATTCAGTTTCTCTCAACAAAATTGGATAATAGTTATCAGTATAGCTTATTACCCCTCACTTTTGGAATTTTGTTTAGTAACTTTCAGTATTTCTCACTATTTTCACTTCAAGTTTTTTTATCATATAATGACTAGTAGTTACTAGTATCTTAAACAGGTTAGTATATGTTTCGCTTCCCGTATTTAACTTGACGGTATTCAATATCTTCATGGTTAGTACATGCTGCTTCTTCAATCACAGCAAAGTAGCTGCCGGAGAAAGAAGACCGACGATGCAGCGAAGTAGTAATCTGTCAGTAGTACTCTTTCAGTTTATCACCTAATGCTTCGACCAAACCAACCTTCTCAGTCCCTGTCAGTAACTCAGTATTAAAAAAATCATCTCTTTCCTACCCGATCAGTTTTGGTATTTCTCGGTATCTCTCAGAGAATGTTCAGTATTGGCTAGTACCTTTAGGTAATCGTCAGTATCTTCAAAGATTTTGTTAGTATGTTCAAGTCTCCTGTCAGTATATTTCCTTTTAACTATGTTTGGCATGGGTATGTCAGTATCTAGTATCACTCAATATTTTCAGTAGCATTCAGTATTTTTAACTATGTTTGATATTGTTATGTCAGTAGCATTCCTTATAACGTAGTATCATCTAGTATATTTTCTTTTGGTCAGTACAACCCTTCAGTAACAATAAGTAGTTGTCAGTATCACCCAGTATATTTCAGCAGTTTAGTGTAGTATCATGCAGTACATTTCCTTTTTTTTCCTTCAATTCAACCCTTTAGCATTAAGAATGGAACATTCAGGCGACTGCCTATAGGATTGTCAGGCAACTAGCAAAGACCACCATTCAGTATCTTTCAACTTGACGGCATTCAAAGAAACACAATGTCAGGTAGCTAGAGCACCATCTCAATATTGTTCAGTATTCTAAAAATATTCAGTATCTCTCAGTAACATCTAACAAGTATTCTATACACGTGAGCACAGGCACTGATGCAAATCTGAACTGGACGCCAGCAATTCCTGTGAGCAAGAGCTTGGTCCTAGCTACACCATGGCTCCGCGGACATATACATGGATACTGAACTGACCCTTTAGTATTTGCATATACTTGGATACTGAACTGCAGTCCTTTAGTATTTATCAGTACAATCCTTCAGTAGTTATTAGTTTTCGCCTTATCACTTGTAGTATTTCAAGTCAATGGACCGGTAGTTCATCTCATTTCTCAGTACAATCCAGCTGCCATCTTTCTCAGTACAATCCAGCTGTGTTTTTTAGTACAATCTTTTCAGTACAATATTGTTTTACCATAGCCTTCAACACTAACAATATTCAGTATCTATCGACATTCAGTATCTCTCAGTATCTTTGCAACATTCACGCCCAGCTGCCATCTCACTCTCGACTTCCTTCCCTCTGCATCGCCCAGCCCAGCCTGGGCAGAATCCTTGGCCACCTGAGCATCAGCGCATGCAGCAAGCAGAGCACTAGCAAGCATCCATCCATCCGCTACCTCGACGAACAATTACAGGACCACGGCGTGCAGTATCTCTCAGTATATCCACCTGAACATGGGGAAGCCTGCTGTTGGTGAAGGACACCACCGGGCGCCACTGCCGACCGCCACTATCGAGAGATGGGGACACACCGCCGCCATGGGCACTGCCGAGCGAGCTGAAGGGGCGCCATGACGCCTTTGCCGGGAGCTGGCCGAGGGGAGAGAGGGCCCGCCGCCGGCCGAGGTAGATGAGCCGCGCGGGGAGCTTGCCTGGATCGGGCAGCACCGCCGACGGGCGCTGCCGTACCCGTAGGTCCTGCAGCGGCGCCACTTTGCCGTGCCGACGTATTTGGGGCCCTCGCTGCCTGGGGGGTCGCCGCCGGTGCGGGGTCACGCCTCGCGCGCTGGCCCGGTTGCGCGCCGCCGGGCCGCGTAGCGCGATGGCCTGGTCGCGCGCCGCCAGGGCCGTCGGTGATGGGGTGGGGCGGAGCCGCGGAGGCCTTGGGCAGCTGGGGAGGGAGCTCCGCCGGAGTTGTGGCGGCGGCGAGGCTTGGGGCGGCGGGCTCCGGTGACTGCGGCGCCGATGCAGAAGATGCGGGGAAGAAAGCGCTGGTTAGTGCGGGCGGTGGGGGGTTGGTTTGGTTCGGTGCAGCCGGACCGGATGGTGCAGTCGGGCTTGTGTGCGCGGGGTTGATGCGGTCAGATCGGACGGTTGGCTGTGTCCATCCAGGTGTAGAATAGCTATTCTACACCCGGGTGTAGAATAGCACTGCCGTATGTATATATATATATATATATATATATATATATATATATATATATGCTTGGGTCATAAAAACTGCAGTCCACGTGCACCACACACGGTGTACCGCTGTACACATGCAGTGGCTGCTACGATCCATTGAAAGTCAACTGTCATGCTTCATGCGCATCGAGTCAGTCATGTTGCTGACAGCACTTTGCGTAATTGTGTTGCGAATTTGTCGGGCGATTGGATCCGAAATGGAGTTTCCTACAGTACCGTGAATTTCGCCACTATGTACATGTGTCCGCCACATGATGTACCATAATTTCATTGGTTTCTATGGTGGCTAAGGATATTGCTGACTTCGTTAATTGTGTCAGACATTAGGAGCCAGCCTGCCGTGTTTAGTTAAACTCTGGCCTTAGCATCCTGTGTGTATGCTTCGTGTTTGGAACAACAGAACATGGTAATGCCACTGCAACTTGGGAAAAAATGTACAACAACATGACCTAATATAACAGATTTCTAGAATCTTACAATACTTACAGCGACTTTTGGATTTCAGAAGGTTCCCTGTTGATCGCCCATCCTCGCTGATGCGTACGCTCCGACATAGGATGTGTTGGTAGCGGCTTGCTCATTCTCCTATTCCAAAGAAAAACACATGATTCACTACTACACAAGTGATTTGTAAGAGCCACCCCCTTTTCACTGTAAGGGGATTGGTGATTGAACCCCCTTACAAATGGTTCTCGATTTGTAAGGGCGGTTCAATCATCGGCTGCCCTTACAGTGCGTCACTGTAAGGGCGGCTGGTAATTGAATCGCCCTTACAAATGTGGTCTCACTGAAGGGCGGTTCAATCACCTTACCCCGTTACAATGAGATTTATAAGGGCGGCCGGGATTGAACACCCCTTACAAATGAGATTTGTAAAAAAGTAATAAAAATTGAATTTTTAAAAATGATCTTAGATGGAAAAACACCCAACATAACATTTGTAGAGCTCGAAAAGTTATGAAACTTTGTAGTTGAACACTTTTTCATTTGCGTTCATCTTGTCTTGCTAAATTACGTCGAACTTGAAAAATTTAAAATTCAAATTTTTTAAATGACCTCGGATGAAAAAACACCCAACATAACATTTGTAAAGCACGAAATGTTATGAAACTTTATAGTTGAACACTTTTTCATTTGAGATCATCTTGTCATCCAAAATCTACGTTTAAGAATCTCAAATTTGAAATTCAAATTTTGTAAATGGCCTCGGATGGAAAAACTCCCAACATGAAAAATGTTCATGTCAAAAAGTTATGAAACTTTGTAGTTGACAATTTTTTCATTTAGAATCATTTAGGGCCTCTAATAAGCAATTTACTAGCGGTTTAGTACAATATGTGGGGAACTCGAAACTCTATATGGACACATGTGATGGTGTAGTGCAGTTGTTAAGGCAAGAGGCTCGCGAGGGGAGGTCTCGGGTTCGGAACCCACTGGCCGCGAAGCGGGCGCTGGCCGGTGGGACCCTTCCTGGGTTTAAAAAATCTTTTTCGATTTATTTTTGATTTTTTCGTTTGAAATCTAGAAACGATTTGTAGGAGCGGGCCAAAATGATTAACCGATGTAGTTATCGAAACCGCCTCGGATCAAAGGTCCGCGGGCGCTGGCAGGTGGGACCCTTTCCTGGGTTTAAAAAAATCTTTTTTGATTTATTTTTGATTTTTTTCGTTTGAAATCTGGAAACGATTTGTAGGGGCGGGCCAAAATGATTAACCGATGTAGTTATCGAAACCGCCTCGGATCAAAGGTCATGGTAGATAATGACTTTTCCAGATGCGGTTGGATGACCGCCGCAGATAATCAAATAAAAAAAGATAAAACAGGTGGATAATCCCATCAAGCCAATCAATGGGCCCAACGAGCCCACCCATGCGCCGCCGACATTGCTCGCCGAATCCGGCCGCCCCGCCACTAAATCCAGCATGCTAGGGACCGGATGCATCCTACCAACACTGAGGCTAACGAAGGTTTGGAAGAACGAATGTCGCCGCCCGCTTCTCTGGCTCCACTACTACACCAGCCGTGTGCACCCGGTCCGGCCTCCCGTCGCCGGATCTGACCTCCTTGTCTCCAGATCAAGGGACTAAGAGCGGGAATGGGGCGTGCCACCTCCAGATCTGCTGCAGAAAACCTAGGGCGCCGTGCCTTGAGAAGCCATCGCCTCCTGTGGAGCACCTGGTGTCTGTGGATGTAGATGCCATCGGCGCATGAGGAGCATCTGGTGCCGACACCCACCTCGCATGTGCCTGCATCCGCCAGGCCGCCGTGCCCACATTCACCTCGCAATCACTACCGTGTCGCTTAGCAGCAGCTCCGCCCGGTCTCTAGATTTGGCCAGAGGTTGTGGGAGAGGGAGGAGGGCCGGAATTTCAAGATGATGAGATCCACATAGCCCAGAATTTCCACTCAAAGATACCGACTTAATGTTTGAAAAAATACCTCCCTCTGGTATCTTCCCTTCTACCTTATTGAAGGAGAGGTTCAAGGATGTCAAGGATGTGAAATTGGCAAGGAACATGGGAATGGTACCAGAGATATTATTGAAGGCAATATCCAAATATGCTAAGCTAGTAAGCTTCTAAAATGAATCTGGAAATTAGCCATCAAATGAGTTATTTGATAGATTTAGGAAGTTAAGCATTATAATATGTCCAAATGATTCTGGTATGGTTCCATGGAAATAGTTGTAAGAGAGGTCAATGTAAGATAACTGTTTTAGCCCACCAACATCACTTGGAAATGGACCAACTAAAAAATTGATAGAAAGATCTAGTTCGAGAAGTTCATCGAGGTCGTAGAAGCTTGTTGGTATAGTTGAGTTTAAGTGGTTACTAGCTATGCTTATTCTTTCTAGCACACTAAGGTTGCCAATGCTATTGGGTATAGCGCCAAATAATTTGTTTTGATGAAGATACAACTGTTGTAAGCTCCTCAGCATGCCAATTTTTGTTGGTATAGGGCCGGAGAAGTCATTGTTCACAACACTAAGATAGATGAGCTCTTCCATCACTGTGATTGAATTTGGTATATCACCTGTGAATAGGTTGTCATAAAGACCCAATCTTTGAAGATGGGTTAAGTTTGACAGTGTTGATGGAAGCCCACCTGTTAACATTATCACCTACATTAAACCATATTAACCCAGTTGATGGGTTCCCGATATGATCTGGAAGCCCCCCACTGAAAGAATTATCAGGCATGTCAACGATCTGGAGATTCATACAATTAGAAAGGGAAGACAGGAAGTTAAGATTCCCATATAAATTATTCGATGCAAGTGCAAGCGTGTTCAGAGCTGGGATGTCCCCAAGTGTTGGTGGTACTAAGCTAGAAAAATTATTCATGTTCAGAGATAGGTCCCATAAGGCTTTTGCTGGGGTAATTCAAAAATGACTGTGGACCGTCCATTTATTCCGATCTAACGGTCACGATCACCTATTACTTCTTAGGAGGTAATAGTATTTATTGAATTTTTATTTTATAAAATAGGTAAATAAGGAAGGTTTAAAATATTAAAAATCTTTTTAAGATTTAATTGTTAAGATTTGATTGATGCATGCGTAAATAATATGGGAAATCATTTTTATTTTATATTTTTGTACTTGTATATTGCCTTACGTGACTTAGCAATCATTTTTATTTTATTTGTTTGTACTTGTATATTGCCGTACGTGACTTAGCGTGCTAGTTTGTACATATATGTGTTAGCCTGTTATGTTGGCATGTTAGCGTGGGCGAGAGTTCATAAATGATATGAAAAATCTTTTTATTTTACATTTTTGTACTAATTTTGTATGTGAGTTAATTAGCGTGTCAGTGTGTACGTACGTGTGTTAGCGTGTCATATCACATAAAAACGTATCATGTCATATATATATAATCCTGTGTCCGTAATTAGACGGCTCAAAATTTCATTGAAAGGCCTAAATTAAGGCCCCATCTCTAGTCTCCCGTGATTAGGGGGATCATTGCCGATGCATGCAAGATTTCACCTCCTGGCGGCTGCGGCGTGCGAGGAGATCCCGCGCGAGAATTTCTCCTGCTGGCGGCTGCGGCATGCGAGCAGTTCGGGAACCGCATCCGCGGGGTGTTTTATTTTTATTTACTTAAATTTATTAATTTATTTAGTAATTTATTAAATTGTGAAAAATCAACGGTCTGGATCGATTATGAGATATTACCTCCTTATAGGTAAACGAAGTACCTGGAGCATTGCCCGTCACATAATTCCGAAAGGTTCCCAAGAAAATTTGGAATCAGACCAGTTAGATGATTGAATCCGAGATATAGTTCAGTAAGATGGGTGAGATTGCTAAGAACAGGTTGGATTGGGCCAACTAGGTTATTTGCTGACAAGTCGATACTGGTGAGACGAGGTAGTTGACTCAACCATGATGGAATAACATCCACAAAATAATTGTGTGACAAATCCAAATTATTTAAGTATTTGCATGCTGCAAGTCCTGATGGAATCGGACCCACAAAGTGGTTTTGTGCGACATTAAATTCCTATAAAGTTTGATTCTTAGGAATATGGCCTATAAAGTTGTTGTCTGTGAGTTCAAGCTCCTGCATTCTTGACATGTTGTAGATGGATGGGGGCAATATACCGGATAGGTTATTGCCTCGCAAGTACATGTATTCTAGCATGGGCAATGAACCTAGATTGTGTGGTACGGGACCTGATAAGCTGTTGTTCATCCTGCTGAGCAACCTTAGAGATTGTGTATTATTGAATACGAAAGAAGGTATATGGCCGGTGAGCTCATTCTTTGCAAGAGAAACTGCCCGAAGGCTGTGCATATTCAGCAGGAGTCGTGATGGGATGTCCCCAGATAACCTATTGAAACTGAGGAGAAGAACCTCAAGCCTGGTTAGGTTTCCTATAAAAGTTGGAATAGAGCCTGTGAGGCCATTACCAACAAGACGCAGAAACTTAAGCCGATGTAACAAGCCAATTTCAGGTGGGATGGAGCCAGTGAGGCTGATGTTTGTGAGGTTGAGTACGGAGAGGAATGAAAGATTACCGAGGTGTGGGCTGAGCTTCCCTTGTAGCGGTACATCTGACAGAGAAAGTGCGGTGACGCGCTGCCGGTGGCGGCGGCCGCACGACACTCCAAGCCATTGACAGAAGGACACATTGGTCGTCCAGCTCCGGACAAAGGCGCCGGTGGGATAAGCAAGCTCTCCTTTGAAAGCCAACAGCGCATCAAGGTCGTTGTGGCTGCCATTAGCGTTTGTTGCTCTCGTGAATAGAGAAGAGGTGGCCGCGGCACCCGGCAAGAGGGCAGAGAGGAAGATGGTCATTGCTATTTGAATGGCCATTGGATCTGATCAGTCTGGTAGCCCTGTTGTGGTTAATTGTGATACGTGTATATATATGTATGGGTTAACTGCAGTCCACGTGCACCACACATTGTGCACCGCTGTACACGTGCAGTGGCGGCTAGGATCCATTGAAAGTAACTACTCGTATCATGTTTCACGCTTCGAGTCATCTATGTAGCTGACCGGCACTTTGCGCTCTTGCGTAGTTGCATAATTTGGGCACTATGTACATGTGTCCACCACATGATGTACTATCATTTCAATGTTTTTTATGGCGGCTATAGATATTTGCCGACTTGGGTTAATTGTGTCAAACATTAGGAGCCAGCCTGCCGTGTTTAACTAAACTCTGGCCTTAGCAGCCTGAGTCTATGCTTCCTGTTTGGAACACCAGAACATGATAATGCCACTGCAACCTGGGAAAAAAATGTACAACAACATGACCTAATATAACATATATGTCTAAAATCTTACAATATTTACTGCAACTTCTGGAAAAAAAAATGTTGCGTACACTTCGACAAAGGCGGCAGGTCTCTTCTTCACCTTCTCCTATTACAAAGAAAAATACATCATTGTAACTTCAGTTTGCAGTCAAACACAAGGATGTGTTGATAGCGGCTTACACTATACAGGTTTCACATGGCAGGTAATCCGCCTCAACCTCCTCTTCGTGCTCCATGGCAGCTTGTTGTGCCTCCGCGGCAATGTCGGCGAAGTTGAGCTGCTCAGTTGGTCTGGTTGCAGCTACAGGTCCGCGGCCTCGAAGTGGATGGGGTGGATCTGGCTGCTGTGGAAGACCACGTCGACAGATGACATGGCAGAGGATATGGCCGAAGGATGTGCGCATGTGCGAGGGGTCCCAGGTGGTGTGGAAGGGGTAAGGTCGGGCTGTTAAGTCACATATTAGCTGTTAGGTCACTAACATTTACGTGAATAATTTTTTTCATAAAATTATCACATAGTATTTTTGTGCTACTTCTCTTAATTAAGTAGTGTTTGAACTTTTTAGCAGGGGAGAAGACAGGGGATGCTGGACGGCCCCCTAACATTGACATTTTCCAATCAGATTACCAATTGAAGGCCTCAACGGAGCCTTAACATTAATTCACCAGAAGCGGTACGAAGAAAAAATGTAAATAATAAAAATTCTCACGTTATTGTGCAGTTCTGCCATCGAAATGAGTCCTGAGAATTTTTCACATTAGTATATTGTGCAGTTTTGCCATTGACAGAAGGACGTGTGTTGGTTGCCCAGATCCGGGTAAGGACGCTGGTGAGATCAGCGAGCTCGCCTTTGAAAGCCAGCAGCGCATCAAGGTCGTTGTGGCTGCCATTAGCATTTGTTGCTCTGGTCATAAGGGAAGAGGTGGTAACGGCACCTGGCAAGGGCCAAGAGGCAGATGGCCAATACTATTAGAATGGCCATCGGATCCAAGTCTGCTCTGTTGTTGTTAATTGTGGTATATATATGTGCATGAGTAATTAATAGTTACCGCAGTTCGCTGCCCACATGTACCACACAGGCTGCACCGCTGTATGTGGGTAGTGGCGGCTAGGATTCATTGGAAGCCAACAATCATTCATCATGCATCGGATACTAGTTTGCCATGTCGCAGAATGCCGAATGGTACGGAGACGAGTCTGCCATGCCGAATGATAGTTTGTGGTGTGAATTGTGATGCATGTGTAATAAACGTACTTATCGGGACGTTGCCACTATGTGGATGTGTCCTCCACGTGACCACATGACGTGCCATCGTTTCGATATTTTTTACGGCGGCTATGGTTAATTGTGTCCCACACTAGGAGCAACAAATGTGTGGTAGAGCTGCAGAGTAGAGAACAGTAGAGATGAGCAAGTAACCAAATCGAAAGATGGCCGTCGTGGCCGCACATGCCGATGCATTTCAGGCCAAGCTGCTTATGCGCCTGCAAGCAAACATCCTCTAATCAGAAGCAAGCATGCATGCAGCTAGCTCAATACAATTCACAACCACGTACGTTAATATACATGCTATATACTAACTTAGCTGCTTCTTCAATTTTATTAAATAGAGTCATAATAAGTCACAACTCACAACCAGCCAGCCGCACTACTACAAAATTGATATGCGTGACACCCCAAAACTTAGTGGAGGTGGGCACAAAATCCAAATCTATTTAGAGAGGTAGGCATCTTAAGACAGTCGCCACCAAAACTAGCCTGTTTTTGCGGCAGACGTCTAAAGGTGCCCTCCTATGTAAATCTATTTTTTGAGGCAGGCACACTATAAGACCCGCTTCCGAAAAGGTGGAGGCCCAACTGGCCTAGGGAGAGGCCCGATGTTGGGACATGGTGACAAGTCGCATAGGCTCTGGATTGCCACAAAAGGCACCGACCGAATCATTGAGATGAGTTGTGTAGACTGTGCAGGCATAACCTTCGCTCAAACCGCCAAGATGGCGGAGGTCCCCACTAGGGCGCCGGAGGCCTAGGAGAATGGTCATGGCGGAGGCTTGGAAGAAGAGCCATGGGAGGCCCCTAGGACGACAGAGGCCTAAGAAATGGGCCATGATGGGTGTGCTTCACCCATTGATGGGCCCCCCAATGGGCGTCGACTAAGGCCCAAGAAGCAAGATGGTTGCTGAGAGGGAAGGTCTAGTCTACGCTTGGGATGATAGATAAAGATATCAAATATCTTGAGAATATGCTTATACCTGTAAGGGGCGGAGGTGTAAAAGTGTATCCCTTTGTATTGCTGCCTATAAAAGAGGTTGTGAACTCTATGTTACGAGAGGTTGAGATATACATCCATGAAACCCTAATCTGGGTGTGTCCTACTCCTGTGTTCATCCCTCATTGTCAGAGTATCAATCTAGTTGAATGCTTCCGCACCTCACTCACTCTCGTCGATGCGTGCAGTATCAACACCCAATATCTGAATTCAACAGTCTACGGTTTCAGTGTCATTCACTCATTCCAACCTCTCCCACAGACCTTCCCACACATAGTGCCATCATCACGATGTTTCCCTGCAACCTTTGTGACCCTGTGACGCATCTGGCCTCTATCCGTGCACAACGTGCTCTCCCTTCCTTCCGTCCACAGCTCCCTCTCCGTAAGGCACCGCGGTGAGGAGTGGCCACAGCGATGCTGGGCCACGGCAAGGAGGGACAATAATGGTGCATGGTGAGGCAGCGGTGGCAAGATCCATGCCGGCTCCTTCCATTGGTGAGAACAACAATGGATCCTGGAGGCCCTCGACCGATATGCCCGTTGTCATCATCTCCTTTGTCAGATCCATGGTCATCCGTCCCACATCCTTCCAGTCTTGCAGACCTGCTCAGTGGCGGCGCATCCACGGGCCTAGGCAGAGTGGAGTCACCAGGCCGGGAGGCACATGGCATGCGGTGGCGTGGGGTCTGTGAGACCAGACAACGTGTGGTGGCGGCATGGCCGGGTGAGGAGGACCTTGCTGCAGGTGGATCTGGTGAAGCGATAGATCAACCACGGTGCAAGTAGGCTATCGGGCTCAGAATGAGCTCGTTGGTGGGCTTGGTAAAGGGCTTGTGGATTTCTTTTTTTGTTTTTTTAGTTAGTTTGTTAACCACGGCGGACAAGGGTAACTGCCACTCTTAGTCCACCATCAATGGTGACCTTTCAACCACGGCGGTTGCCTTTGCCCGCAACAGCTAGTAAAAAGACCGCCACAGTTAAGAATTTTGTTGTAGTGTCGGCCACAAGCATGTACATACATGGCAAGATTGTTTATTGGGTACGTTGCCACTATGTGCATGTGTCCCCCACTTGACGTGCCACTGTTTAAATATTTTTTATGGCGGCTATGGAAAACTGTGTCCCACACTAGGGGCACCAATTGTGTGGTAGAGCCGCCGAGTAAACAAGGGTAGAGATGAGTAAATAACCAAATAGAAAGACGACGACAGGTGCATTGCCTTAGGCACCTTAGGAGGAGATGGCCGGCGAGGCCGACATGGCCTGATGTGCTGATGCATTTCAGGCCCAGTTTCTTACGTTCCTGCAAGCAAACATCCTATCATCAAAAGACGGAGGCCTAACAGGCCCAGGGCGAGGCCCGATAATCGTTCTTAGTACAAATACAAAACTCTAGGGTTTCAGTCTTATTCACTTGTTCCCTCCTCTCCTACAGACCATCCTACCAATAGCGCCGTCTTCACGACGTTCCCCTCCTCCCTTTGGGACCCTGTAACGCGCCTGTCCTTCATCCGTACACGATGTTCCCTCCCTCCCTTTGCTCTCCTCCCCTCCCACCCGCCCACCGCTCCCTATCCTGCAGGCACCACGGCGAGGAGTGGCCATGGAGACGCTAGGCCATGGCAAGGAGGGGCTATGACGGTGCAAGGTGGGGCAATGATGGTGAGATCTAGGAGACTGCTTCCAGCGACGAGAAAGACAATGGATCATGCTTGTCCTCGACCGATATGCCGCTCGTCCTATATCTTCTTTGTTTGATCCACGGCCTATCCGTCCCTCACCATTCCTCACTTTGAGATCAGCTCGGCGGTGGCGCCTCTGCAGGCCTAGCCAACGTGGAGTCACCGGGCCGGGTGACACGTGGCATGCAGTGGTGTGGGGTCTGTGCGGCCAGACTGCACGTGGTGGCGTGGTGGCGGTGCATCCGGGTGAGGAGGACCTCGCTGCTGGGAGATCCGGTGAAGTCGCAGATCAACCACGGAGCAAGTATGCTATCAGGCTCGGAATGGGGTCCGGGCTCGAAAAAGAGGTCGTGGGCGGGCTCATGGATTTTTTCTGTTTTTTTGGTTAATCTATTATCAGAGGTCATCAATGGTAACTGTGGTCATTGGTAACTGCCACTGTTAGTGCACCAGTAACAGTGACTTTTCAACCGCGGTGATTGGCTTTGCCCAACATGGCCACCATGGTCATGAATTCTGTTGTAGTGTCGGCCGCAGGCATGTACATACATGGCAAGCATTCAGAAGGTTCCTGACAATGCCACGCCCATCCATCATAATGAACACAGGTGACAATCTATACTATAATTGAAATCTTCTTCAAGCGTAAGAAGCCTGGCCCTTACACCGGTCCCACAGTCAGCCTCTCACCCTCCTCCATCCTCGCCCAGCGCGCCTCATGCCCGCAGCCCCATCGCGTGCGTCTGCTCTCCGCACGCCCGCTCGCAGATTCAAAATTTGAACTTGCAGCGAGATTGCTGCCACAATCTTCGCACCGCAATTCACATCCCCGGATCCCCCACGGTCTCAATGGGTTTGGCCAGATGCCGGACTAAAAAAAGGAAACGAGCAGAAACCCCGCGGCCTCTCCTCCGTGGCCGATCTCCTTCAAGATCCTGATGGCGACGTTCAACACGATTGGCTGCTGCAACTGCGGCCGTGCTCAGCGTTCTTGGTTGATTTGACGGAGCTCCGAGTGTAAGCGTCGTCTGTTCCAATTCTGAAATCTGAAGTCTTCTTGTGCCTGGGACAGGAGCGCCGCCATTAGCCATCCGTGATGCGCCGCCAGCGCTGCAGTCCGTGGATTCGCTGCATCTTTGATGGGCCTCTGAGAACGCCGCCGCCAGCCACGTTGACCTCCACCGACGCACCGTCCGCAGTAGGGCCACCCGTCGTCTGACCGATTCAACGGCGTCGGCGGTTCCTTATTCATTCAGCTCCTCTCTGCTATCTGTTTAGCCTCATGGATCCATGGGATCTGGCCATACGGATCCTGTGATAGTAAGATCCGTCAGGAGGAAAACGTATGGCGTTCGAGGCTGAGATCTCCACCAAGTTCCTCGCGTATCTACTATCTCCAATCCTCTACGGTCAGCACCTTCAATTCTCTTCCAGTCTGCTCCTCTCCTGTGGCCTACACCAATCCCCGATCAATGGCTTGATACGAATGGGATGAATAGGAGCGCCTCTGTCTTCTATTGAGTTCGGACCTGATCAGAGACTGTAGAATACTTTCGGTTGCATTGCGGAGCACTAATACACCTGCATCAGCCTTTATTGCAAATCTTTTAGGTGCTTTTGCAGATCATGGCTGCTTGTTCGTTTTGGCATCCCATTGTTACTCTATTCATCTTACCGTATTCATTATGCTTGCCTCTTCTGCAAAGGTTGTTGTCTTGGATTTTTTTTATTACTTGTTCAAGTTATGTAGTAAAGAGTTGTTGATTTTCTCGAAAGAATTCTTTGTTTTCTACTAGACATATGAGCATATGCAACAGAGATTGTTTCCCAGTTTAATTTGTCATCCAGTCAAAACTTTGCAATGGCTAATTGTGGTGTTGTTACTGGATTACGGACAACTACAGATGGGATGTACCTTAGCTCAGGTAAGTGAATTTGAGTTATACTATGTTCAAATTATTGCTTGTTGCATAACAACCATAAACACATTGTCCCTACAAAGCAGTAATATGCGCTAATTTTTTTTTCTGTGGTTATCCAGAGTTGGCATTGCTGCTTCTTTTCCTGATCATGAAACATTTTCAGATTTGGTGTAGATCTGGTGGGAACGAGGAGCACCAGGGAACAACATTCTCGATGATGGTTGATGATAGTTCTTTCCTGGTCGTGGCAGAGTAGTTCTGGTCCACACCACACGCGCAAGAATCCCTCGCCAGCCTTGGCGTTCCTAAGCGGTTTGGCCTATGGGCGCTTCCCAAGCCTTGTGCATCCTGTACACTCATAGTCAGAGGCGGCTCGGCGGCATCATTGGTGCACTGATCGACCTGTATACATGGAAGCCAACGATGGCAGCCTGGTGGGTGTTTTTGTGCTATGAAATATTAATTATGAGGGGAGCCTATGCTTGTTGGTCACCAAAAACCTTCCTCTGATGTTGTCATGCCATTCCGCCTTAAATGATTATGTAGGAGTTTCTTATCTGTACATGAAAACTATTGAAAGAGCTCATCTGCCAAATAAATTATGGGAGAGAGTCAAACTGCCGAAGAATTATGATAAAGCCATGGATGTCATAAACAAGCATCTTGTAAGCATCTCTATCTAACGTATGTTGTCACGCCTTACAATTTAGAGTATTTGGTCATGTTTTTTTTTTATCATGAAGGAATTTTGGCATAAATTACTTGTGCACAAGATCAAACAACGGCTGACAAAAATGATTCAATTGTAAGTGGGATAAAAAACTTCTATTTTACTTACTATAGGACGTGGTATAGTTTTTTTAATATTTTTGTATGGTAATTAGTGGAGTTGCAACGTAATTACTTATAAAGGAAAACATTGGAAAGAGTACCCATTTGTGTTATCTTTTGGTGGTAAATTACACCCTAAATGTTCTCGTAGCGTTAGCATGGGCACACTACTATATCTTATAAATGCCTAATAGGTTCCTTTTGTTAAAAGCGTTGGTTATATTCGTGTGTACCTCTTTAGCAGGTTCATGTAGAGCAACTTAAATTATTGCTGAAATGGAAAATAAAAATTGCCCAGTCATATATGTTGTTTCTTAGTTTCTAAATTGCTAATAAAAAATTGAACCGAGAAACAATGTGTCATGATAGATTTATGCTACCTAGCTCCTAAGTCAGGTATGGAAATTGTATTACATTATCGAGGAACAATTAATTGGAAATGGCTTCTTAACTCAGCATAGTTTTTACCACTATCTCAAAATTAATTGATTGCTCCCTCACATTGTTTTGGTGTATCCACCTAAAGCAAATTACATGTTGCGGTTTTCAAAAGTAGTTTGATGGTGGTGGGTTCATGAATAATTGATGAACTGTTCATTACTTTCAATATACATATTTGTCCAACATATATTGCGTGTATACTTCATTTGCTAACCTGGACTGATGGATTATTGATTCTCTCTTGACCAGTGATGCTCCTCCTAACTCCTACTGCTCAGGTAATCTAGGCTGGCCCTTCATTGGAAGGCAGCAGATGGAGTCGTTGACTGGCCCTTGTGGTGAGGTAGTGTCTCTCCTTTGCTATCTTGCTGCTAATTCTACTTGATTGGTCGCTATGTGCAAGAGTGGTGAATGCTTGTGTCTTGGTTGCTTCAAGGGTAGTGAGACAAGGAAGTGCTTGGCGAGGGTAGCCTAGGACAACGCATGGATTCGGGTCACCAAACTTGGTATGGATCGGCAACGACCTTGGTGTGGCACGAGTGGATGTCGTGGCATGACATTATTATCTGCACCGTCGATGGACCGAGAGGCGGTCGCGGCTAGGTTCTGCGGCATGTGAGACGCTCACGCCCTTGAGGACGCAGAGGCAGACTTCTTACTCTTTTATAAGAATCATATTATAGTAGAGATGCAGCATAGGCTGGCCTTACGTGAGGAAACAAATAGAATTCATTTCTGTTATACTTTTTTTTTTGTCCAAAATAGCACTTCCAATTCAGTGTACAATATTGGTCATGGTTTATTTCATTTCTTTTGCTCTTACATTAAATCCAAGTTATTTTTGAGGTGCAAAATTCTTTCTACTATATATATGGATCATTTAGGATAAACACAATAGTAATTTTGAGACCTGAAATCCTCTACTGGTTGACAGCGAATGGATAAAATATAAAAGCTTTTAAAAAGGACAACAACCACTAAGAATCAAATGGTCAACAGGTGAGGGCTACTGATACTCAGAAGTCTGTTGCTTTTCCTAGGATTTATGTTTTGATAACGAAAATAATTCCAAACTGCTGCTTCTTTATTTATTTTTGGTGACCTCAGTGTCTAGAATGTCCGGTTCTTGTTTATTGTATAAGCTTCTTTCTCTCGAGAAACCTTGTCATAATAGGCTAAAAAGCTTCTTTAAGTTTGTGATGCAAAGATGAGATGCCGGTTCTTTTGTTCTTAACATGTGAAGTGACTTTTAATGTGTTTGGCATATGAATTTGTTTAACAGCCTAGGAGAAACGTTTTCAGATAGGTCTCTTGTGCTTGAATGCTTGTGTCTTGGTTTGTTTCAAGGATGATGCATGGCCTCGGGTCAGCGGACTTGGCGTGGATCAGCGACGACCTCAGTGTGGCATGAGGTGGATATCGTGGCATGGCACGGCTACCTGCACCATCGATGGAACGAGCAACGGTCGTGGCAGGGAGTTTGGGGTGGCGAGACGCTCACCCTCGTGGAGGCGAGGCGAGGTAGAGAAGGTCTTGAGCAGATTGTAAATTAGATGGTTGAGACAAGACAATTTTGTTATGTCTTGTTATGCATAAGTTTTTCGGATTATATACATGTAGTCATATATAATGGTGTGAAGTTTGAACCATGAAAAATATCATCCTTTAGTGGTTTCCATGTGCACCCCTAAAATGAAACCGTAGCGTTAGCACGGGCACTATACTAGTACATAAATAATATATTCCAGCAATACATGACGGTGGATGCATGCTCGAGTAATTAGCTAGCCAACTGTGCATGACCAAATGTTCGTTGCTCACAGAGGGTAATTATCTGGAGTCAGAGGGCGGCAATGTGCGTGTGGCTGCTAACTGTGATTTAGTATAATCCACTTTGATCTTCCTAAGTGCCACCGTGACATCTCTCATTGATATCCTTTGGACAGGTGAGTCACTTGAGCATATCAAACCCAACTCAAAAATCGATGCAAGGAAGTCATTCAGATTGCAAGCAGAGGAAGGACCTTGTAGTAACTGGTCGTCCAGAACAGAGGTAAGCTGAGTTGGAAAAGCTTGATGAACCCACTACCTAATGTGCAGATCTCCATCGAACATAGGATCTGTAAGTCTTTTACCAGTAAAGACTTCAAGGAGCATTATTCCATAGCTAAAAATATCACTCTTGGGCGATGCCTTTGCATACAATCCATACTCTGATCAAGAGAAACAAAACAAATCATTCAGTCACGATCAGTTAGTAATGCTAATAGAACCAATCATACAAATCAAAGTCATAGTAGGAGTTGTATAGTCATACCTGGCGCCATATACCCGAGTGTTCCAAGCATGCTTGCTGTGATCATGGAGGAATCATGACATAATAGCAACTTTGCAATTCCAAAGTCTGCTACATGAGCCATCATGTCCTCATCGAACAACACATTGCTAGGCTTTAAGTCACAGTGCAAGATCACCTCGTGATGGTCATGGTGTAGATACTCCATTGCCATCGACACATCTAACATGATCTCTAGCCTCTTGAGGAACACCAATTGGTTTCTTCCATCAGAGTGTAAGAGTCTGTCCAAGCTACCATTGTGCATGTACTGAAGAACTAGTGCCTTGAAGTCCAGGTTGGAGTAGGTGTTTAGTATCTTTATGAGGTTCCGGTGCCTAGCCATGCGAAGCGCTGAGCACTCAGCATCAAAGCTTCTAATGGCATTCTCGTTATGCATATCTAGAACTTTTACTGCCAACTCTATACCAGTAGTTAGCTGGCCCTTATAAACTTTTCCAAAGCTCCCAGTCCACAACAAGTTGCTCTAGCTAAAATTATCAGTGGCGCGGAGAAGGTCATGGTATGACAGGGACACACAGCACATAACATTGGCAGGACCATCTGCAGAATTTTCCACCTCCGTTTTCTTAATATGTTTCTTTCGGATGGTTCGGTAAACTAAAAGAATGATACAACCAAATGCTATGCTGATAGTTGGGAGTAGAAATCTTAGGAAGTGTTTTTTGTTTGAATATGTACATGTATATTTATATATGATTCTTGCTCTAATATAGATATTTCATTACATATGTACATATATTAAATAATATGTATAAGCTAGATTTGTGGGAGCTAGTTCTTCACCGTTTTGAGCTTCATCTTCTTGAAAAGGCAACTTCATCTATAATCGAAGCTTCAATATTAAATAATATGATCTTGTAATTGTTAAGTAATAAACTTAGGGTTATTTTATTTTTAGATTGAGAACAAGATGCTTTTTTTTAATTTGTTATACACATTTTTACGTGTATATGAATGTGTATATGTATATTTATATATGATTTTTGCTCCAATGTAGATCATTTCTCTAATAATCGATATTTATTATACATCAAATTTTTGCTCTCATATATATATGTTTCTCTAACAACATATTGAACGGTGCATATTTTTTATATAGGTGTACTCTCTATATTGCACAGATTTTCAGGTATGATGAACAATGGGCATCCCGCTCCACAGGCCCCAGGTTTTCACCCTGGCGATCTGTCATTCGCGCAGTCGAGGGCTGCTCGACAGTTTCTAGATCCGTCGATAGTATGGGATATTTTTATTGTTACATGCTAGCTAAATAATGAATATGATATATAAGCAGATATCATAATAACTCATTTTTTGCATATGTCACAGAATATATCCCCTGTCCAGTGGCTGGAATCAGCATTATGGGTTGTTGGAGTGGACAACATCTCTGAGCTTTCGACCACTGAGGTCCGCAATGGTCGTACGATTTGGAGGTCTAATATCTCCTTTGCCATCCGTAATAGGTATGATCCACTGCAAAACCACGAAATCGTGCAGATTTGGAAGAGTAACAAAATCCTTGACACAAATAAGTATAATATAAAGATATATTTCATAATGTATCTACTAATACTAATCTGATGTCATAAATACTAGGAGGATTCCCCGCGCGTTGCCGCGGGCATAAAGGGAGAATAATAGTGAACTGCTGAGGTGGACAACTTGCATGATATCAAAATAAATTGCTAGTGGCAAATGATAGTGGATTGCTGAGGTGGACGCATTGCATGTCAATTGAAATAGATAGTGGAGTTGATAGTGGACTGTTGAGGTGGACGTGTTGCATGTCGAGAGAATTAGATAGTGGGGTTTGTTTATATATAAGAGTTATAGATTGGTGCTCTTTCTTATAAAGTTAACTAAACTTAAAATAGTTTGACTTAGGACAATTCTAGAAGTTGATTTAATTTGAGACGGACTAAGTGGCTAGATTTTACTCCCTCCATCTTAAAATAAACGCAAATCTCATTTCTCGTGTAGTCAAACGTTTTTAAATTTGATGAAAAATATAAAAAATAGTATCAATATTTCTATCTCCAAATAAGTTTATTATGAAAGCATCTTCCATGCTCAATCTAAGACTAACCTCAGTGGAGGTTTCATGAGAGTTTC
Organism: Themeda triandra; assembly: GCA_018135685.1. NCBI lineage: Eukaryota > Viridiplantae > Streptophyta > Magnoliopsida > Poales > Poaceae > Themeda > Themeda triandra. The sequence continues at coordinate 26,593 of JAENPR010000703.1, forward strand.
ATGGATGCTAAATAAACTAACATCACATAGTATAGATGAAGAGAGATAAAAGTTGTATGAGATGAAATGAGTTTCATAAGGATGAAACTTGTCTACACTATTTCCAACGCATATGAATGTTTAAAACTAGATCATGAAACCTTCATTGCTGCTGACCTAAAAATACTTGTTCTACATAATAATAAATATTAGTAGACTTTTACATATATTTAATCAAATTTTAAAAGATTTGATTTCTCGAGAACCGTTTATTTTGGGACAGTCCCGTGGTTGTCCTTATATTATTATTCCACATTTCGTGTGCCTTTTGAATTGGACAAATTTGTGTAGAGGCACTAATTAAGGTTGACATAGCAACGTTTCTAGCACGCACGCACGACTCGCCTTTCCGGTCTCGATCAATGTGTGATGAAACAACACCTTGTAACAATGCTCTGAGAATAGACTGAACCAACGACCACGCCTATGACTATGAGCAAATCAAAGAAAGCGACCAGAGTGCTTCATACGTTTCAAAATTCATTCAAATAGAGCATGTAGTCATCACACTATATATACACGTACACCCACCTCGATCTCCACCACACCACAGCATATCCCAATGCATGCAACCAGCCTCAGCAACAAACTACGTACACGTGTAGTAAATCCCAAACTACTACAATGTCGATCACATCGCATATGGACCTGTCACTTATTAGTGTTCTGTTCCCTATGTACGTGTGACGACTGCATTGTTAAAAAAAAAATCTGCAGCAACGCGTATGACGTAACACGTCTTTGTCAAGTACTTTCCAGTTGTTCAATCATATCAATTGACACCGCCTGATGCCTGCAAAGTTTTCTCAGAAGAAAGAAGAGCTACCCCTTATCGTGACATCTTGCGCACCCCCACACTGTGCAGCTTGACTTCTCGGGCAAGGCTGGCAAACCTTATCGTGACACTAGTGGAGATTCCAGAGAAATCTCTAACTACTTTGGTGAATTTCTAGGATGATTCCGACGTGAAGCTTTTTCCACAATGGAGATAGGTATTTTTTAAAAAAAAGTTGACGATGGATGATGTACCAAATTGATTATCTTCTTTAGAATTTATAGGATTTACATGCGTCTAGTAAGCAGTGGCGGGGGCGGCCTAATTTTGACTAAAAATGTATGAACAGTAGCCATGTTACTGTTCATTTAATGGAGAATTACTGATGGCAGGGGTTGCCAGGGCCCCTTTGGCCCCAACTAAAGCATCTCCAAGAGTTCCCGTAAAGCCTCCCAATTTAGGGTTTTTAGGTAAGAATAGAAAAGCCCATCTCCAAGAGTTCCCAATGCCACTTACCAATCTTTTGGCACTTGAAAAAAATCACCAAATGCACGTGCGTATCGGTCTGCTAATCTAAGGTGGAAAGGCGTGGGAAAGAATAAAAAGTAGAAAAAGGTTCCTGATACAGATGTACAAGAGAGAGAATATATAAAAGCAGTTAGGATAATTTAGAAATAGTATAGAATTGCTGATGTAATATTGTCTTCTATATTATAGGAGTGAATTATTGGAAACTGTTGGAGATGGTTTTATTTCTTCCTCTCAATACGTTTTGGCGAGTTGGAAAACTCCATGGTTGTAGGAAAAAGTTTTTGGAAACTATTGGAGATGCCCCTGCTCGTAAGCATTAACATGGAAATTCTAGAGAAATCTCCAATTACTTAATTAGTAATAGTATATGACAGTTCGATGTACAGTTGGTGTATTCAAGCAGCCCTCCTATATTAAACTCATGTCCGTACATGTACTTGCGCACCATTTTTTACGGTGCTGACAGCTAGCTACTCCCTCCATTGTAAATTGTTAATCATTTTAATTTTATAGGTATATTATTCTGCAATGCATACCTTAGTATACATTATGTCTAAAATATGTTAAAAGCAATATATTTAAAAAAGCTAAAACGGTTTATAATTTGAAACGAAGCCACGAACAAAGTATAGGTCCCAAATCCCATGCATGCACTACTGGTTTCGGTCGGCAAAGGCTACTTTGCCCTCGGCAAAGCCTTTGCCGAGTGCCGCACTCGGCAAAGAACACACGGCAAAAAAAAAACGGCCGGCAAAAGAGTCTTTGCTGAGTGCCATTTGTCGGGCACCCGGCAAAGCGTTTGTCGAGTGCTAGGCAGCACTCGGCAAAAAATTATCGAAAAAATAAAAAAACACCGCTGCCCGGCAAGCCCATCCACAGGCCCGCCGAGCCCATTAGGGCCGGATGCCGCCGCCGGAGGAGCCTGCACGATATCCTGCTGTCGCCATGGAGATGGAGACGCGCCGCCGCCAGCCGGATCCACGCCATCGCTTGGGAGGGAGGAGGAAGGGATGGGAGAGGCCGGGGCGCCGTGGAGATGGAGATGCGCCGCCGCCGGCCGGATCCACGCCACGCCCACCCGGATCTACGCCGCCGGCCGGCAGGATCCACGCCACGCCCAGCCGGATCCACGCCGCCGGAGGTGCGCCACCGCAGGAGGAGCCCCGGCGTGGCGTGGAGATGGAGATCCGCCGCCGCCGCCCGGATCCACGCCACGCCCGGCCGGATCCACGCCGCCGGAGGTGTGCCGCCGCCGGAGGAGCCCCGGTGAGGCGTGGTGCTGGAGATGCGCCGCCGCCGCCCGGATCCACGCCACGCCCGGCCGGATCCATGCTGCCAGAGGTGCGCTGCCGCCGGAGAAGCCCCCGGCGCAGCGTGGTATGCCGCCGCCGGAGGAGCCCGCGCGGGAAGAGGCACCGCTGAGGACCTCCTTGCCGAGGCACCCGCCATTGGGCACCTCCTCGCCGGATCCCGTCGGGGGACGAGGGAGGTGGCTCCCCAGCCATCGGATCTGCGCAGGGGGAGCAAGGGCGGCAAGGCAGGCAGGGTCGGGGCGGTGCTATGGCCTCGTCGGGGAGGCGTGGAGACCTCGTCGGTGGGGGAGCGAGGGTGGCGGGGAACGCTGGGGTGGTGCGGCGCTGTGGAGGAGGCACCATCGGGCTGAGTGGAGGGGAGAGAGGGGTTAGGGTTAGGTTTAGGTTATATATCCAGGCTGGTAGTTGGCCTTTGGTGGGCTGCCGGCCCGGTTTGCCGAGTGGCCCGGTTAGGGGGCACTAAAGAAATTCAATTTATATGATTTTAAAATTTCAAATAAAAAATGATTTGAGAGGTTCAAACGTATTTTTTTATGAAAAGATGATTTCAAATAAAAAACTTGTCAACTACAAAATTTCAAAACTTTTTGAGATCTACAAATTTTATTTTGGTTGTTTTTTCATCCGAGGTCGTTTGAAAAACACAAATTTTAAATTTTTCAAATACGACGCAGTTTTATATGACAAGATGAATTCAAATGAAAAAGTTACCAACTATAAAATTTCATAATTTTTCGAGATCTATAAACTTTATTTTGGTTGCTTTTCCATATGTTCATCTCACATGGTGATTCTAATATTGTTCACAAATTGTATATATCTCTCTTGTAGTTTGATACAAGAGAGATATATAAGATTTGTGAACAAATTTATTTTCACTTTTTCAAATGTAGAAATGACCCAAATAAAAGTTGTAGATATTGAGAAGATGTACAGCTTTGTAGTTGAAAACTTTTAATTTGAATTCGTTTAGGGCTTTAAAATGTGCATGGAAATTTTTTTTGCCGAGTGCCAAAAAACATACTCGGCAAAGAGCCCTCTTTGCCGAGTGTCAAAAAAACTCTCAGCAAAGAGCCTCAGCAAAGAGGGCTCTTTACCGAGTGTTTTTTTTTTTTTTTTTTTGCCGAGTGTTTTTTGATTTGGCACTCGGCAAAGAGCTTCTTTGCCGAGTGCCAAAAAAAAAAAAAAAAAAAAAAAACACTCGACAAAGAGTTTGACACTTGGCAAAGATTGAAAATCCGGTAGCGATGGTTGTTCTTTCGGCAGAATGCACTTATTCTACATTTCCTGTGTGTCTTTTGAATTGGAAAAATGTGTAGAGCTACTGAGGTAGACTGAGCAACGTTTCTAGCACGCCTGCACGACTCGCCTTTCCGGTCTCGATCTAACAATGCTCTGAGAATAGACTGAACCAACGACCACGCCCATAAGCAAATCAAAGAAAGCGACCAGAGTGGTTCATACGTTTCAAAATTCATTCAAAAGGAGCACGTAGTCATCACTATATATACACACGTAAACCCACTTCGATCTCCACCACACCACAGCAACAAACTACACGTATAGTAAATCCCAAACACTACAATGTCGACCCTCCACGCAAACACGTGTAGTATATTGAAGTTGCTATGCACACTAACGATAAGGCCAGTAATAATTCTCTTGTTGCTCGCTGTCATTCTGCACGCGGGCAGCACGGCGGAGCATCACGGCGGCCGGCTGTCGTCGTCTCTAGGGTCCCTGCAGAAAGGAGCCCTCCTCCAGTGGAAGTCGACCTTGCTGCAATGCAGCAGCAGGACGAAGGCGCTGGACTCGTGGCAGGAAGGTTCTAGCCCGTGCAGCGGCAATTGGACGGGCATCGCCTGCAGTGTCGTCCACGTCCACCGTGGCCACCGCCGGCGCCACGCACCCCTGGCGGTGGTCACCAGCATGTCCTTGCCAGAGGCCGGCATCAGTGGAAGCCTCGGTGAGCTCAACTTCTCCGCCCTCCCTTTCCTCCGGTTCATCAACCTCAGCTACAACAGCCTCGCCGGAGGAATCCCCCCTGCCATCACGTCCCTAACCGCGCTCTCCTACCTCGACCTCACCAGCAACTTGCTCCACGGACAGATACCACCGGAGATCGGTCGCATGGGACGCCTCCGGCTGCTGTGGCTGGCCCTCAACAACCTCACAGGCTATATCCCCGCGTCCCTGGGTAACCTGACCATGCTGACTGACCTCAGCGTCCTCCAAAACAATCTGGTTGGGACCATCCCGGATGAGCTCGGGAAGCTCACGCGCCTAGAGGTCATGGAGCTCAGAGGCACATTGTTGAGCGGCGCCATACCAGATAGCATAGGCAACCTGACCAGACTACGCATCCTGAACCTCAACGAAAGCCAGCTGTCAGGGTCCATACCATCCTCTCTTGGCAACCTCCTCAACCTTGTTGATCTTGAGCTTGACATGAATCGCTTGAGCGGCGGAATTCCAGTCTCGCTGGTGAATCTCACTCAGCTCCAGATACTGTACCTCTCCGTCAACCAGCTCACAGGCCCAATCCCCCAGCAGATAGGGTTGATGGAAAACCTAAGCCAGCTATCACTATATACAAACCAGCTAGGAGGCCCAATTCCGCCTAGCTTGGGGAACGCAACCCGGCTAAACTACATTAACCTCTGGGATAACCAGTTTGTGGGGCCTATCCCAAGTGAGATTGGCAATTTGATGGGTCTCACTGACTTGTATCTATGCCAAAATCTCATCTCAGGCTCAATTCCTGCTAGTCTTGCCAACATCACGGGCATGAGAGAGCTACTTCTCTTCTACAACAAGCTGACAGGTTCTCTGCCTCGAGGATTTTATTCTAATCTTACACAGCTGGCCTTGTTTAATCTGAGCAATAACTCCCTCTCGGGCGAATTGCCATCTGATGTGTGCAAAGGGGGGAATAATCTCCAGGAGTTCATCGTCGCCACTAACATGTTCACCGGCCCTATCCCGAGAGGCCTGCAAAATTGCACGAGCCTGCGAAGACTTGACCTATCTTCTAACAAGTTTACAGGAGACATATCGGATTTTGGGCCCTATCCACACCTCACTGAAGTAAGCTTGAAGAGAAACAACCTTCATGGCCATTTGTCAAAATCCTGGGGTTCAAGCACTAATTTGACCAGATTGGTTATGGAAGAAAACATGTTAACTGGAAGCTTGCCACCTGAAATATCAAACCTAGTGAAGCTAGAGGTACTTATGCTCTACGGCAACAAACTAACAGGCAAGATACCACCAGAACTAGGCAACCTAGCCAACCTGTATATGCTCAGCTTATCGGGAAACGAATTTTCAGGTGATATACCACCTGAATTTGGCCAGATGAGTAATCTGCAGTTTCTCGATATATCTATGAATAAGTTAAATGGGTCAATACCGCAGGAGCTTGGGAGTTGCACTGGGCTGCTACAATTGCTTATCAATCACAATAGATTGAGTGGAGAATTGCCGGTGTCCTTGGGTAATCTAGAGAACCTGCAGCTTGTGCTGGATTTGAGCAATAACAATTTCACAGGCGCGCTTCCTGTGCAGCTCGGAAGCTTAGTTAGGCTGGAGGTACTGAACCTCTCCCACAACCAATTCGATGGAACCATTCCACTCTCCTTCGCTGACATGGCTAGTTTGTCAACACTTGACGTGTCATACAACAACTTGGAAGGGCCTCTTCCAATAGGGCGACTATTTCATAATGCCTCCATAGGATGGTTCCTCCACAATAATGGCCTCTGTGGCAATGTCTCGGGCCTTCCAACTTGTGCTTCGGCTGTGGATTTGAAGTATCACATCAGAAGAATTCGCAGCTTGGCATTAGCCATTTCCATTCCATTGTGCATAGTCACTGTTCTCACATTTTTGGAGTTATTATGATTATTCACAAGAGGAAAAGACCACATGACACGCCTACTGTAGATACAAGAGATGTGCTTTCAGTGTGGAATTTCGATGGGAAACTAGCATTTGAGGATATCATTAGGGCAACGGAAAATTTCAGTGAGAGTTACATCATTGGATCAGGTGGGTATGGCACTGTCTATAAAGCTCAGCTCCAAGGGGGGAGATTAGTTGCAGTAAAAAGGCTTCATAAAACTGAAGAAGACAATAGGAATGATGAAAAGAGATTCATAAGCGAAATTGAGGTGTTGACAAAGATACGGCACCGAAGCATCGTTAAGCTGTATGGATATTGCTCCCATCAGTTGTACAGATTTCTAGTTTATGATTACATTGATAGAGGAAGTCTTCATGCAACCTTGGAGAATGAGGAGCTAGCAAAGGAACTAAACTGGCAGAGGCGAGTTGCTATTGCTAGAGACATAGCTCAAGCTATGCACTATTTGCACCATGAATGCAACCCACCAATTATCCACCGTGACATTACAAGTAGCAACATATTGATCGATGCAAATTTCAAAGCTTGTGTTTCAGATTTTGGCATAGCAAGGATTATAAAACCTGATTCATCGAATTGGAGTGAATTAGCAGGGACACATGGTTATATAGCCCCAGGTTTGTGGCTTGCTTCAATTCTACTTGCATGCTGCATACATGTTAGGGATAAGCTTCACAAAACTGCGACTATGTATTGGTACCTAAAATTTATTAAAAAACTATAACATATGGAATTAGTTTCATACTACTACAACTAACTTGACAGTTTCTTGCCATTACTACAAGTTTGCATAAAACTAGAACTTTTACTTGACGTTTCACAATAGAAAGTGGTCCTATAATTTTGCATTACTTGGGTAAGAAAAAGTAGTATGGCTCTATATATGAAATTACTCCTCGAAGTTGTAGTTTTTTACTGTTAGGTGTAAATAGTTATAGTTTTATGAGATTTTCTATATTATTATTTACTTAAATCTAATTCTTTTTTTTTTTATGTAGAGCTTTCATACACATCAGTGGTGACCACAAAGTGCGATGTGTACAGCTTTGGTGTAGGTGTGCTTGAGATCGTGATGGGAAGATACCCTAGGGAACTTCAGACCCTTCCTTCCATGGAGATTGCAATGGAAATGTTGGACCAGCGAACACCGTTGCCAACAATGGAGGAGGTAGAAGAAATTACTTTGCTTGTCCAATTGGCATTTGCCTGCATGCAAAGTTCGCCTCACTCAAGACCAAAAATGCAGGATGTCTATCAGAAACTGAGTCGTCACCCCTTCTCATGATGTTGCCATATATTCTCATGCACTCAATCTAGAAAACGTGTCAAAGATTAGCAATAATTTTATATTTGATTATATGAGACTTGTATTATTTAATCCTAATTTGTAGACATAATACTATAGTGGCACTGGATAAAGCCCAATGAGGAAATGTCTGGCGTGGCCACAATAATTTATCAAAACAAGGTCATATAAATACGACAATAGATTTTATTTGTGAACCTTTTTCTCTTTTCCATACATATTTTTCTTGTAAATTATTGGAGAAGTGTAATGACTTGCACCCTTTGTTTAGATATCTGAATTACACATGCATATCAAACTTTCAAAAGCATTGTGTCGCTTGGCCAACTATGATAATTACATATGAGTCGATTGATTACAGAAGTTGTACCAACACATTTGTATTTTAAAATGTACATCCATGCATAGTTATGGCATGTTTTACTATTAACAATATGTTACATGAGTTTTTTTTGTCTAAGTTCAAGCTATTTTAAAGACCGCCAAATCAAATTGTGGCATACATTCATGCACTAAGGCAATATTTACTGTTCATCCATATTGTTTACTATTACTGCCTCCATTCCAAATTATAAGTCGATTTAGTTTTTCTAGATATATAGTTTTTGCTATGCATCTAGATATACTCTATAACTAAATGCATAGCAAAAGCTATGTACCAAGAAAAAACAAAATGACTTGCAATTTGAAATGGAGGGAGTATTATATAGCTACACACACGTGTGTGATCATTGCAACCCTAGTGCATAGGACAAATCATCCAAGTGGTTCGATTTGTCTGCTAGATTGTCTTGTTGTTCAGTTAACCTCTTTTTTCATGTGCAACATAGTAAAACCATGTGCCCCCATTGTCTCACAGGTACATAATGCTTAAATAGGGGTTGAAAGCCTTCTTGGGAGGGAGGGCGCGGCCTTAGCTCCTCATTGCTTCAACATCTCATAGCGAAGAAAGCGCGGTGGCCATGTGATAGATAACTATACATATAACTACTTATCTCCTTTTGCATGATGGCACGTGGAGATTAATTGTTAATTTGGAAACATGACCGCCTATCCCCTTCTCTTGAACGTATTTGGATGCATATATCTGGATTCAGCTAGCATTGGCGCCATCGGATGCCAACTATCCTATACACAACCACTTCATGAGTCCTACTCAATGGGCAGCTGAGGCCACCTATCATGCACAAAGATAGGAGTGCGCTAGGGTGACTCCCTATCGCCAACGCTTTTCATCTTGTCTATGGAAAGCGCTCACTATACTGTTTCCTAAGGCAAGAGCGGATGGGGTGCGGAGGGGCATGGAAACAGAGGCACTCAAACATCAATGCAACCTATACGCCGATAGTGTCATTATCTTTGCCCACCCTGACAAGCAAGTAACATTGGCGATCAAGGAGATACTCCACATTTTTGGAGACTCTTCTAGGTTACGAGCAACCTTGGCAAGTGTTTGATCACCCAGAAGCTAGGACGATCTACTAGGAATTAGATATATCCTTGGTTGCCAATTCTCAGATTTTCGGATTCGCTACCTTGGCTTGCTGCTGAGCTCAATGGCATGCAACGTAGATGCAGTCGCGCAGAAGCTGTTGGCATATGGCATGGCCTGCTGATGGCCAGGAGCTTGGTTTGGGTGAAATCGGATCTCTCCATAGTACCAATATACACCTTGCTCATTAACAACCTACCTCCCTAGGTCCAGAAGGAAATTGATGCAATCTGTCGTCGATTGCTCTAGACAGGCAAGGAAGGTTCAGTCCAAGGCAAATGTACAGTGGGGATCACCCTGCAGACATGGCCGCTTTGGCTCCAACAAACCGATGCAGACAGAACATAGGAAGAGTTCCCAATCAACTTCTCTCTTGAGGTCTAAGCCTTTTTCCGCACCTTGACATTGGCTACAATCAGCAATGGGCAGAACATGGACACCTTGTTATCTAGAATCTATATTCTAAAATCTCGAGCTAGAATTAAAATTCCTAAAATCCTCTTGGGATTCCAACGACACCTAAGTTGTATGGATTCTTGATCTCGAATAGTAGTTTCTTTGGTCTAGTCTACTACCAGTTCATTTGTCTTCGCCCTCTTGGCCTCTTGGCCCCATTGCCCACAGATTTTGGTGCACACTTGTGCTTGGGAGAGAATCTCTCCACGGTTCATGCCGTCACGCCCATGGATTTGTTGGGCTCTCGTGACTCCACCAAAATTCACTAGTTGTTTTTCCGAAATCTTCTTTGCTGATGACCGGCTCTTTGAAGTTTGTGGCTTAAAATAGAATGATTTGATTTGCCAGTCGAGACAACAATGCAACAATGTAGTACGTACTATTTGATTTACCTAAAAAAAGGTGATTCTAACTGAGGATAACTTAGTACGGCGCGACTGGAATGGTGACAAGCATTGCTGCTTCTGTCATTCTCCGGAAACCATACAAGATCTCTTTTTAAATTGTGTTTATGCCAAATTCTTATGGCGCGTTGTACATATACTTTTTGGAATTTCGCCCCCAACTGATATGAATGACCTTTTCATTAGGTGGTAAAAAATTGCAAACAAAAAGTATAATTCATTGTTATTAACAGCAGCTGCGGCGCTTTGTTGGGCAATTTGGAAAACAAGGAACGAAGTGGTTTTTGACAAATGTAGACCAAAATCTTTCTTGCAGGTTCTGTTCAGAGGAACGCATTGGCTTCGACAATGGGCAATTCTGCAGCGGCATGATGACCGGCAGGATCAGCTGATCCAAGTTGGACAGCACCTAGAGACGTCAGCTCTGCAGTTTTTAGTTCCAATAGGTGGTTGTCTTCGAGATACATTGGTCATGTTTAGTTTAAACCTTATTTCGTTTTGGTTGTCCGTTGGGCGGGCTGCAAAATCGTGTCTTTTGCAGTCCACTTTTGTGCTTTTTGACAAGACTTTGTAATAATGAGCCTGATTCTATCGGTTGATAAATGAAGCCGGGTAGAAACTATCCTTTATCTAAAAAAATGTACTATTTATTATTTATACAGAAACAAAGGATTTCATTGTCACGTGTTTCTCTTGGAGAAAAAGACCAAAGAAAAGAGCAGGCATGATGATATTTTGCTTCAGGAAGGTGAAGGTTTCTTCTAGGCCGTCAATGGTCAACGGAGCCGGCCGTCCTGCTTCAAAATCAGAGCTCACAAGCTCCCCATTTCAGTTTCAGGCTCCCACGTGCGACCTCACCGGACACCGCCGTCCTCCTCCTCCCCGCCCCCGCGTTCTCCACGACTCCCAGTCCCAGGCCAGCGGCACCCGTCGGGTGCTCGGTCCAAGGGCAGCGCCGCGCGATGGGGTGGGCTGCGCGGTTTTCAACGGCGGTGTCGTTCCTGGCCGCGGGGGTCCTCTTCGCGCCCGACGCGCTGCCCCTCAGCGGCTCCGGCGCCGCGGCGGCCGCGAGGCTGGTCCACGTCCTCGCCTTCGCCACAGCCTGGGGTGCCGGCCTCTGGGTCACCTTCATCGGCGGCATCGTCATGTTCAAGCAAAGCGCTAAGCATTCGCCGGGGCTTGGGGACTTGGGGATTATTGCCTTCTAGCTTCATTCGACGAGGAAGCGAAACATCACTCCCGCGCCAAGCCCTCCTCAACCTCGCCGTCGGTGCGCGCTAGCATTCGCCCGGTCGCCGGCAGCCGCCAACGGCGAGAGGTTAAATACGAAACACTAGGAAATATTGCTGTAAAGCAGGGGCTTATCTGCAAAACCACTGCGGCGACGGCGAGTCGGCGATGGCTTCCGCCGGACTGGGACATATTCTTTCCCTCCACGGTCACTCCGTGTCGTCCCTCCGTCTCCGGCATCGGCTTCACCGTGCTCTGAGCGCCGAGTCTTCACCACCCACCGGCCACAGCACTTGCAGAGGCCGTCCCCAAGTACCTGTCTTCCTTGCCGATGCCACTTCACCCAAGCCTCAACACCTTCCATGGACTGGGTTGGACGCCAAACTTGATGTGCTGCTGCTGTCAGCAGCGATTCAAAATCAATTTCATATTCTTAGTGCAGAGCACACGTTCTTGGAAGAACTTTGAGGAAACTCAGTACTTCACACGCTGATTTTGAATTATGGTTGTAAGATGAGAAGCAGCAGGAATCTTTCTTTAGAATTATGTGACATGTAGTTGCATGGGTCTTTGCTCCTCACAAATTCACTGGATCAGTGTCTTAATTTGATAGGAGTAACTATTAGACTATTAGTCCTGAAAGTTCACACTGCAGAAACAGGACTTGCACCTTGAAGATATGTTGGGAAGAAGAGTTGGCATGTCTGGACTCTGGAGTACTCTTATAGTCATGTCATATCGAGACACCTCTTACTATTCGGTGCTAGAACATTTGATATAAGCTTGTTGACATTATGATGACTTTGTTCGTCGTTTTCTCATTAAACATTCAGAAAGTTCTGGCATCATCGCTACCATTTTCAAGGAAGTGGGGTGTTTTTTTATTTGTTGCTTACATATTAGAATTTTTGAGTAATATACGGTTCAGTCTTAGAGTCTAGAAGCAATTTCTTTTGCTCAGCTGTTCAAATATACCTTCAATAAATTTTTCTTTTTACACAGTGCTAATATAACCCCTTGTTAAGAAGTCCACCGGAAGAGTAAAGCCTAGCAATATATGTTCTTTTTGCAATAGCACGAGGTGCGGGTTAGTTATTCCATTTAGGATATATAAACCTTGGCGATGTTTTGATAAAATTCTTTTTGAATTCGGAAGGTACTTGCCGAGACACCAGTTTGGGAGTCTGCAGGGGAAAATGTTCCCGGCCTACTTCATGTTGATATCAGCATGTACAGCGATATCCATGTCAGCATTTGCGTACCTGCACCCCTGGAAGACAGCATCAACCATCGAGCGCTACCAGCTTGGATTCCTGATTTCAGCCCTTGGCTGTAACCTGTCCAACCTTCTGGTCTTCACGCCCATGACTGTTGAGGTGATATACATTTTTCATGCTCTTCAGCTTTTTATTTACCTCTCTTTGCATTTGCCAAATGACACACTGCATTATAGTTTGGGTATGCTGTATTCTGTAATCATTCTGTAATCTCAGAACTAATGAGTGCTTTTTTACTGTTTATTTCCAATTTCGAGATTAACTACATTGGTATTTGAGGTATGCAAGACAAAGGGAAGACACTTTGATGAAGATTTATATTGTTTACAGGTCATGACTGCAGTTTCTGAGTACTAAATCGTTGTGGTTTGTACAGGAAAGCATATATTTATTTTTTGTTTCCTTTTGGGGATCATGAGTAGACAGCTTGGCTAATCGCAGAAATTTGGATATTTGCCATTTTCCAGCAAATGGCCTCACAAACTTGGCACCGCCAAGATGAGTTATGCAAAATTGCACTCAGCTTGTTGACACTTTGATTTCCAGCCTTTTTTCTTTTTCTTTTTCCTTTTCTTTTTCGAACAGGATCCACTATGCTTTGTTTTTTAGTGAGCGATCCAGTGTTGGCATTTGGGAGACAAGAATCTAGCTTTTTTTTATTTAGAAGCACAGAGGTATGTCTAGCCATGTGTATGAACCTTCAGAATATCTGATTGTCACGAATTTAGAATGCAATTTCAAAGGTCACCTTCTTTTCTGTGCATTTAGATAACAAACTTTGACAAATTGAGATATCTTGATCGCTGAAATCTACATTGGGCACAACTCTTTGTACTATTCAATTAGGCAAGTAGAGGGAAGAAGACAGGGAATATGCCTTTTGGTTATAAGCACTACTACTCTGCTTTCCACCTTCAGTATCGCTTGTTCCTATAGAGTGCTCTGCTTGCGCAGATGATGATGAAGAGGCACAAGATGGAGAAGGACCTCGGCATCGGCACGGAGGTCGGGTACTCGAAGAACGCGGAGACTGCAAAGAGGAGCCCCGCCCTGGTAGCGCTAAACCGGAAGTTTGGGATGATCCACGGGCTGTCGTCGCTGGCCAACATCATGGGCTTCGGCTGCCTGGCCATGCACTCCTGGTACCTCTCCAGCAAGCTCGACCTGTGACTGACGAGGGCTTTCCCATTTTGTGATGCTCGCTACGGCGTAGCTGGTGAGTGGTGGCCACAAACTCTGAACTGAACTTAGGTCTATGTATGGAGATATGATTTAAATAATGTACATAATGTAGGCAGATGATTTCGTTTTGAAATTGTTTACATGCTCAGATGCTCTGATTGTCTCTTTGGACCTAACCAAAGATGGTTTGCAAGAGCTGTGGATGTACAAACGTGCAGTTGTGCACACCTCAGAGTTGAGATAGTCACCGCAGCTAGATCTTACTATTACTAATTAGAGGCTCTAACGGAGACTCCACGTTAATTTTCAGCAGATGCGCTAGAAAAAAAATAAATGCTAGAAATTCTCACATTAATCAGAAACATCTGGCCATTAATAAGAAAACTCTCGCTATCCATTAGATCTATTTTATTTTTAAAAGAATTAACTCTCCTCCATCGTTACAAATAAAGGTTGGTTAATATACTATTAGACCTCATGGTTAATGGTTACTAATTAGAGGCTCCAACGGAGGCTTCATGTTAATTCTCAGCAGATACGCTAGGAAAAAAGATAAATGCTTGAAATTCTCACATTAATCAGAAACATCTAGCCATTAATAAGAAAACTTCAGCTATTCATAACCATTAGATCTATTTTATTTTTGATCTATTTTATTTTTAAAAGAAGTAACTCTCCTCCATCGTTACAAATAAAGGTTGGTTAATATACTATTAGACCTCACGGTTAATGGTTAGACTAAAATATCATTGCAAAAAAAAAAATACTAGCCGCACATGAGGAATTATTAATAGGCCATTAATAATAAATAATAAAATATCTAATTGATACTACCGATCAGGGAAAGATTGGTTAATATATCGTATAAAATATCAAGCCGGCCTTCACGATCACGTTAAGGATTGGGTAAATGGGTAATGTATTATTATATTAATATAAGATATCAACCCATGAGGTTGGTTAGTTAACCATTAATTAAAAATCAAATAGAAATAGGTTAGTCTATTAAAGAAACGTCAAATATAATCTATCAACCTTAACAAAATGGATACACTGTGCTGGACTGCCGGTAAAAGAGTTGTGGCAACTGACAGTCTAAAAAAGCATGTATTTTCATCGTTTATCGATTGGAGATAATTCAACATAATCCTTAAATTTGGATCTAAATTGACCACATCTATAATTATGAATCCCTATGAATCCTAACACTATAAATTTTATACCTAAAGTATCCATCTTAGCCTTTATAAAAGATAATTTAAACTATCCAAATATTTTTATATATTACTTGCACCTACCATTATGAAAGATAATAAAAAGTAGCTACTAAGTTTGCATTCAAATTATCATATGCCATTTTGAAAGGTAACATAAATAAAATATCATCCTCAAGACATTATAAAAATAAATAAAAATATTCTGATATCCTCATAACTAATAAATAAATATATTATGAAATATCGTCCAATTTTCATAAAGTAAACACAATGTTGTGTCCGTCATGTATGAATGAGGATAAATATTTATTTTAATAACTTATAAAATGTCCCTTAACAACACAAAGCAATGGCATTGATAATTCAACTAAAGTTATATTGATACTCCACAATAATAAAATTTTAAGACACTATTAAAAATAAGTTAATACATTTTGACTAATATACTAATATACTCCACAATGATAATTCTCAGATCAAGCTCTATCATCGATCTTAATTGATGTATAGTGCCCTATTTTAAAAAGTACAAATGAGAGTCAACAATCTATACAATAAGCACAAGATTTTTAATTTATCTTGGGAATGTAAAGTAAGTAGCAATTAAGAAGATTTTAATTCAAAAAATAAAACTTAAATTTATGGCATCAATATATATGGACGACTAAAGATATGGTTTGTTGGTGTAGGAACCGAGGGTTGGCACCGCTTGCTCACATAACTAATTTATATATGTACTCCCACCGTCCCAAATTAACTGTCGTTTTTAGTTTCGGTGTCACAAGTTTGACTCGATTTGTAGAAAATACATGCAATATTTGTATCTCCATATCAACTTATTAAAAACTATATTCAAAGATCTTTCTAATGATATTAATTATGTAACATAAATATTAATATTATTTAATATATATTTATTCATAGTTATTTCGTGGGAAGCAAAAACGATAATTATTTTGGGATGGAAGGAGTAGGTGAATTATATATCCACATAGTTCAATACTTAAAGAGAGGGTGGACATCCATTATGTCCATATTATTTTACACAAAGTCAGTCATACTGAAACACAAGAAAAATGAAGAAAAAGAAAACACACAATCATAGAGTCAAATTAATGTTATATTATTATCAAGTTAATGTTAGGTTATTACCTGCGCCACACAACGATCTTTCTCACTCATGCTAATGACAATTCTACGCATATAAATCCAGGTTCAACTAAAAGTTAGTTGTATGATATGAAGTAATTTTTATTAGCTTAATATATATTAAATAAATAGGGTTTCTATTGCTCAAGTGTCTCAATGTTAGCCCGTGCGGGGGCACGGGTTGATGGACTAGTAATATCTAATGGGCCAATCAATATGTTAGAGAAAGTTCCAATGGCGCTCCCCCTCCCACCCCGCTCTGCCCACTCACGCTCCTCCTCCATGCCGGCGACCATGTCTTTTGCTGCTGATCGCTTGGTGACGATCGCTCGTCATGGGGTCTTCTTCTGATCTGGTGGATCGCCTTGATTTCGATCAAGGTCTGGTGTTCCAAGATGAGGTTCGACAACGCTTCAAGTCACTGGTACATCACCCATTCCCATCCCCTGATGGATCCTTCTTCCTCTTGGTGACCTTTCGGAGATTCCTGTTTCGTTTGACGGAGGATTCAGTGAGCCTTGCTCTGCAATCATGTTTGGGTGGTCGTGCTTCGGTTCACGCACCAAGTAAAGAAGTATGATTAAAAACTAAATTCTCACCTTAATTCCCTCCACCGCATAGAAGAAAACATGGGAATCAGTGGAAAGATTTGTCAAAAAAAAGCGTCTGTATTCTGATTTTGGGAAAAAAATACTAGAAATAGCCCCCTTTTTTTTGAGAATTTAGAAATAGCCCAGATGATTGCATGTTTGTTAAAGAACGCACAAATGACGTATGATAGACCCCCAGGAAAAAGTCTACTTTTGGTCCAACTTTCGCGAAAGTTCGCTTTTGGTCACTTAACTCCAAAATCAGACAAAACAGGTCCCTCAACTTTTGAAACAGTGGAGATTTCGTCTCTTGGCTGTTTTGTCCGGTGGTTTTGCTACAGTAACCGTGGGTTTGCTACAGTAGCCAAGGTTTCGCTTTTTCCCTTTTCTTATTTATTTTGTCTGAATATTTGAAAAATCATAGTAAATCAAACAAAATTCATAAAATGGAAAATTCAATTTTGTTGGACTCTACATTAGTAGAGCTACACAGTGAATATATAATATGGTATGCTTTAGTACAAAGTTTTTACTATAAAGGTTTTGCCTTTTGTTTTTTATTTTTTCAACTCAATCTTTGAAAAATAATAGTAAATTCTAGAAAAATTATAAAATAGAAAAATTTAATTTTGTTAGACTCCACATGAGTAGATATACAGATTAAATATATAATATGGTATGCTTTAGTCTAACAAAATAATTATAGAAGCTGCAGCTATGAATTATTTCAATTAATTACAAAACATCATAGATCTAAAGCTACAACAAAAATTTTATACTAAAGCATACCATATTATATGTTCACTGTGTAAATATGCTCATGTGCAGTTCAACAAAATTGGATTTTCTATTTTATGAATTTTCTGTGATTTACTATGATTTTTCAAACATTCAGCCGAAATAAATGAGAAAAGGGAAAAAAAATGAAACCACTGTAGCAAACCCGCGGTTACTGTACCAAAACCACCGGACAAAACAGCCGAGGGACGAAATCTGCACTGTTTCAAAAGTTGAGGGATCTGTTTTGTCCGGTTTTGGAGTTGAAGGACCAAAAGTGAACTGTCGCGAAAGTTGGGGGACCAAAATTAGACTTTTTCCAAACCCCCGCGCTATGTGGCACAAGCCCAGTGGGCTTGGCCCATTTCATACCACCAGCTACCGTTTGCGCGATTCCACCGCCCGCGCAACCGGAAACGGCCATTGCCAACCAACCGTCTCGCGTTTCTCAAAAAAAAAAACAATTGTCTCGCCGATGCCGCCCACCGCCGGCGATCCCTCGCCTCCGCCGTCCTTCGCCGCCGCCATGACCACCCCAGACGGGTGGCACCCGCGCACGGCGGAGCGCCGCCCGCTTCACCTCCTCCACCACAGCCCGCTCGCCCGCGACCGCCCACTCGAGCTCCTCGTGTTCATCGTCCGCCGCGCGCTCCCCGCTCCCCCGTGTCGCCGCACCACCACGCCCTCGCGGCGCTGCTGCTCCTCTCCTCGCTCCGCCGCCCGTGCTGCCGCTCCTCCGCCTCCTCCCTCCCTCCCGACCCCCCACCCCCGCCGACGCTCCTCAACGCCGCCGTCCAAGGCACTCTCCGCCGCCGCCTCCTCGCCGGACGATGCCTTCGGTCTCCTCTCCACGCGCCCTGACCGCCTGACGTTCCTGCCCCTCCTCGGCTGCACCTCTGCCTCCTCCTCCTCCTTGCCGCTCCTCTCCGCGCTGCACTCGCTCCTCCTCTGCCTCGGCTTCCTCTCACACCACCCCATCTCCCTCGCGCTCCTCAAGCCCTACCTGATGCCGCACGCCCGCGCCTTGTTCGACGATATGCCCCGGAAGAACAGGTGCACCGTCGCCTACAATAGCCTCATCACTGCGTCCCTCAAGGCTAGGGACATCCGAGCCGCACGCCGCCTGTTCGACGAAATGCAGCGGCACAGGCTGTCCAGGAGGAGCGTCGTTTCCTGGAACCTTATAATCACCGGGTGTGCACGTAGTGGACGAGATGACATGGCAGTGCAGTGTTTCGAGAGGATGGTCAGGGAGGGAGAGGTGGCGCCAGATGATGGGACCTTGGTCGCGGTGCTCCCGGCTTGTGGGAGGACAGGGAATGTTGCGGCAGGGAGGTGGGCACACGAGTATGCGAGGAAGACTGGCTTGTTGGATGGTACAGTGCATGTTGCAAATGCGGTGATGGATATGTATTGCAAGTGCGGTGATGTTGATAGTGCACGGGAGGTGTTTTTGACGACACGGCAGCGAAGCGTGGTGAGCTGGAATGCCATGATCGCTGGGTTCTCATTGAATGGTCATTGAGTACAGGGGATTGATCTGTTCCAGGAGATGAGTAGGCATGGAGTGGAGCCTAATGCTGTGACGTTCTTAGCAGTGCTTGGATGCTGTGCACATGCTGGGGCAGTGGATATTAGGCGGGAGATCTTCCAGAGCATGCTGTCGGAGCATAGCATTGAGCCAACAATTGAGCACTACGGGTGCATGGTGGATTTATTTGGAAGATCTGGACTTCTTGATGAGGCGCACGTATTGATTCAGGGGATGCCGATGAAGCCTAATGCTGCAATATGGGGTGCACTTTTAAGTGCATGTCGTGCTCATGCTGGGCTTGGCATTGCTGAGGTGGCTTTAAAAGAGCTTATCAATCTTGAACCATGGAACTCGGGCAACTATGTGTTGTTGGCGAATCTTTATGCGGAAACAGAGCGGTGGGAGGAGGCAGGGGAGGTGAGGAGATTGATGAGGAGGATGAGTGTGAATAAGGGTCCTGGCAAAGTTTAATGGAAGAAGCTGAGTTTCAGTTGACAAACTCATACCAATAGTTGGAAGAGAAACTTCATAGAGGGGCTGTAAATGAAATGCTGCATGCGTCAACCAACCCTACTAAGAGACAGATAGTGTTTACAGGTAAACATACCAGCTGTTTCTCAGTATGTTCCATTTGTTGTAGCAGTTGTTTGCTGAATAGGCAATTGCTTTTTTTATATTCTTTCACAGAAAACTTACATAAGTTCATGGAAAAATAGGCACTAAATACTCAATTGCAAGGATAGCTAAGGTACTGTACAAAGATGTTTATTTGTCTTTAGCTGTGTATCAATATATTTAATATTGATGGGTATATAGAGATCCCGCATCATTACACAACTACCAACAATAAATGCACCTTAGAGTTATAATTTATCGTTGCATTCGAGTTTGAAATGTATAGGTTTAGTCAGCAGCTGTCAAGGTGCTGCAAGATGTTTTGCCCAATCATAGGTCGACAAAATCACAAAAGCATTGTTGAGTATGTGGTGCATTATTTTTTGCTATGATCAATTGATCATGCTGAAGCTTGTATTAGATATGGCAGAGAGTGAATTACCTAACAATCTTTGAATGGAGAGCTTGGTAGAAGTTTCTGTAAACTTTTACCATGAGGAGCATATTTGGATAAGTGTTAAATGTTGATATCTAGAATTTCTACAAACTTCAAAAGGAATGATAGGCATTGCATATGTTAGATGTCAAATGTTGATATCTAGAATTTCTGCAAAAGCTTTGTTTTGTTACTGGACATTCATATTGGCCAATGAAGCTGACTATTGTGTACGTGTACTTTTAACTACCTTTTGCCATGTCACCTATATACATTAACCTTACAGGCCATATATAATGGTGGAAGATTTAAGTATTCCTTAAAAGATGTCTCTTTTGTGCTTAATCACTGCAGGGCAAGCTATTTTTTCTTCTCTCCCTTACAAGCTATGAATGTTAGCTGGAGCTTTGCAAATTCCAATAATTGTTTGGATGTGTAGATTTCTAGTTTCTTGGCAACTTGAACATGTGCCTTGCTTCACTTCGATTTTTCAGTGTCTCAGAACATGACACAATTTTAATATTATTTTACCAAGGCAACTAAATTCTAGTTTACTTAAGAAGGGAAAATGCTTGAACAACTTTATAGCAAACTCACTGCCCACTTCTCTTAGTGTAGCTTAATTGTCCTGAGTTTCTCTGACATGGGGACAGCATGTAATCATTAATCCTAAACTGTCAAAATATACATCTTGAGAACACACTTTATGGATATTTTGCATAACTGCCAATTTTACCGGTACTTCCCCGACCAGTAGTTTTCATGGACATGTATGTGGAATGTAGAAGCACAACATACCTTTCCAATAGTAGATAATTCATGTGCAGGAAATCCTCACAGTTCTGAATTTCTAACAGTTTGTGTTGTCTGTGCAGACAGTAGAAGAGAGAAGAATGCCATGCCAGGATTACATGGGGGCTCAAAATGGGGTGGGGTCCTGAAAGCTGCTTGCCTGAGCCCTGAGGACGTATTTCATCTGACTGAAAAATCAGAGGCTGCACCTGCAGTATGGCACTCATCACAGGATGGCAAACACTAGGAATCGAATATTCAGACAGGCACATTCCGGGCCCAGCGAAAACCTTGGCATTTTCCTTTTGTGGGCTCACTAACATGGACAGCTCAAGACGATACAATTTGAAGCTCCCAATGAAAAGGACCAAACAAATCGAAAAGATGCCGCCTAGATTCATAGGAGATTTCCGGTGTTGGGCCTTGTGACCCTTGTCCTGTCCACCTTTTTTTTTCTCAGCGGACTCCAAGTAAGGCCTAGTTTAGATCCCCAAATTCACCCTCAAATTCCACTATGCAAAAAGAAGATTCCCCATCACATCAAAATGTAGACATATGCATGGAGTACTAAATGTAGATGAAATAAAAAACTAATTACACAGTTTTATTGTATTTTGCGAGACGAACATTTTAAGCCTAATTAATCAAGATTTGGACAAATATTACCACAAAACAACGAAATCGCTACGGTGCTCAGGGAGCACTGTGCAGATTTCGTGACCCCCGATTCGGGGGAAGAGAACGAGGCCTAATTTTGCTTTGCTTTGTCGCCCGACCCACGACTCTGATCTTAATAACCGCGAAAAAGTTGGTTGAAGGCTTGAAGGATGTGACAAAGTGAGGAGGAGACGTTTCGAGCTGCTTGGCTTTCCATGGAAGCTGCGTCAGGGTTCATTTGTGCATGTTTTATGCATCGTGTTGCTAAACCTGGAGCTTTTGTGGTTGAGTTGTCGGTGTCTATCTGTGCCTTGGTGCTGCTGACATGTGGATCCATGTCGTCTTGGAAACCAGGTGCGGAGATCTCTTAAAAGCACGTGCACTTCAGGGTTAAGATCTTCGAGTTAGGTCTACTAATCTTCCTGATTAAAGCAACTGACAAAAGGATCTGTGGGGAAATGCTACTTCTGAAATAAAGTAGATGGGTCATTTGTACATGAACATTTGTTCTGCTATGGATTGGCAGTTGGCTGATGGAAGAATTTAGCCAACTGGAGGGAAGGCAATGTGTGAGTGAAGGACTGAGGCTGTGAGGATGGCGACGCGGAGGCGATTCGCCCCCTCCGCCGCCGCCGCCGATGCGCCGCCGCCATTCTAGGCCCGCCGCGGCTGTAGCCCAGGTCTGCACCCTAGCTTCCCCTTCCTCCCACCTCCCTCTCTCCCTCGGCAACCCTCCCTTCCCCTTCCTCCCCCTCTCCCCTCCGTCCCCGCTCTGCCGTAGATCTGCGGGGCTTCCATGGCGGAGTCGGCTTCCTCTCATGTCTGGCCCCCCGAGGTGCAAGACGCGCTGGAAGCGGGGTCGCCGTCGCGACTCCTCCAGGCCCTGGAGAGCCGGCCGGCGGCCGCCGCCGTGGGCGCCTCCCACAGCTGCTCCTAGACAGATCTGGAGGACGAACCTCTACCGCCGCCGCCGGAGTTCTTCCTCGACTCGGCCGGGCTCCTCCAAGAGGTCCTTGACCGTGGTCCTGAGCGCTTGTGCTTCAGTGACTCGGAGGACCTCTCGGAGTCTGACTCCGAGCCGGAGCCGGAGCCCGCTCCGCCGGCGGATGGGAAGGGGAAGGAGCCTATGCCGGCCCGTGGCCGGCGGCGGCACCGCTCTTGTCGTCACCGCCAACGCTGGAGGGACGGCGGGGGTTTCATGGCGGCGGCGTGCCGGGGCCAGCCTGGCCAGGAGGGGCCAGCGCCCCCTCGACGCCGCTCCCCATGCGAGCGCTCTCCACCCCGCCGTGGGGGGCGCTCCCCATCCCGACGCCCTGAGACGGAGCGCCGCAACTCCCCGCCGGTCCGCCGCTCCCCGCCACGCCATGGGAGGCCGGAGCACCGCTCCCCGCCAGCCGGGCGCTCTCCGCCGCGGCATGTGAGGCCGGAGCACATCTCCCCGCCAGCCGGGCGCTCTCCACCGCGCCATGCCGGGCCAGACCGCCGGAATTCCCCGCCGGCCCTGCATCCCCCGCGCGCTCGGGGCTCGCCGGACCGGGACGGCTTCTATGCGGTGGCGAGTAGGAAGCACGGGCGGGTCCACACCCCGCCGAGGACACCACTGAGGTCCCCCCCTGGAGCTCAACGGCCTCTGCTACAACTGTTTCCGACCCGGCCATGTAAAGGCCCGATGCAGCTTCCCGGCTCGCTGCAACAGCTGCTGGAAGGAGGGACACCATGCCGCCGACTGCCGCCTACCACGCCTGCAACGCGGGGTCAAACGTGGCCCCTCCCCGCGCCGGGAGGATGAGCCCTGCGTTGGACCGCGCAGGCGAGTGCGCTCCCCGCGCCGGGACGGCAGGGACAGTCGGGCGCTCCCGGGGGTCGGCACCACCCTATTCGTCAACGCCGGGCCGCTTCGGCGGACACCATCTCCGGCCGGTCTGTTGCGATGCCGCCTTCCCCCGGGGGCAACCACACCGGGGGCGCCGTGCTTTCTCGGTGGATTCGGTGTTCGATGGCCATCCTCCTCCACCGCCACCGCCACCGCCACCACCACCGCCTCCACCTCCGCCGCCTCCACCTCCCGGGCCGTTTGTGCCTCCGCCGCCTATCCCGGGCCCTCTGGACCAGCTGCCCGGGAGGGGAGGAGATGGGGAAGAGCCGATGCTGGACGGGGCAAAGGCCACCGCCAGGGCTGTGGCTGCGGGGGCGATTCGGTCGTCCCTAGTCGTCGTGCCGCATTCGGCGCAGCTGGACGGGAGGAAGAGCTGCTGTCCAGGATGGCCCTCGTCACCACCATTTCCGGCACCCGGCCACACGTCTCCACGGCAATGATCTCTGCCATGCTATACGACCGCTTCGAGATTCGCCATGAGGACTTGACTGTGCGGATCCACGAGCCGGACGACTTCTTGGTCCGTATCACTCGCCGTGAAGATCGTGATCGCGTCCTGGCTTCCTCTCCCTGGGGCGCCCTGATGCCCCTGCGATGGCGGCCTTGGACAAGTGTCGCCGGCTCTGTGGCGGGCGCATTCCACTACCGCGCCGTTCTTGCAATTCGAAATGTGCCTGCTCATGCAAGGAACGTTGACACCGCCCAGAGGGTCCTGGGGCGCAGCTGTGCCAACATTGAGCTCACCGACCTGAGGGATCGCCCGAAGGAGGACGACCGGGAGTTCTTTGTGATTGCCAGGTGCTGGCACCCACAATTCATTGAACCGGAGAAGCTGCTCTTCATCCCGGACCCCCGGTTCCGGGCCTGCGATGACCCGTTGGCGCGCCGGGGCCTGCAATACCTGGTGCAAGTGCGGGTGGTGGCTTACCAAAATCTGGAGCAGCCTGGGCCTCCGCCACCCGAGGATGATGAGGCGGAGGACGATGACGAGGATGATGACAGAGATGGCGCCGGCGGGCAGGGAGGCGATGAGGACTGGGAAGATGACCGCTACTTCCCCACGCCGCGGCGTGACTCGGATTACGAGTCTGACGCCATCGACCCGTGCCACAGGAGCGATCACCCGTATTGTGACTATCCCCCGGATTGGGATGGCACGTATCACCAGTTTGACTCCATCCGCGTTGCCGGCATGCTTTGCCCTGTCCCGGGGATGGGATCGCCAGGGCGCTGGCCGGCTCTTTGTGCGCTGTCGACGCCTCCCATGTCAACCCCTCCAAGGCTAAGCAGGGAGATGACGCCGCGGCTGTCCACTTCCGACAATGGCTTGGCCTCACCTTCGCTTCTAGTTATTTTCCGTCGACATGCTCTCCAATATCTATGAATAGTTCCCGTCATCTGGACAGATTGTATCTGCGAAAGGTGGAACCAGGTTCTGAACTGTCCCCACACCTGTTGTGCAAAGGGGCATTCAATGAACAAATGTGTTGGTGTTTCCGGCGCATTCGTACAGAGCTTTCATATAGGATCGTTTGGCCAGTTCCTCTTCGCAAGATTATTAGCGGTCAAGATCTTCTTGTGCAACAACGTCCATGCGAAGAATTGGCATTTTGGCTCCGCCTGTGCTTTCCAAATCGGTGTGAAAATTCGGCTGTTGATGACTCCTTCAAACTGAGCCTGGTATGCACTCTTTGATGAGTATTCTCCATCTTGTGTCCATTTCCACCGTATCGTATCTTCGATATTTTCCTGCAGTTGGAAATTACTTAATTGCTCCCATAGCTCGACATATTCGTGTATCTCTTGTGCAGATTGTATTGGTAAGACATTTGCAATCCATCTTTGCTCTTGGAGGGCTTTCTGAACAGTAATGTTTTTTCGTTTTGATTTCAGAAATAGCAAAGGCGCTATTGTCTTGGCCGCCCGGCCATTGATCCAGGAGGAGGACCAGAACTTGGCTGTCTTACCATCCCCAACGGTGACTTCAGTAGAAGCATTGAAGAGTTCCCTATCTCTCGAATCACAAGGCAACTCCAGCCCATTCCACGCTCGGTCTTTGTGTTTCCATTGGAACCACATCCATCTCAATCTTAATGCTCTAGCAAAACGCTCTAGCCCAAGGATCCCAAGTCCTCCCTTCTTCTTAGGCAAACATGATGTCAGCCAATTAACTAGAGAGTGTCCCCCATACACCTTGTCCGGTGTTTCACCACGCCATAAAAAACTTCGTCTCATCCTATCGTTTTTCTTGATAAGCCACTTCTGCTCTGGGAATACCGTGAGATGATATATCGGTTGTGATGATAATACCGTCTTAACCATTGTCTCCTCCCTGCCGAGGACATCATCCTGCCCTTCCATCCCGGTAATCTATCTCCAATTTTGTCTAGAAGTGGTTGTACTTCGATTTTCCGGAGCTTTCTTGTATGTAATGGTAGCCCTAAATATTTGCCCGGGAATTTACAAACTTCTCCAGGGAAATTGCTGAGGATTTGAGATACTCCTGTTTCGTCCAGTCTAATTGGATAGATCTCCGTCTTCGCCATATTTATCCTTAGCCCAGAGCACTCTCCGAAGAAATTTAGGATCTTGTTTAGGCTATCCAACTCAACCGCTGTGGGGCATGCAAAGATCGCTGCGTCGTCAGCGTATAGTGAACATCTTAGCTGTGCCGCCTTCGGCAAGACCGGGCTCAGCACCCCTCTCTGTTCAGCTACTCTTATAATACGCTGCAGCGGGCCAATGGCCTGAATGAAGAGGAGTGGGGACAGAGGGTCACCCTGACGAAGGCCTCTTGCATGTTTGATCATTTTGGTAGGCCGTCCATTGACCGATACTTTAGAAGATGCCGATCCCAGGAAGGAAGATACCCAATCTCTCCATTTGGTACTGAAGCCGAGAGTTTGCCTGACTTCGAGAAGGAAAGCCCATCCGATGGAGTCAAAGGCCTTGGAAATGTCTAGTTTGATGAAAAGCGCGGGCGTCTTCTTACAATGTAGCAGCTGAATCACCCTCTGTGCGTATAGGAAGTTGTCATGTATACATCTCTTTTTTATGAATGCATTCTGCGCCTGTGACACTAGTTGATCCATATGAGTCGCCAGCCTATTGGCGAGTATTTTGGTGATGATCTTGGTGACGCTATTGATCAGACTAATGGGCCTATAGTCCAACATAGTTGCTGCCATTTGGTTCTTTGGTAGGAGGACGATGTTGGCATCATTTATCAGGCTTAATTTTGCTGTCCTGTGGCTATAGAAGCTCTGGATTGCCTCGGTCAAATCATCCTTTATGATTGCCCAGCATTTCTTATAGAAAAGGCCTATGAAACCATCCGGCCCTAGCGCTTTTTCTGAAGGCATCTCTTTTACAATTGCTTCAATTTCCTCTGTAGTAAATGGTACATCCAAATCTTCCAAATTGTGGGATGTATAGCCTAACTCCTGAAAGCTCCGGTTTGGTTTTGGTAATTAATGACACTCAATGTTGCTAATGCTTTGCTCTAAGTGTGATTAGACACATAGCAACATGATGGTGGACATTGGAGTATGGTGATCATGGTGATGGACATGGTGGATGTTATGCATGATCAAGCTCTGGAGATGGATGGAAATGCCCGTGGAGATCAAGGCAAAGGTATACTTGATAGGGCTTTCCGGTTTGGTGATCAAGACACTTAGAGAGTGTGATCACATTTAGGATAGACAACTGACTATCAAGAGGGGAATCCACGGTTGACTCACGGTCCAAAATGCCTCTAGATTCGACTTTGCATGATGCATGAGAGACTAACTAGAGTGCTAACACTTGCCGACGTGATCATGAGATGATACACTAACTCCGGTGCTTGAGACGAGGTCTACACATGGTGGAGTTTGTACCCAAGGCAAGTGGATGGACTTGGATCGAAGACGGCGCGACGTTTTGACAACATGGGCACAA
Organism: Themeda triandra; assembly: GCA_018135685.1. Classification (NCBI taxonomy): domain Eukaryota; kingdom Viridiplantae; phylum Streptophyta; class Magnoliopsida; order Poales; family Poaceae; genus Themeda; species Themeda triandra. The sequence continues at coordinate 54,108 of JAENPR010000703.1, forward strand.
GTCACAAGCGCCGGACGCGGCCGGGGGCCAGCGTCGGACACTGGGCCAGCGCCGGACACGGTCCAGTGGAGCTGCTGGCTGAGCACTCCTCCGGACGCGGCGTCGGACGGGGCTTGGCTAGCGTCGGACGCGGCGGCCTGGCGTCTGGCGGGTTCGGACGCTGCTCGGACTGGACCATGTCCACGGCGGTGGACACGTCTGGCGGTGCACCGTCGGACGCTGGGTCGGGCCTGTACGGCGTCCGACGCGGCCTGGCTGAGGGCTGTGCTGAGCTGGCTCGACCACGGCGTCGGACGCGGCCGGCCCACGGCGTCGGATGCCGGGTGACTCGCCGGACGCGGTCCAGCAGGTCTTGGCAAGGGCCGGTCCGTCGGACGCGTCCGGGTCATGCCGTCGGACGCGCGGTAAAGGGTGGCGACGGACGCTGGCGTCAGCACGAGTTCAAACCGCAATGTTCGAGGGCGGCTGGTGACTGAAGGGCGCCGGACGCGTCCGGCGTAACGTGTTGGATGCGTCCGATGTAGTGGAATTTGGCGGCCCGAGCTGAGCAATGGCTCTATTTCGAGGTGGGGCTATTTATAGCCATTTGGCCGGTTGAGGGAGGACCTCTTGGCCATTTCTTTCACACTTGAGCATTCTTGAGCTAGAGACTCCCTCTCCCACTCATCTCTTTGATTGCTTGATCATTCTTGAGAGAGATTTGAGTGAGATCAAGTGCGTTGCATTGAGAGTTGCATCTAGAGGCACTTGTTCATCGAGTGGGCTGCGGATTCTTGTTACTCTTCGATGATTCCCGTCACTGTAGACGGTTTGGAGCAGCGGGTGGTGGTGAGCTCGACTTGGTGATTGTTCGAGGCCACACCGGGCATTTGTGAGGGGTTCTTGGTCCTTCCCCGCGGGAGATTCGCGAAAGGATACTCTAGTGGATTGCTCGTGGCTTGTGGATCCTTGTCTTGTGTGGAGATTGCGGCTCCCCGTCGGGGTCTTTGGCATCGAGCTAATTGAGCGGGCAACTCACCAAGCAAGTGTATCGCCACAACGAGGACTAGCTTGCCGGGAAGCAAGTGAACCTCGGTAAAAAATCATTGTGTTGATTTGTGATTGCCGAGGCTTCGACCTCCTTGTGCTTGTGCTTGAGTTTGCTTGTAGGTGATTGTTTCTACGCCGGTGATTGGCCTCCTTCATCTCTACGCGGCGGTATAAACATTCATCCACTCTTGAAATTCAATTCCTAGACTTGCTTGTGGTTTGCCGAGAGCCTTCTTTTGATTAGCGCTATCTCGAGCTTTACTTTTCTGCAAAGTAGAATTGCTTGTGGTCTCCCGTGAGCCTTAATTGTGTAGCGCTATCACGGTGGTTGTTGTGTGCTTGTTGAGTAGCCTATCTTGTTAGGAAGGCTTGCATAGAGTAGTTGAAGCTTTAGCTTTGCATTTGCCGCCTTGTTATCTAACAAGTTTGCTTACTGTCATTGCTAGAAATTTTATTAGGCTATTCACCCCCCCCCCCCCCCCCCCTCTCCCTCCTCCTCCTCTAGCTGTTGTGACCTTTCAACTCCTCCCAATTTATTGCCTTTGTTCTTTGTACAGGTGATCCCATAATCTGAGAGAAGTGGGAATGTACTAGATTTGCTTTGTCCTCCTGTCTGACTACTGAGCCTTGGTCTGTCGTTAGCGCAGAGATAAATGTCTTCTTCCTTCGTGCATTTTCATGTAGATGGAAAAATCTAGTGTTGGTTTCTCCTTTTCTTATCCATGTAAGTCTAGAGTGTTGACATGCTCGTGATTTCTGTATAGCCGCTAGTCCTAGAGCTTTGTGTTGCAGATACCGTTTGAAGTTTAGTTCATTCTGGGTAAGTTGTCTCTCCTCTTGCGCTCTCTCCAAGTTTGACAGTGTGATGTTGATTATGGCCTATTTTATCTTCCAATTACTAAAGTTCTTTCTTCTCCAAAGTTTCAGAGCTTTGGCAGTTCTAAGCAACTTGACATGTATCCTGAGGATGGCATCCTGGGTATCTACCGGTTGCTCCCAGACCGTCTGGACGGTGTCCATGAATCCCTCACAGTTTGTCCAAAATGATTCGAATCTGAAACCATTGTAGAACTCATGTTCTAGGCCCCCCTGTAAATACAAAGCACAGTGGTCTGATCCAAGCGAAGGCAACGCCTGTAATTCCGCTCTCAGGAAGTACTCTGTCCACTCGGTAGAGGCGAAGAAATGATCAATTTTCGTCAGTGTTGGTATTTGTTGTCCGTTGCACCAAGTGAATTTCTTTCCTTTCATTTCCATTGGTATAAGCATAAGGTTGTCAATAGTGTTCTTGAAGCCGTTGAGCAGCGATAGATTGATTCTATCGTTACTCTTGTCCTCTACTCTGTATATTAGGTTGAAGTCACCTAGGAGAAGCCACGCTGGGAGCATGTTCTGTTTGATGTCTAGGATCTCTTGCATGAAGAGTACTTTCTCACTGTCTGACTGTGGACCGTAAACGCAAGTTAGCGAACAGACTGTGTTGTCCGCTAGCATTGTAATGTTTGCTGAGATGGTGTGGCTGGTGGTGGAAGGATTGTCAAGTTTGAAATAACGCTCGGAGACGGCTATTAGAATCCCTCCCGCAGCCCCGGTCGAAGGGAGAACCGCCATGTTCTTGGCCAGATCGGAGCCTACTGTTTCCACAATCAGGCTGTGAGTCCAGTTGGAAATTTTGGTCTCCTGAAGGCAGGCTATGGTAGCCCCAGAAAAAATAATTTGGTTGCGCACAGTCGATCTTGCTCCACGGACAGATACCACAGGAGATCGGTCGCATGGGATGCCTCCGGCTGCTGTGGCTGGCCCTCAACAACCTCACAGGCTATATCCACACCTCACTTGAGGAGAAACAATCTTCATGGGCATTTGTCAAAATCCTGGGGTTCAAGCACTAATTTGACCAGATTGGTTATGGAAGAAAACATGTTAACTGGAAGCTTGCCACCTGAAATATCAAACCTAGTGAAGCTAGAGGTACTTATGCTCTACGGCAACAAACTAACAGGCAAGATACCACCAGAACTAGGCAACCTAGCCAACCTGTACATGCTCAGCTTATCGGGAAATGAATTTCCAGGTGATATACCACCTGAATTTGGCCAGATGAGCAATCTGCAGTTTCTCGATATATCTATGAATAAGTTAAATGGGTCAATACCGCACGAGCATGGGAGTTGCACTGGGCTGCTACAATTGCTTATCAATCACAATAGATTGAGTGGAGAATTGCCGGTGTCCTTGGGTAATCTGGGGAACCTGCAGCTTGTGCTGGATTTGAGCAATAACAATTTCACAGGCGCACTTCCTGTGCAGCTCGGGAGCTTAGTTAAGCTGGAGGTACTCAACCTCTCCCACAACCAATTCGATGGAACCATTCCACCCTCCTTCGCTGACATGGCTAGTTTGTCGACACTTGACGTGTCATACAACAACTTGGAAGGGCCTCTTCCAATAGGGTGAGTATTTCATAATGCCTCCATAGGATGGTTCCTCCACAATAATGGCCTCTGTGGCAATGTCTCAGGCCTTCCAACATGTGCTTCGGCTATGGATTTGACGCATCACAACAGAAGAATTCGCAGCTTCGCATTAGCCATTTCCATTCCATTGCGCATAGTCACTGTTCTCACATTTTTTGGAGTTATTATGATTATTCACAAGAGGAAAAGACCACATGACACGCCTACTGTAGATACAAGAGATGTGCTTTCAGTGTGGAATTTCGATGGGAAACTAGAATTTGAGGATATCATTAGGGCAACGGAAAATTTCAGTGAGAGTTACATCATTGGATCAGGTGGGTATGGCACTGTCTATAAAGCTCAGCTCCAAGGGGGGAGATTGGTTGCAGTAAAAAGGCTTCATAAAACTGAAGAAGACAATAGGAATGATGAAAAGAGATTCATAAGCAAAATTGAGGTGTTGGCAAAGATACGGCACCGAAGCATTGTTAAGCTGTATGGATATTGCTCCCATCAGTTGTACAAATTTCTAGTTTATGATTACATTGATAGAGGAAGTCTTCATGCAACCTTGGAGAATGAGGAACTAGCAAAGGAACTAAACTAAACTGGCAGAGGCGAGTCGCTATTGCTAGAGACATAGCTCAAGCTATGTACTATTTACACCATGAATGCAACTCGGCAATAATCCACCGCGACATTACAAGGAGCAACATATTGATCGATGCAAATTTTTTAAGTTTGTGTTTCAGATTTTGGCATAGCAAGGATTATAAAACCTGATTCATCGAATTGGAGTGAATTAGCAGGGACATATGGTTATATAGCCCCAGGTATGCGGCTTTCTTCAATTCTACTTGCATGTTGCATACATTCTAGGGATAAGCTTCACAAAACTGCGACAACTTATTGGTACCTAAAATTTATTAAAAAATTGTAACATATGGAATTTGTTTCATACTACTACAACTAACTTGATAGTTTGGTGCCATTACTACAAGTTTGCATAAAACTAGAACTTTTCCTCAACGTTTCACAATGGAACGTGGTCCTATAATTTCGCATTACTAGGGTAAGAAAAAGTAGTATGGCCCTATATATGAAATTACTCCTAGAAGTTGTAGTTGTTTTTTCTGTTAGGTGTAAACAGTTATAGTTTTATGAGATTTTTCTATATTATTCTTTACTTAAATCTAATTCTTTTCTTTTTATGTAGAGCTTTCATACACATCAGTGGTGACAACAAAGTGCGATGTCTACAGCTTTGGTGTAGTTGTGCTTGAGATTGTGATGGGAAGATACCCTAGGGAACTTCAGGCTCTTCCTTCCATTGAGATTGCAATGGAAATGTTGGACCAGCGAACACCGTTGCCAACAATGGAGGAGGTAGAAGAAATTGCTTTGCTTGTCCAATTGGCATTTGCTTGCATGCAAAGTTCTCCTCACTCAAGACCAGAAATGCAAGATATCTATCAGGAATTGACTCGTCACTCCTTCTCATGATGTTGCCATATATTCTCATGCACTTACTCTGGAAAAGTAACACAAGAACATGTCAAAGATTAGCAATTTAAGGTTTGATAATTTGAGACTTGTATTATTTAATTCTAATTTTTAGACATAATACTACAGTGGCACTAGATAAAGCCCAACGAGGCAATGTCTGGCGTGGCCACCAAAATTTATCAAAGCAAGATCATATAAATACGACTATAGATTTTATTTGTTGAACCTTTTCTGTTTTCCATACATATTTTTTCTTGTGAGTTATTGGAGAAGTGTAATGACTTGCACACTATGTTTTGATATCTTAATTACACATGCTTATCAAAATTTCAAAAGCGTTGTGTCACTTGACCAACTAGCTAGGATAATTACATATGAGTCTATTGATACAAAAGTTGTACCAACATATTTGTATTTTAAACTGTACACCCATGCATAGTTATGGTATTTTTTTTTTTTTTTTGAATTCGAGAGCCACAGGCTCCGGCCTTTTTCATTGATAAAGACCAACCATTACAGTTCTGTTCAAGTTTGTTGACAATGAAGTTCCTCGCCCTTGCCTTTTCCAGACAAGGCGTTTTATTACAGACTGCCGGCTCGAGCAGCCAAATGACGAGAGAAAGCACACTAGATAGTCTATGATCACGACAACGATAGCCTAACGAAAACCGACATTCCGGCTTCATCGGCCGAGCTTGAGCATCAGGTTCAGCTTCCCATCAACGCAGGGCTAAGTCCATCTCCCTCCACCATGGCAGGTACAGGGCCATCATCTTTCCATCTTCAGGTGATCTTTCTTCAGGGAAACTTTGCTTCATCTCCATTCCACCAACTTGCATCAGTTTGATCTTGTCATCAGCCGACCATAAGGCAGCCAGAGAGTTTCCCTCCCAACACTTCTTATCTTGCAGATAAGGTCTTCCAGCGCCGGTCTCTTGTCGATGGGGCACTGAGAACAAGCCGGCTACGTAATAGCCCGGCTATCCTGTGAAGTAGCATTTCCATGCTCTTCCACTCCATATGCTGAAAACAAATTTCATTTCTAAGTTTCCATAAGGTCCAAAAACAGCAGCAGTTACCATATTCACCACACAGTGTTTCTTTTCACTAAGCCAAAAAGTCCCTATATTGATTATGTTACCTCCTATTTTGAGATTAAAACAATCAGATATCACTTTCCAAACTTGTCTAGCTAAAGCACAATCAAAAAATAAGTGGTGAATGGATTCTTTTTCAGAACAATATAAGCAAGACTCATCTTCTACTTTTTTCCTTTTGGCTAGGTTATCTCTAGTTAGTGCTGTTTTGAGTCACCAACCACAAGAAGCATTGAACTCTTGGTGGAATTTTGAGTTTCCCACAGCGGTATGTGCACGGGACTAATACCTCTAAAATTAATGATCTTATATAATGACGGGAAGAATAGACACCAGATGCAGTAAATTGCCAAAGCAACTCATCTTCTACATCTGTAAATTGAATAGATGCCACTAATTCAATAATCTCTAGCCGATCCCGATATCTCTCCATTGAAACATTCCTTCTAAAGGTACATCTAAGATTACTACCATCCCATAACTCGAGATGGTTTCCCCTTTTCATTAACAATTCTATATAAGGGATAAAACTGAATAGCTAGACTAGTTGATCCTAGCCAATTATCTTCCCATAGTCTCACCTTCCTACCATTCCCAACCTTCCACCTATAACCAAGTTTTGCAGCCTGTGCTGCCCAAATGAAGCCTTTCAGAAAATTAGAAGCCCCTACAGTGTTAGTGTGAAAGATGTTGGGTTTATCTCGTTTTGTACTTATAGTCTAAAACTTCTCTCCAAAGTTTGTCCCCATCAGTCTTGTATCTTTTGATCCAAGAAGCTAAAAGACTTATATTCAAATCTCTCAAATTAGTTAAACCAAGACCACCATCTTCTTTTCTCATGGAGGCCGGCTCCCAATTAGCTAAATGGTAATGATGATCATCTATACTGTCATTCCCAGAGACAATTGGCTAAATGGGAATTAATAAGCTTAATAGCCCATTTGGGAAACTTGATAAAAGAGAGAAGGTAAATAGGTATACTAGCTAGACAAGACTTTACTAAAGTAATCCTAGCAGCTAAAGAAAGTAATTTCCCTCTCCAACCCCCTATCCTTTTTAACATCTTATCCACTAGAGGCTGAATATCTTCCCTAGACAATTTCTCAAAATGGAGGGTACTCCAAGGTACTTTATGGGGAAAGTACCCACAGGACATGCCAGCACATGAGCTAACCTATGAGTTTCAAAAGGATCCAAATTCATTGGGATAAGCTCACTTTTATGGAAATTAACTCTCATTCCTGAAAGTTGCTCATACCACATTAGCACATATTTCAAATTTTCTAACTTCCCATCATCTCGCTTTAGAAAACAAAATTGTATCATCTCGCATATTGCGAGATACAATCCCCCCTGGCCTAAAGTCTTCCAACAGACCACTAATCAGACCTGCATCTAAAGCTTTCTTCAGAAGCTTGGTTAGCCCATCACCAACCAGATTAAAGAGGAAAGGAGCTAAGGGGTCTCCTTGCCTTAGCCCCTTCCCTGCTTTAAAGAAAGCACTATCTTCCCCATTCAGAGTGATTCCTATAGAGCCTCCCATAACTATTTGCTTAATCCAACCAATGAATCTACCATCAAAACCCCTATCTACTAGCATATCAAAAAGGAAGGACCAATTAACCCTATCATAGGCTTTTTCAAAATCTAATTTAACTACAACTCCTTTTTCCCCAGATTTGACAACACTATGGACTACTTCATGTGCTACCACCACACTTTCTAGAATGAATCTGCCTTTGATAAAAGCAGATTGGCTATTAGAAACTATCCTCTGTACCACAGGTGTCAATCTCAAAGTCAAAAGCTTAGAAAACAGTTTAAAACTACAATTGAGTAAACTAATGGGTCTATACTGCTTAATATTAGTAGCATCTCCAACCTTAGGGATCAAAGTAACCAGAGCACAATTCAATCTAAACAAGTCTAATTTTCCTTTATGAAAATCATTAATCATATCTAGGAGATCAGTTTTAATCAAGTCCCAAAAAGTCGATAAAAGATGAAAGACAGACCATCCGGGTCCGGGGGCACCCTCGGAATAACAGCTAAACAAAGCATCTTTCACCTCTTTCTCAAGTAAAAGGGGCTGTCAACAAGTCATTTTCATCACCGAGACACTATGTCATTATCTTCCCAGAAATTAGCATCTAATTTGAAATTTCCCTCTCGGTTCTTTTGCAAACAACTTCTTATAAAAGTCTACGACTATATTCATCATTCCCTTTTGGTCGAAGCTCTACCCAAAGGACCTTCTAGACTCTCTACTTTCTTAGCTCTACTTCTTTGGTTAGCAATAGCCTGGAAATATGCGTATTTCGGTCACCTTCTAAAAGATTCCTATCTCGGACCTTTGCCTGATTTTTATCTCTTCTAAAGCCCAAATTTGCTGCAACTCTTTCTCAATATCTCTATAATCTTGTAACTCTACATCATCTAATTGTCTTGATTCAGCCAAGGACTCCAAAACATTGAATCTACCCGCTAGCTCGGCTTTAGTTTTATTCATGGCAGCAACTTCATTAGCAGCCCACCCTCTAGCTAGTCTCCTAAGAGTTCTAACCTTATGCTGCCATCTATCAATACTCTTAGCAAAGTTACAGGGAGAATTCCAGGCTTTCTCCACCACTCTCTTAAAGGAGTCCTTTTGAATCCACCACTTCTCAAATCTAAACCTTTTTTTACCAAAGCTCATATTAGCACCTGTAGTAATGACAAGTGGGTTGTGATCACTTGGTAATCTATCCAAGGTCTTGACACTAGCTAAGGGATATACAGCTTCCCATTCTGTAGACACAAAAATTCTATCTATCTTAGAAAAAGTAGGAGCATCCTGATTATTAGTCCAAGTGTATTTTTTGTTATTGGGATCAAGTTCTACTAAAGCCCACTTGTCTATCCAATCATTAAACAAACCAGCCCATTTGTGACTAATTACCCCATTGCTCTTATCCTTAGCAAACCTGACCAGGTTAAAATCACCTCCTAACATAATGGGTCCTTTCCAGGAGCCCATTATCTTTTCCAACTCATCTAAAAAATCCTGTTTCTTCTCCTCATAAGCAGGACCATATATAACTACTAGCTTCCAAGAAAAACCTGTTTTCTTACAGGTTAACATTGTACTAACAGAAAACTGCAACACTTCTCCTATTGTCATGCTATACAAATCACTATTAACTCCTAACAAGATACCTCCAGCTGAGCCTATAGCACCTAACTGAAACCATGAAAAAGGAACATCTGCTACTAATGATCTAAGCAGGCCAGCAGAAATATCTTTCTTTTTTGTTTCCATGATCCCTACAAATTCTAACTGATTCTCTTTAATTTTCCTTCTTAAAGCAGGAATTCTATCAATCAGCCCCAAACCTCGATATTCCAAAACATTCCTATCATTTAAACTTTTTCTTGTTTTTCTTTCTAGGTCCTACAGTAGACCAACCATCTTCCCGGGGTCCACTCTTTTACCATGATTTCCATCATGGCAAGTAGAAGCAACACAAGAACTGTCTACCGAAGTGCCATCAACTAAGGTATCACTACAATTAGGAAAATTACAACCGGCTAAACTAGCAAAGCATTCCTACTTGCTATCTAGCTCCACTATACAATCAGCGAGATAAAGGATTTCCATCCTTTGAGGTTATTCCAACCTTTCTAGCAACAGTAATTAAATGAGTTTTGAGATCAGTTTTTGAATTACCTGCAGGTACATCCAGGTTCCACTTCCTTTTTGAGTCTTGTGCCTTTTCCATCACAGTCTTCCCATCATCAATGTTCCTTGTCATCCTTCTTGTTGGCATCACCGGTCCCCACAGATTCTTCTTAACTCTTGCTTGTTTTTCCTTGACTTGATGTTCCTCTCTCGCAAAGCAACTTTGCCGCGACTCCCACTTCACTCACGGCTTCTTGACTAGTTTGATTAATTTCTTGACTTGCATCACCAAGCATCAGTTCTCATCCCTTTGTCCTCGGCCAGCTTTTTGTCTTGTTCTTTGTAAATCTCTTGCAGCCTTGACCGACCTCACTCTTGTCACTTTCAGAGATATTGAACACCCAGTCATCTGGCAATTGGACTTGCTCCTCATCTTCTCCACACATTTGATTCAGATCTATATCCCCTTCTCCATCTTCTTCTTCCCCCACATCAATCTCCATGGCTCTGAGAAGTTTAGCACATGTACCTGCATCCTCTTGACCAAGGGCACATCCAAAGTCAAGAGTTCTTTTTACCTGGCCAGCAGATCTGCCTCCACTGCCCCCTGGTAGAACTCCATCTACATTCAGCCCATTGTTACTTCCAGCTGTGTCATCATTGTGTTCTTTCTCCTTGCTCTCTTCCTGTCCTGATTTATCCTCACCCATGGCATCATCATTGCCTTTCTTGCCATCACCTCCATCCTCAGATCCTTCATCCTCAACAATGTATCCCTCAGGGGTCGTCAGAATAAGATGAACATCATTTCGAAGACAAACAATCTCTCTTTGGGAATCTTGAATGGGTCCTTGCACATTACTTTAACCCCGACCAAGCTATAAAAGCTATCAAACAATGTCGCCGGTCCACCTCAACCATTCGCCCACACAAGAAGAAACCTCGGCCATGGTCTTCCAATCTACCCACTTTGGTGGTATCCCCTGGATCATCATCCACACTTCTGTCAGCTTGCCCACAGGTTCAATGGTACCATTCCATACACTTAAAGCACATGTCACCCCTGGCTTGAGATTGGATTTTGTAGCTGAGCCAATCACCAACTTCTCCACCCTCCTGTCTGGTGGGAATCTCACAGAGTAGTTATAGTCATCTGTCTTCTTCAAGTACCCATGCCCAATCTTTGTCAAACAAGGTCTTGAGCTTCTACAATTCCAACCTCATCAATTTCACCAGTTTCTATGAATAGCTGCCCAAAATTATCCATACCTACCCAATGTCGAATCTATACGGCTAGTCCTCCACATCCACATAATGAAATCCTAGACCTCTCTTAGCAGACCCAAAATGCTGAGCTACAGGTGGTGGTTTTTTCCACATTGGACAAGCATCTACAACATGACTGGGCTCATGGCAGATGAAGCAAACTTTTGGGCCAGAACATGAAGAGCTCAGATGACCAACATGCCCACAATTGAAGCAAACAGCGTGGGCAACAGATTTGGCTTCCTCAGTTTTACCTTTGCCATTTGAAGATTCTCCTGTCTCCTTGGCCTTGGCCTTGTCTTCTTCTTCCTTGCTGATTTCCTTGCCGCCGGAGCTTGTATCTGATTTGGTTTCACAACTGGGGCTTGTGGTCTTGCTTGAGTAGCTCTTCCCCTACCTCTCTCCACGAAACCACCTCTCCTAGGTCTTGGCGCATCATACCGCCTCCCATAGCCCCGCGAGGGAATGGCGGCCCGGTGGCCCCGGGAGGAGGAGGGTAGTACCCGTGCGGTGCGGCGGCGGGGCTCCGAAGAACGGTGGTTGCTGTTGAGGGAACCGGCCGCCATAGTTCCATTCCTCCCGACCTCGACCACGACCCGCCATGGCACCTTTCACCACTTCTCGCGAAGCTCAACTTCTTCTCCTTCCCCCGGACCAAATCAGCGAACGAGATCTTCTTCGGTGGCTCACTCCATGAATCTCCTTCACTAACTGGGAAGCAATCCAGAGGACCAAAGGATTTGCTCTCCCAAAGCTTCTTCTCCACCCACACGAGCTTCTCCGCACCCTCAGCCCTAACCCTAGCACGCGGCGGCGGCGGCCGGGAAGGGGTCGACTCGGGGATGAACCAGAGCTCTCCCCAAAAGTCCTGGATCTCTTCACCTTTTTCGCACAGGGTCGCGGTTCCGGGTTCCTGCGCCCGCGCCCGGGTCCGCCATGGAATCGGCTCCGCCACCTGTGCGGTCCTGCTCGCTCCACGTCCCCTCTCGCGCTCCTCCGTGAGTCTGCACCACGGGGCCTCCTTGCCAGACGCGCAGCTACGCCGGCCAGGTGCTCCGCACTCACGGATCGGTGAGTCTGGGCGGCGGCTGATCGGCGGTGAGGGCACACCGACCCTCGTCGCCGTGTCGCCCAAGCTAGACGACGACACGACTCTCATGACTCTCCCCCAGAATTCTAGTTATGGTATTTTTTACTATTAAGAATATATTACATGAGTGTTTTTTGTCTAAGTTCAAGCTATTTTAAAGACCGCCAAATCAAATTGTGCCATACATTCATGCACCACGGAAATATTTACTGTTCAACCATGTCGTTCACTCTTACTACCTCTATTCCAAATTATAAGTCATTTTGGGTTTTCTAGATACATAGTTTTTACTATGTATCTAGACATAGTGTATACTAGATGCATAGCAAAAGCTATGTACCAAGAAAAAACAAAACAACTTATGATTTGGAATAGAGGGAGTATTATATAGCTATGCACGTGTGTGATCACTACAATCCTAGCAGTGAGCAGCCAGCGCATGGGAGAGATCATCCAATTGGTTCGATTCGTGTCTTGTTGTTCAATTACCCTTTTTTCACGTGCAACATAGTAAAACCATATGTGTCCCCAATGGCTCACCGGTACATAGCGCTTAAATAGGGGTTGCCTTCTTGGGAGGCAGGGCGCGGCCTTAGCTCCGCATTGGTTCAACATTTCATAGCGAAGAAAGCGTGGTGGTCATGTGATAGATAACTATACTTATAACTTATCTCCTCCCGCATGATGGCGTGTGGAGATTAATTGTTCATTAATATTATATCCATGACAACCAACCCTCTTCTCTTGGCCAACGTATTTGGATGCATGTATTTGGATTCAGCTTGCGTTGGCAGCGTCGGATGGCAACTATCATGTACACGACCACTTCATGAGTCCTATTCAACGGGCAGCTGAGGCCACCTATCACGCACAAAGATAGGGGTGTGCTAGGGAAACTCCCTGTCGCCAATGCTTTTCATCTTGTCTATGGAAAGCGCTCACTAGACTATTTGAAACAGAGGCACTCAAACGTCAATGCAACCTATACGCCGACAATGTCATTCTCTTTGCCCACCCTGACATGCAAGTAGCATTGTTGATCAAGGAGATACTCCACATTTTCGGAGACTCTTCTGGGTTAAGATCCAACCTTGGCAAGTGTTTGATCACCCTGATCATTGGAAGTCAGGATGATCTACTAGGCATTATATATCCTTGGTTGCAAAATCTCAGATTTTTTGATTCGCTACCTTGGCTTGCCGCTGAGCTCAAGGGCATGCAACGTTAGATGCAGTCGCGCGGAAGCTACTGGCATGCCATGGCATGCTGATTGCCAGGAGCTTGGTCTAGGTGAAATTAAATTTGATCTCTCCATGGTACCAATATACACCTTGCTCAACCTACCTCCTTTGGTTCCCAAGGAAATCGATTCATCTATCGTCGATTGATCCAGGTGGACAAGGAAGGTTTAGGCCAAGGCAAATGTACAGTGGCAACAGTTTGCCGACCAAACTGTGCTAGGTGGACTCGGTGTCACCGACCCTACGCTAGTTGGGATCGCCCTGCAGACATGGTGGATTTGGCTCCAAAAAACCGATCGCCGCACAGACATGGTGGCATGTTCTACGGTTTCCCAATCAAGTTCTCTCTTGAGGTCTAAGCCTTTTTCCACACCTTGACATTCACTACAGTCAGCAATGGGCAGAACATGGACAACTTATTATCTAGAATCCAGATTCTAAAATCTCTAGCTAGCACTACTACAGAAATCTTATGCGAGGCGGGCGTTTTTTATTTTCCGTGGCGGGCAAAGGCGTCCGCCGTGGTTGTAAGGTCACGGTTAATCGTGGCTTAACCGAGGTGGTTGCCTGTGCCCGCCACGGTTAATCAATTAATTGAGGCGGGCACATTAGGATGCCCGTCTCAGTTAATCGTTTTAAAAAACAAAAATAAAATCCACGAGCCCGCTGGCGAGCCCATTCCTCAGCCCACCAACGAGCCCGTTCCTAGCCCGGTAGCCCGAAACCCTAGCGCCGCCGGAAGGAGGAAGCTGGGCGGCCACCGTCATTGATCCGGCAGGAGGAGGGAGCTAGGAACGCAAGCGTCATCGGGAGGTGGAGGGGGCCGCTGCCGAGATCTGGTCCCCACATGCTCGGAGGAGGCAGATCCGCCCGCCGCGGACCTCGAAGAGCCGGATCCACGCCCAGGAGCCGTGGATCCGCCACCACGGTCACCGCGCCATGCCTGGATCCGTTAGGGAAGGGCGCCATCTGGATCGGAGCCACGCCATGAACCCTGGATCCGTGGTTGAGAGGAGCCGGCCACCGGGGGAAGGGCTGTCGTAGCTGCCCCCACGAGCCGCCGCCACCGTCGGGAGGGGCGCCCCGCGAGCGGCCATGGTGAAGCTCGCGCCGCCAGGCCGCCTCGCCCGCTCTTTTGTCCGCACCGCCGTCCTGCCTCACCTGCGCCGCCATCTTCTCCGAGAGGGGGAGAAAGAGTGGGGGAAGAGAGAGAGGGCGCAGATCCGAGAGGGAGGGGCACCGCCCTGTCGCCGGGGGAGGAAGGGGGCGCGTGCTCGGGAGATGAGAGCCTCACACCGAGCACTCAGGGGAGGAAGGGGCGCTGGAGTGAGAGGAGAGGGCAAGGGAGTGAGAGGAGAGAAACCCTAAGTTCCATTTATATATGAGATCGGTGATATGGGCTTTCTTTGGGCTCGCGCTGGGCTAGGATTTTAGGAGACGGGCCTTATAACGTGCCCACCACATAAAATCAATTTACCGACGTGGGCATTATAAGGCTATTAAGCGAGGCGGTCGTCTTGAGGTGCCTGCTTCTTAATCGATTTTACGAGGCGGGCAAATGCGACCGCCTCGATAAATAAAGATGCCCGCAGACGGTTGGATTTTATGACCGCCTCGGTTAATAAAATGGCAGTGTCTCGCAAAATCAATCCTATAGTAGTATAAAATTCAAATTTTCTAAAATCCTTTTGGGATTCAAGTGACACCTAAGTTGTATGCATTCCTGATCTCGAATAGGCAGTTTGTTTGGTGTACTACTAATTTCTTTGCCTTTGCCTTCTTGGCCTCTTGGGTCCACTGCCCACAGATTTTGGTGCACACAGCTTTGTGCTTGCGAGCGAATCTCACCACGGTTCACGCGCAGTCACGTCCATGGATTTGTTGGGCTCCGTGACTCCACCAAAATTCAGCAGTTGTTTCTCCCAAGTCTTCTTTGCTGATCGATCAAAAAGGGAAAACAAAGTCCTTCTTGCTGATGACCGGCTCTTTGAAGTTTCTGGCTTAAAATAGAATGATTTGATTCGTCAGGCAAGACGACAATGTAAAAATATACTCCCTCCGTCCCAAACTATAAGTCATTCTAACTTTCTTGGAGAGTCAAAGTATCACAACATTTACTAAATTTATATAATGAGTTAATAACATTTATGATATCAAATAAGTATTATTAGATTTTTTATTAATTACATTTTCATAGGTACCTATGTGATGTCATAAATTTGTAATTCTCTTTATAATTTTGGTCAAACTTTAGATGCTTTTACTCTCAAGAAAGTTGGAATGACTTATAATTTAGGATGGAGGGAGTAGTACAGCATAATACTATTTTATTATTATTTATACAGAAAACAAAGGATGCCACTGTCACGTGTTTCTCTTGGAGAAAAAGAAAGGAAACAAAAAGAGCAGCATATTGCTTCAGGAAGGTGAATTTCTGGGCCGTCAACAGTCAACGGAGCCGGCCGTCCTCCTCAAAATCAGAGCTCACAAGTCACAAGCTCCCATTTCAGTTTCAGGCTCCCACGCGCGACCTCACGGGACACCGCCGTCCTCCCCCTTCCCCGCGTTCTCCACGTACGACTCCCAGGCCAGGCGGCACCCGTCGGGAGCTCGGTTCAAGGGCCGCGCCACGCGATGGGGTGGGCTGCGCGGTTCCTGACAGCGGTGTCGTTCCTGGCCGCGGGGGGTCCTCTTCGAGGCCGACGCGCTGCGCCTCGGCTCCGGCCGCTGCGGCTGCAGCGAGGCTGGTCCACGTCCTCGCCGCCGGGCTCTGTTGGGTCACCTTCATCGGTGGCATCGTCATGTTCAAGTAAGCAAAGCACTAAGCAAGCAAACGCCGCCGCGTCGGCGTCGATTCGCTGGGTAACTAGGGTCTTTGCTCCCCATGAATTTGTTCACCATTTTCTCATTAAACATTCCGAAAGTTCTGCGACCACCACTGCCATTTTCAAGTGGGTTGGTTTTTTTGTTTGTTGCTTACATATTAGGACTTTTGAATAACATACCGTGCAGTTTTAGAATCTGGAAGCAATTCCTTTTGGTCAGCTGTTCAAATATACCTTCAATAAACTTTTACAGTGCTAATGTAACACCTTGTTATAGTGAGAACTAAGAAGTCCAACGGAAAAGTAAAGGCTAGCGTATATGTTCTTTTTGCAATAGAACCATGTGCATGTCAGTTATTGCATTATTAGAACATAGTGTAAACCTTGAAGTTGTGTTGATAAAATCCTTTTGAATTCGGAAGGTACTTGCCGAGACACCACTTTGGGAGTCTGCAGGGAAAATGTTCCCGGCGTACTTCATGTTGATATCAGCATGTTCAGCGATATCCGTGGCAGCATTTGCGTACCTGCAACCCTGGAAGACAGCATCAACCATTGAACGCTACCAGCTTGGATTCCTGATTTCAGCCCTTGGCTGTAACCTGTCCAACCTTTTGGTCTTCACGCCCATGACTGTTGAGGTGATATACTTTGTTCATGCTCTTCTCAGCTCTTTATTTACCTCTCTTTGCTTTTGCCAAACGATACACGGTATTATAGTTTGGGTACACTGTACACGGTAATCTCAGGACTAATGAGTGCATATTTTTTACTGTTTATTTCCAATTCGAGATTAACTACACTGGTATTTGAGGCGGCAAAGGGAAGACACTTTGACGCATATACATAAGTCAGCTCCATAAGAGGTTTATTCAAAACTGCAGTTGTACCTTAGTCTTAATACCCACATCACTGGATCATGAGTTATCTACGAACAAACTATACTATTTAGTTAGTCAGATCAGGTCTTCATTTTTCCTGTACACCCAACTTTAGTACAACTCCGGATCCAACAGTTAAAAGTCACTTGTACCCTCTCTTGTTTTAAATTAATGAAAATGGCTACCAATGTGGGGATCTCCCCCACAGTTTTTTATGTCAAAAAAAAAAAGTTAAAAGTCACTTGGATGAAAAGCTCATAAATTCAGTTGTACTCAAAAGCATTTCCCATTCTCTGTCTGTTCTACAGCTTTCTCAGCAACATGTTCTTATTCACATCGTCCATGAGATCAAATTAAAACCTGTACAAATAAGAAAACTCATTAAATATTTTCAAAACATGGAGACAAAACAAAGGTCCAACAAATAAATAATGTCAAGAAGCTGATCAGGTTCCTCCATTTCCTGAACCTCAAAAGAGCTACTGAAACTAGTTCTCCATCCTGATTCCTCAAAGTAGTCATCCACTTTGATCACAGGGGGACTGAAGCATGCAGAGCGATTTTGAAATGACAATTGACAATGCAAGAGGATCAACTCCCATTTCCAATATAACACCTTCAGTTAAAAGTTCAGAGTTTCAGACTAGTTCTCCATCGTTTCAAACTTAATGTAAAACTAAGCTTTCAGTTCAGACTCATTTACTTCTATTTTCAGTTTCGTCAGGCAACGCGATGTGCGCGAACAAATGCCTGAAACCCTGTAATCTTAAACTTTGGCTTCCAGAGCCACTTGATGCAATGAAATTCCAGGTGGGGGACTCTCTCCCCCAACCCCTACCCCCACCCCTGGTCGACTTATCAAAAAAATATGACACCACCTTCACAAAATTCAGAACCACCTCAAACACTTGATCCCAAAAACATAAAATACAATCCTCATCAAAGCCCATTTGATGATTTTTTTAGTTGGAAAAGGATAATGCTACTGTACATGTAAACCTTCCTGACACAATTATCTTTGTTTGTTTCCAAAGCAGTTTTGCTTGCTTATCCAGCGGTGTCCATGTGTTCTCAAGGGTCTTATTAGGTTGTTTTGTGCCCAAACTACCCATACTAAAATTTGGCAACAATAATTCTGTTAAGGTTTCATTACCCTACTACACACACATTAGCTAAGACTTCAATGAATGCCTCACCATACCATTCCCTGTTTACCATTTCCAGCTTTATGTACACTTCCACCCTCATGTTGTTACCACCACCGCAGCCAGGAAACCAGCCAAGGAGCTGCCACTGGCCAGAGACCACCTGTAGCTGCCCAATCTGGTCACTTTGTCACCAACGTGACAAACCCCTAGCTAGTTCACCAGTCATTAAGATTGTAAACAGCCTCCCAATCTTGAAATTTTTTTGTTAGGCAGCTCCTGCTCTGGTAGCTTGACCTATTTCATCAGTTTTTCATAACAGATATTTGTCCAACAACACCTCCCTTTCTAGCAGTTACAAATAGTAGAAGTTCTGTTCAATCTATGACTGCTTTTTATCCAATAGGATCCCCTTTGTTAGCAATGCACAAGCTAAACTTGACTGCCATCTTTTGCCTGTATAATTTCTGGAGCCCCTATCTTTTGCATTTGGTGGCCCACTCCTGATAAACATAATTCGAACTAACATCCAAATAATCAGAATTTTTTTAGTATTACTGCTAATGTTTTGGGACAAAAGGGATCTTTTAATTTGCATAAGGATAAAGCTAGTATACATGTAAACCTTGCTTCCCAACGCAGAAGAGGTTTACATGGCTTTTTTGCTTCTCCAAATTTCCAAATATTTTCATGAGGTTTATTCCCAAAACCCTGTACCCAAATTTAGTAGCAAAAAAATTGATTAAGGTTCTTATCGCAATAATGCACACAAATTTATTACAAAGCAGATCAGTATTGGTGGATTGGTCGAAGATGATTCTGACAGTCGCCTTTGTCACTAACAGGTTTGTCCCTGTGGCAGGAGGCTCAGACCATGCTGATCCTTTAGAGAACTTTGATCTATTTTTTCTTGATCCAAACAAAGACTAGGCTACATTTATATCATCTAGGTAAATTAAGAAACTAGGAAATAGGCAACAGACTAGGAATCTAGGAAACTTTTCCTAACACTAACCAACTGGATAACTTCATTAAACTAACATCTCTGTTTCCACAACACATTAGCTACGAATTCAATGAACTCCTCACCACACCAATATACCATCCTTGTTGCCTCATTCCAGCTTTCTGTGCAAGTTTAACAAAGAAATCTTGCATAGTTTTACTTCAAAGTTCAAAAGGTAATTTTATCACATATAGCATGCCCTTCCCTTTATTAAATTAGTTACTCCACCTGGAACTAAGCTAACCACTGAGTCTGGATAGGTCAATCGAAACATGATCAGGATACCTATATCCATAAGCCAGCGCATGATGATTTGAAGCAATCTAGGACTCCCAGATGGGAGTAAGACGCATACACCGAATTTAGTCTTGTTGCATGCTGAACGATCAAGTACAAGAATTTGAAAAATATTTTGCTATCTATAGTGGTAAACAATTGGTGTATAGCCATAAGCACATGGTATGTCGAGAAAGAGCATATTTACCTGAAAGGAAATACCTTCATTGCCCTGCTCATAGACACTTTACGCACAGCAACCCGATGATGCCTTCTTTTGAAACAAGGCTCATGTTTTTCAGTCACAGACCATGTGGCCCCTTCATTTTCCCCTTTGTTGAGAAAATGGCCATTGGAAGCTGGCCTCTTATTGCCTTCATTCATGGACTCAACATAATGTGGAACATCTGTTCTTTTGCAGCTGCTTTTAGCTGTGTACCCAGCTTTCTGATGTTCGTCCATGTCACCTCTCTGTGTCATCACCTCTTTGTCTGAAGACTTATCTTTTCCCATGGACTCAGCACAAGGTGGAACAGCTGGTCCATTGTTGATGCTTCCTTCAATGCACACACCAGATGTCCATTGTTCCTTCTGGCCACCAGAGGGCTTTTCCAATAAACCATGAATCTTCCAAATTGTACAGCAAGGGGGCACTGTCCAGTTTTGCTTGCTCAATCATACTTCTTTTTTTCTCAGACACAAACTTAGATGTGGGGCAAACAAAAGGGGATATATTGTCATCACGGTTCACATCGATGCTTCTGCCAGCTTCATCTTCCTCCCTAAACTGTTTCTTCCCTCTTGGCTCCATGATGATGTCTTTTTGTTGATCCCCAGCACGATCATTCTCTTTGTCTTCTGTTAGACCAAGATCTGAACTTTCTTGAGGCATGGTAGTTCTACCTTCAATGTGCCCTGAGGCATGCTCAGTGCCATCATGAAATTTGTCCTGTTGGTCCATTGGTAGAGTGTCTCTGCCTCCTGCTGCTAAATCAAAATCTGAACTTTCCTAAGGCATGCTAATCCCATGTTCGAGGTGACCAGAAACATGCTCAGCACATCCCTGAAGTTTGTCCTCCTGGTTTGGCAGTGGATTATTGGTGCCTGTTGCTAAATCAAAATGTGAATTTTCTTCAGGCATGGTGATTACATCTTCGGGCTGAACAAAAGCATGCTCAGCACATCTCTGAAGTTTTGTCCTCCTGGTTTGGCAGTAGGCTGTTATTGGTGCCTGTTGCTAAATCAAAACGTGAACTTTCTTGAGGCATGGTGATTCCATCTTCGAGCTGAACAGAGGCATGCTCAGCACATCCCTGAAGTTTGTCCTCCTGGTTTGGCAGTGGGCTGTTATTGGTGCCTGCTGCTGAATCAAAATGTGAAGTTTCTTGGTGCATGGTGATTCCATCTTTGAGCTGAACAGAGGCATGCTCAATACATCCCTGAAGTTTGTTCTCTTGGTTTGTCAGTAAGGTGTCACTGTCACCTGTAGCTAAATCAGAATGTTGAGACATGGCAATTCCATCTTCAAGCCGACGAGAGACATGCTCAAGACATTCCTGAGGTTTATCCTCGTGGTTTGCTAGAGGGGTGCCAGTGCCACTGTCACCAATGGCTAAATCAATATCTGATCTTTCTTGAGGCATAGTAATTCCATCTTCACGCTGACCTGAAGCAAGCTCAACAATTTTATCCTGCTGGTTCGTCAGCTATATGGTGTCACTGATGCCACTGCCTGAGGCATGATTGCCACCTCCTGGTGCCTCTGCAGAAGGTAACATGAACTGCGACGAGTCCTCGGCGATGACTGGATGGCCAGCATTTGGTTCGGCATCAACAGTTCCACACTTGGCATCCTTGCGAGCAACAGGATGAGGACGAAGCTTGTGGGCCTCAACCAGGAGGCGCCTTGGCCCATTGATCCACTCGACAGCCATGGAATCAGTGAGCTTAAACCAGGAACCATCGAGCTTAATCTGCGAAATGAAACAGTGCCAATGGATGAAGCCAAAAGAAACGAAATTTTCCACAACGGGGTTCGCCCAAATTTCATCAACAAGCCAACCCAAGCGAACTTGGCGGCTAAAGATTAATCTTTTGACACCTGCATTGTCATTCCGACACCATACCTGCAAGGATGCGACGGCGATTGGCCCGGTGCAGCGGAAACACGCGGCGTGGTCCGTGCTCACTTGGCCTGCGTGTGTTCAATTTGGGGTCAGGATGTTCAGTTCGTGCTTTTTTCTCCCAGCTATGCCGCACAAATCTGCGATATAAAATGGATCGGTTTGCAAAAGAATCGCCATAAACAAGAAAAAGGGGGGGAAGGCGGATCTTTTTTTCTCTAGATGGGGGATTGAGGAGAAAGGGGAGGGAGGCACGCACGCTTGAGGTCGGCGGCGGCGGTGGCGCGGGCCGGGAAGGAGACGACGAGGCGGGTGCCGAGGCTCGTCTCCAGGAAGACCGTCGCGGTCTCGGCGGCGGCGATCGCCGGCGCGGACACCCGGCAGGGGTCGATTTCCCCTGCGCGGCCTCGAATCGCAGCTTCCCTGGTCGGCAGAGAAAACCCCACTTCGCTGTTTGCAGGTCAGCAGGTGTGCTGCTGCAGGCAAAACCTCCGTTTGACTAGTTGGACTATCTGGACAAGTACGACCGTGGTGGTGCATGGTTTTCATTTGTGTCTTTTCTGATAACGAGGATTTGTATTAGCTGCTCCTCTCTAAAATATAATATATCTAAATATTTATTAAAATTTATTTAAATTATAAATAATCTAGGTGAATTAATTTTTTTAAAATACCAATAACATAAATAACTACCATATGTATCAACCACTAGACTTAGGGCCTGTTTGGTTCCTTAAAGACTAGGGACTAGAGACTAGTTTTTAGTCACATTTAGTCCCTAAATTACCAAATATAGAGACTAAAAGAGGGATTAGTAGTCTCTAGTCCACTAATCTCTCAAGAGAAGCTAATTGGGACTAGTGGTCCCTGAGTAGTCTCTAGTCCCTAATAGTCCCTAGTCCTAGTAACCAAACATGGCCTTAAAATATAGTAAACACAAGATCTCTTTATAGTTCAAGTGAAGGCTAGACAAGTTATTTGGTTTACTCAATAGTTTGTCCTAAAATTTCTATAACACCTAGTCTTTTTTTTCTTTTTTGAATTTTCAACTAGAACCCAACAATAGCCATCCCGTTAGAAACCGATAGTGATGGGCTAGTAGCGATTACCAATTCTATAGTAGTAATAAGAAGAGACATAGCCTTTTAAGCGCTCACATGGGTGATGAACCTTGACGGATTCCAAGCAATGACGGAGCCAGAAAAAATTTATAGCGGGGCGAGTTCAAACGAAAAATGCTGTTTCGGTCACTGGCCCAGTAATCGGTAGATCACCGTGGTCAGGTTAGGTGTAACAAACTGTATTTGTACTAAATGAAAAATGTTCCACGACACGATTGCAAAAAAAAAAAAAAAAAAAAAAAAAAAAAAAAACCCCGAAAAAATGAACCAAGAGACTCACAACATCCACATGCTATGATCGCACAAATTATATAAAAAATGCTGCAATCACACAAATTATGACAAAAAATTAGATAAGCTACACGAGATGTTACCTTAAATTTAAAAGAATAAATTCTTGGTCCGTTTGATTCATACACATGATACATTTCAAAATAATAAAGGAGGATTAGAATTGGGATGCAAGAACCGAGGATTGGAGTGGTTGGAGGCGGAGGATGGCCGACGCATTTTTTTTCTTCCGACGAAGCCGATGTGTCCATTGGTATAGAAATCTTGTGTTGTGTGGGACGGTTGGGCCTTTAATAGGGCCACTATTGCCTAGTGGGCTGAACCAAAGCAAGGCCCAGGCATTAGCCTTCCTCTATTGTTGTTCAACCATTCGTTGGCTCCTTGCCATGTCGCGGCGTCTGCAGAAGCTCAGCTCAGCACTCAGCTGCCGGAAATAAGGAAAGAGGGGTCTCGGGTGACCACGCCCAGTAGCTGGGGCGACCGCCCCAGTACGCCCCAAGGGTGGCTCCTTCAGTGATTCCAAGGGGGTACAAAGATAAAATGGCTCCTATACTGCTACTGGTGCGAGGGCCATGTATTTTGACTATTTGACCTGGATCCACGCATTTACTCGCTCCTTGTGGCTTTGCAGCCTTCTTGATTGTTTGCCTTGACCATTTGCCCGTTGCACCAAGTCGGTTAAAGGTGGCCTATCACACCATATCTAGCCATATGGCCAAGGCCAAGGCCAAAGGCGCGGCACGGTAGCCCGCGCGTGTGGCGCCCCAGCTCTCCTCCTCAACTTGCCTATAGAAACATATACTAGCTTATAAGCACCTTCCTTGTGGGTTTCTCATTAGATAATAATCTCACTCCTAATTACAGCGGTTCGGTGATTTTTCCCAAGCGCAGAGAGATTGTGAGATGGGATTAGGAACTGGGAGATGGTTTGTTTTCCATTATTACCAAAAAAAAAAACCTAGATTGGGAGGCTTTATTGCCGCGCGTGTGGCGCCCCAGCTCTCCTCCTCAACTTGCCTATAGAAACATATACTAGCTTCTTATAAGCACCTTCCTTGTGGGTTTCTCATTAGATAATAATCTCACTCCTAATTACAGCGGTTCGGTGATTTTTCCCAAGCGCAGAGAGATTGTGAGATGGGATTAGGAACTGGGAGATGGTTTGTTTTCCATTATTACCAAAAAAAAAACCAAGATTGGGAGGCTTTATTAGGAACTCTTGGAGATGCTCTTAGTACTAATTATGTGCCTTTTGAAATTCTTTGTTTAATTACTAGACTAAAAATGGAGCAAACCCAATTAATCCAACATAAACATGGTCCGCACTACTTTATTCCTTCATTAGATTAGAATTCCAGAGCCAAAATGGCTCCCCTGTGGATGACAAGTCCCACTAGCAGCGCAGCTTGACAAGTCCCAAATCGGTCCCTTCACAAACCGTTGCATAAATATTTTTTTCAGAATTAATACGTTACATTACTCCGTACATCATTGGACAACCTAATTAGAGACTTGAGAAACGGCGCCACACATGCCCCCAAGTGCATGACGACGTGCCCATCATTGTGTATTTTGTTGCCACGCATGTAAATAAGAGAATGCCTTGAACCCGCTATAACCAGTATGGTAGCTATGATACAAGCATAACAACTATAGCGGTTTGTCATGGGCAAATAAATCCCTAACAGCAGGCAGCCAGCGTTGCACAGCATGCAGATGAGGTCAGTCCCTCCATCTGTGGCCGCAGCTGGGGTTGCAGCACGCGAAGAAGAGCGTCATGCCGTCCTCGCCTCTCGTCGTCGCCTGCACCGCCCGCCCATGCATCAGCACAGCACTCATGTTCTTCGAGGTCACTGAACAGATCACTGACTCGATCACTGAAGATTATGTATGAATCCATGAGCCTGACCTGGAAGAAGACGGCCTCGCCGTGGCCGCAGGCGGCGCAGCGGACGAACTTGGTGCGCGGCAGCGTGGGGTCGGAGGCCACGTCCTCGAACAGCACCTGCGTGAGCTCGCCGGCGTCGTGGTCCACCACGTTCCGGTACACGCAGTTGCTGTCCGCCACCTCCTGATGCTCGCAGTTCCTGCAGGCGTAGAGAAGCACCTTGTTCACCCTGTCTTCCTTTGGATACAGTATGCTGTTGCTGCATCAAAGAAACAGAAAGACTCTGTTCATGAATCAAAGTAGAGTACTCAAGAAACTGGATGAGCGTATACCGACCAATCGACCACAAGCTCACCATTCACGGCAGAACCTCATGGTGCTCATGGCTGCTGCTGCTCCTGCAGCCTGCTGTCAGCTCCCCTGCTCTCACTGTTTCAGTGACCCGTAACTGATTCCAAGAGGCAGAGGCATTGTGAAGCACTGATGTTATTTATTCTCTGATATAAGCAAGCAGAAATATCAGAGATGTGTAATTAAGGAGCAAGTATACATTTGCAGGAGGCATTTGCTTTGACAAAAATAATAATTCGCAGAATCTTCTTACTTACCTGACCCTGAACCTGGTAGAAGAGGGTAGAAGAGAAGTCGCTAGAGAGGGGCGTTCTGGACTTCTGGTCATTGCACTCAGTCGGGCTCTCTTGAGTCTTGACGCGTCCTTTCTAGCTTTTCTTTTCGATTCTCTTTTTTTTTTCGATTTTACTACCGTAAAAGTGTCCAGTTACCTATCCTATATAATATATAATATAATTCTTAGACCTAATCTATATTTTATCTTTGGTTTTCTCCCTTGCTTCTGTATTGGTGGTATCTGGTATGGATGTCAGTTTTGAGTAATAATACTTTGGGCTTAATTGTTTCTACCCGTGTTTTGAAGTGAAATTATAATTTTGCTCTCATTTTTTTTTAACTTTGTGATTTTACCTCTGTGGTTTTCAAACGAAGAAACTTTGCCCCTATTCTATGAAGTCCACATAACGGTGTTAACTTTTAAATAAAGGACAACTTTGCCCATATATTTTACCCCTATTTTATTTTAATATTTGTGTTTGTACGGCTATTTTCAATATCAGCATTTTGGTAATTTTGCTACAGAATTTCACAATTCAATCAATGCAAAATTCAACATTTTAAAAAAAATCAACAGTATTTTAAATGATAATCCATATAAGCACAAATTAATTTACACAATAAAGTAATATCACACGTATCGCATTAATTGCAACACACCATGTCACTGGGGACGGGCACCTGTTACGATCGGAGGTTTTTTTTGACTGCCTCTCATCTGGATACAGCTGTAGTATCTGTTCATACACACGCACACTCACTCTACACACGTACACCACACACACGCCACTCGTGTACAAACAGACATATAACTACACACAGACAGAAGATCGCGTCCTTCTTGAGATCACCAGAGACCTCCGTAGGCGACGGGCACGTCGCATTCCCTTTGTGGCACCACACGCGAGAGGCATGCGCTTGGAAACTGTCCAAGCGGGGATTATTGGTGGGATATCAGAAAATCTGCCCCCGTGGGGGCTCGATCTCTGACCGCCAGCCTCCCAACCGGAGGTCTTGGCCACCTGAGCTAACGCTCAGTCCCCGAGGTCTCAGGAATTTAGGAAGATGAGAAGAGCTTTCCCAGTGCGGAAGGACCCAAATAAACACTCTCTCGGTTCCAAAATAGACGTTGTTATAAGGTACGTGTCGGTCAAAGTTTCTCAACTTTAATTACATTTATATTTCCAAATAAATTTATTATAAAAGTATATTCAACGATCTATCTAATGATACTACTTATATATTATAAATATTAATATTCTTTATGACTTCTCGGGAAGTGAGAATGACAGCTATTTTAGGGCGGAGGGAGTACTTAACTACTGTTAAAAGGACCATCAGACTGTGAAACACACATTTCAAAGCCATCATTGGGTCATCTTCACTGAGTGGTATATCAAACATTAAAGAATTCGCCCACTTGTTCCAGGAGTTCTACCCTGCTACGACGACTTTTGGACCACCATCAGGCAAGCGGAAAGACAGACCGAATTCTTAACAACTGTGATTTGGCCTACAAATCACAGTAACAGGAAAGACTCTGTTCATGAATCAAAGTAGTAGAGCACTCAAGAAACTGGATGAGCATATACCGATCAATCGACCACCAGCTCAGCATTCACGGCAGAACCTCATGGTGCTCATGGCTGCTGCTCCTGCAGCCTGTCAGCTCCCTGCTCTCACTGTTTCACTAACCCATAACTGATTACAAGAGGCAGCGGCAATTGTGTGTGAAGCACTGATGTTATTTATTCTCTGATATAAGCAGAGATATTAGAGATGTGTAATTAAGGAGCAAGCATTTGCAGGAGGCATTTGCTTTTACAAAAATAATAATTCGCATAATCTTCTTACTCATCTGACCCTGAACCTGTAGAAGAGGGTAGAAGTCGCCAGACCAGAGGGACGTTCTGGACTTCTGGTCATTGCACTCTGTGGAGCTCTCTTGTCGCGCCCTCTCTAGCTTTTCTTTTAAATTCTTTTTTTTTCGATTTTACTACTGTTTCCCACCCTGCTCCTGCACCATAATCAAATAAAATCACTCCACTAGATAATCAAGGAGCAGACCTAGGAAATCTAGCAGTAGAGCTCTGCTTAGGCAATCAATATCGCATACTTATTCTCAAAAGTTTGCTACAAACGTTCCTTTTTTTCTTAAATAAAGCATATATATAAACCTAGGTCCCATTTGGAGGGTTTTTCCACAAAAACAGCCCTGGGTTTTAGACAATCAATCACCACAAGAAACCCAACCAACTGACCTAAAATCGGTACACGAAACCATTATTTCTTGTTTCACTAGCTCGAGCTCCTCTGTTATCAGGGCCTAGTGTAAATGGTGACATTCACAATTGAAAGTTTGGTCCAGGCTTGCGTTGTGCTTGGATCTGCCTGCGTAGCATATGTTATATAACTGGGCCTTGATTTATTGACAAGGCCCATCATCTCGGATGGGCTAGCCTGGGGCTGATGGTGTCAGCCCTCTGCAGTATGAAACGTCCGTCACCTTTTCTCTAATCAATTATTACTCTGTATGTATTTGCACCAATTAATTCCGCTGAAGATACACCTATTTATGTCAAACTGATGATTTACAGAGCGATGTTTCTCTGTAAGGTATCTATTCCCAAATGCATGATCGAATCCTTCGCACACAAGCGGCGGCGGCAGGCACGCGCAGCTGCAGGTCACGGTGGAGGCGTGAACACGAATACTACACGTTTGTTGGTTCCTCGTTCGTCACTTGACTGCCATGGATGAAAATGGTACGGATATTTAGGTTCGACCGAACAAATATGAACACTTAAATGGATACTTATGCAGATATCTGGATTTTTTTCTAGATACGGATACTAAAATGGATACTTTATGCGGATATCAAATACAAATGTGATATCGTTAGTATCCGACGGATACGGATAATCCGAATAAAAATACGAATATATCCGACCTACACATTGCGGATACTATCCGTTTATAGTAATCCAAGTCATGGCCAGCTGAATTGTCCTATTGTTGTGCCCTTCGTTGTGTAGGTACCTTCCTCCACGCTTAGCTCTGGGTGGCCCTCTGGTATTATGCGTGTGTGTGTGGTACTCGGCACTGGGAGAGTAGGAGGCCAGAGCGGGACCTGAGTAGAGCGCATGGGTTAATGCCTGACGGGGAAGGCTTGGCTTGTAGTTGTAGCTTGAGACCAAACTGATTTTATGCACAAATTTATTAAAAATATAATTCAATTTCATGTACTCAAAACATGATTATGTTTTTACCGTTGCTTTTATCCAATATCCGAAAAGATATTTGTATCCGACATTCTTCGAATCTGATTTATACCATATTCGATACTCACTATTCGTATTCGTGACCGAGGCAATCCATATTCGTACATGTATCTGGTAGCTATCCGTGTCCGAATCCGAATCCGATCGAAATATAAAAATAAATATGGTATCAATGATATCCGTTCGTATCCGATCCGTTTTCATCGCGACTGACTGCTGAACCGCTCTGCATGTGTGTGAATATGTCATGTCACCACCGAATAATTATTAGCTAATAATTAAAGCTTATAATTAAGGATATATTTAAACATCATCAAATTAATCCCAAACTTTTTGTGAGGGTATATATTAGCATAAAATAGTGAAAAAACAAATTTCATAATTTTTGGATAATTATTTTGGCCTGCAAAATTCATAGAAGTTGCATTTATTAATTAAAAGACGTCATTTTCAATCATGTCAAAACTATTTGGGGTTTTTGTGCTACTGCCCCTATTCTGAGAGTCAATTCCTCGTTTGCCCCCGTTTTTTTAACTTTGCTCGTTTGCCCCCTTTTTTGAAAACAAAACCTCCGTTTGCCCCTGTTTTGAGGATCTGTTAGATGACATCAGATATTGGACTCGAAAAAAATAAAAAAAAAAGAAAAGAAAAGGACAAAAGACGTCTTCGCCCCTTATCTCATTACTTCCCCCGACTTCCATCTTCCCGCGGAGACCGAGACCGACGGACCCCCGCCATTCCCCGTCGTCTAGGGTTAGGGCCGGCGGCGCGGCTTGGGCAGGCGGCCGGCGGCGCAGCTTCGGCAGGCGGGCGACGCGGCCTAGACGCGTGGCCTCGACCTGCGGCCTGAGGGCGGGGCCTCGACCCGGCCTGGGCGCGCGGTCTGGGCAGGCGGCCTGGGAGGTGGCCCTCATCTCCGCGCTGGGACTCAAGCCCCACTCGGGTCTGCAGCGGCGGCGGCTCCACGCGTACGCCTTGGCCTGGATCGACGCGGGCGTTGGCATTCGCGATGCTAGTTGGAGGTGGCCGTGCGGCGACGGTGCAGTGCGGCTGCAGATCCATGCAGGAAGCGGCTGTAGCAGAGGAGCGTGTTTGCACACATGTGCGAATGCTTGCTACTCTCTGCTTGCTTGCTTCTTCCTTGCCTGAAGCCGTGAAGTTGCTTGTTCGTGCTTCGATTTGCCAATTTGCTTCTCCCTGGCGTTTTGGCTGATTCACATGTTTCAAGTTGTGTCCATCGGTTTGTTCGGTTGTAAACAAAAAACCAAACAAATTAACAAAAACCGAACTTGTCGATTGTGTAAATATTAGGGGCAACCAGGTAGTTTGTGTGTGTGGAAATATTATGTGTATATATTGTGTAAATATTATGTGTATATATTGTGCAAATATTATATGTATACAATACAAATATTATGACGAATTTGAATGTATAGAAAATTTATATATTGTTCAAGACAACTGCAAAGTAAATCTGTCAAAAAAACGGGGCAAACGAAGCAATTAACACTAGTATTCATGTTGAGGGTATTTGGGTCTTTTTACCCTCGACTTAACGGTGTTAAGTCCACTTCACGGACAGTGGCAGTTAGCGCTTCATTTTCAAAAAACGGGCAAACGAACAAAAAAAAAAGAACGCAAACGAGTTATTGAGCTCAGAATAGAAAAAGCGCAAAAGACCCAAACTATTTATTTTCAAGTTTCATATTTTTTCTAGGTAGAGCACATCATGAAGAGGCTACACAAAAACTTTCATGATTTTAGGAGCTCTAATTATTTATTTATGAAATTCACAATGTTCCGCTAAAAATAGAAAAAGAAAAAGAAAACACTTTTGCGCACTATTCACCTAAGTCACGGTCTTCGCAGTTAGGCCCCTGCATTAGTTTCAATTGTTGTCCAAGATCCCTGGTCGCGATTCATGTACATAGGACACTCGGGAAGGCTGTTTCCGGCGGGGAAGGTGCCCACCGGTGGCAAAGGAGAGGTGGAGGAGCATGCTTGGACTCGTGCGCATCCGCTGGTGCCCTCGGCTAAGCCGGAGGTGGTCCGTGGAGGCGTGGCCACGTGAGCCGCGGTCATGGCGGGCAGCTGCACGACGGCCTTGGCACAGCTAGCAGCTCCCGGCTCGGCTGAGGTGCGCCAAGTGGAGAGGAGGGTGAGGCGGAGGCGATTGTGCACGCGGTGGGGCGCAAGGGAGCTCGGAGGCGGGGCGGCTGCGGAAGCTTGGCCATGGCCATGGTGAGAGCAGAGCAACAAAGGGAGAGGAGAAAGAAAAGGGAGAGAAGGTGGCCGGCTTGAGCTTCTGGACTTCGCCAGCAGCGGCTCAAGCTGGCCACGCAGGCTGCTTGCGTGCCCATGCACGGGAAATGCCGAGAAGGGGCAGGTGGCCGCCGGTGAATGGCCGGTGAAGCAGAGGAGTAGCCTTGGGCTACTGTAGCTGTAGCTTTTTTCAAATTTATCAAATTACTCCCAAATTCATATGTAAACATGAAAAAATCCCAAAATAAAAGTTGTTCAAAATTTTATGTTCTACAACTTTGCTTTTTGGACCATAGTCAAATTCCCAATAATTTTTGAATTAGGGTTTTGAATTCAAATTCTTATTTAGGGTTTTTAAATAATTCATTTTCAAATTTGGTTTTCAATTCATGAATAATTACCATTCAAACAACTCAATCATTTGTGCCATTTTAAAACACAAGTTTTTGTACAAATCATAAAATAATTTTTTTGACAAGTTCTATTTATGAAAATTGATTTAAATAATTTCCAAATTTAATTCAAATTTGAATTCCAAAACTCAACCAATATTTGCAACACATACATGTTATGGTTGAAACATGAAATACATTATTGCCATGATGCTTGATATGACATGATCAAGATTTTAATTTCCTAGTAACATCTAGGATGTTACATCAGCCTAGTCGAATCCTTGCCCTTTCCTTTTTCTGTTTTTCCAGAAATCCACTCCACCTTCTAAAATTCACTATTAATTCATCCTTACTCTGAAAATTATGAAACTAGTTTCATAATTTTTCTAAAATCCTGCTCTATCTTCTAGTACTGGTTTCCGCTTTCGGTGAGATAGTTTTATTGCAGTTTTATTGATTCTTATTGGTGGTACTTCTTGATTTTTCTTTGTGTAGCGACGATCTGAGCTCGGACTGATCCAAAGGAGCCCCGGATGGAGAAGGAGACTCCTTCTGATCGGCCACAACGACGTTCAAAAAAGCAAACCACTACTACCTCTACACCGGACATGTCATGGTAGCACCTTAGAGAATCCTATTAGGCATTGCAAGTAGAACTGCTAGCGCCTTTTCATTTACTCATTTGCTAGTATATGTGATGCATGCTTTTGCCTAAGCCTTGATTGCCTTGATTGTAGCCACTTCACCTAGATTACCCAGTTTCACGCTTGTACTTATATATATGTCTGCCTACTTGTTTGCATTTATTCCATCATACTTACATATAATCCTTAATGTGATGTGTGTGGATGAGGCACTTGGTGCCACGCTATGGATATACCATGGATGACAGATTCCGGCGTGTGTCTTGGGTGAGTGGTGAGGGTCGAGTCGACTAGACAGGAATATATTACGAGTCCTTGGGACAAGTTTTGCCGGGGGATGCGACCTGGGCGTCCCCATTGAGAGGTATCTATGGCAAGTACATGTGACTTGAGGTGTTCCTAGTTGTCTCGCGAAGTGAGCCCCCAGGAAGAAGGTGTCATCAAAGCACGGGGTTTTGACCCCCCTGAGAGAAGATGTCTTGTCTGGTTTTACCTAAGGACTGATATATCAGGAGAATCGGAACCACAGACCTTTTTCGTGCACACCACTCATCCCTGCTTCAACGGGGAACAGATGTTCGACTAATCTAGGCCTTGCCATTAGAGCTAGGTTGTGAGGTGATAGGGTGGGCGGTATGGATGTTGGATTCCTATACCGTTCTAGTTGATAGTACGACTTGTTTGGCCCGGTGCTGACTCTCCCAGTCTCAGCATGATGGTTCGCCGGAGTGCTCCAGGGATGAGTGGCAGGATGGTATCGTTCTAGGATGAAAGGCAGCCAATTTAGCCTAGACGAGCCTGTTCGTCGATGATGGTGATCTTGTGGTTATGGGTGTATACGCTCTGTAGAGTTAATCATTCTATACGTATAGCCGCATCCTCGGATATGGACATTCCATGACCTACGCTTCCCTCGAGTAGAGAGATGAGTCATCCTTCTTTTCTCCCCTTGGGTTTGGATAAGGATCCGGCCTCCGACCGATGAGGCAAGGATGAGAGGGAGTTGTCCTTGTCGCCTAGAGAGCATGGTGGTGAGATGTGAGAGTGCGGTGTGACTGTGTTGGATATGGGTTAGTATGGATGGATGGTTGGGTTGAGATACTTAAATTATTATTACTTGTTTCTACTTCGTATGCGCTAAAGATGCAAACCATAGCCAAACTATTAGGATTGCCAGATCCTTTATTTTTTTCACTAAAGCTCATTAGTGCTAACCATGGCCTGCACACATCTGGTGGTGTGCAGATTTCCTGACTTGCAGTAATGTTGAGGTTAGAAGGATTAGATGGTCTCATTCCTACACTTGAGTTTGATTCAGGAGATGAAGTCTACGCTGCGCCAAGTTCAAGCTGATGAATGTCCGTGAAGGAGGAGCCTTCACCCATCGACGCTCTACGTCTGCCTTGATGAAGTCTCGTATACGTTTCTACTAGATTTTCATGTAATAGGTGTGTTCTCAAGTGTTGTAATATCTTGTATTCCTGTAATTCCATGATGTATGAAGATGATATCAGCTGTTGTTTGATAATATGATGGAGTGATCTTTTGGGACTATCAAATTATAATTCGAATTTGTGGATTTTCCCTTCACTGAAAATCGAGGTTGTTTCGGTGTCTCGGGGACCATGCTACTGGACGTCATCTCTGTCGCGAAGTTCTTGGTACATAGGGTAAGTGGGATGTGGATCGATGCGTTGAAGTTTCCGGTTTGTACCTCTTCGGGATGATTGGATTGAGGAGGGGGTCATGAGTCCTAGATAATTGTTATGATGTACCTAGAACGTAGTTCTGGAACAAGGATTGTGGTCTCAGTATTTTTTAACGTTAGGTAGTTTGTAACACCGTTTAGACTCCATAAAATAATTCATAGGTCTTTACTAGAGGCGAGTCACCGAATCTAAGTTGTTCACATGAATGGAGAGAAGCTTTTGAGGACGACGGTGAGATACAGTCATACAGTCGAGAAGAAAAAGACGGGCTGGCGTCGGTAAGCCAACCATCGCCGCGTTGATCGAAGAATAGTCCCGTCTCCCCGTCATCAAAAAAGACAAAAAATTAAAACACTACGGACGAAGCTCGTAGGGGCGGCCTGAAAAGCCTCAGAGGGGCGGCGGGCGAGCCGCTCCTACGGCCCCGATCTTACGGTGGCGGGACCGTGAGGGGCGGCTCAACACCGGCCGCCCTTACACCGACACAAGTAGGGGCGGCCGCGGTGTTCCGCCGCCGCCCTTATGCTTTCCTTTGTAAGGGCGGCGGAACACCACCCCGCCCCTACAAGGATGTAGTAAGGGCGGCTCAATCAAGAGCCGCCCCTACGGTGAATTTTCAGCAAAAAAAATAATTAAATGCAAAAATCATATTTACAAGACACAGCAGTATATATATATATATACATATATAATCTCCATCATGACCAAATAAACTATATTACATCACAGCCACATATAATCTCCAAAGACAAGATATATATTACATCAAAGGTCCATTTCAAGTCCAACATCAAAAGTAACACAAGTCCATCAAATCGAAAGTCCAACATTTCAAGTCCATCAAAAGTAACACAAGTCCATTAGCACAAGTGCATAAGCACTCAACGACCTAGACATAGCAAATCGGTCCGACGAAGGAACTCATACTCCGGAATGGTACCTAACTCTGAGAGTAGGTTATGGTAATGACCGTTGACATATACTATTTGGTCCATTATGAAGTTGCATAGGTCACCTACCATCTCTATTAGCTCATCATCCTTGTAGACATCCCTGCGCACATTGTGCTCTTCTTCCCACTACATTGGTCACAAAAGCCAAGTTTAGTTCTAGAGAGATTGCAAAGCTAAGTTTAGTCTAGAGAGATTGCATGCATCATACTATGACCTACTAAGGGATTCGAACTTACCAATTCAGGGTGTCTCCTGTAGCCCTTACAGTTACTGATGAAGTTACATACATAATACCCACAATGGAGACTCCCTGGCTTCTGCTTGGGGTACTGTGTGTGTTTCAATTCGCATATGAAAATGTCAAGTACAAGTATTGAAAACCACGTAATCTAGTGCCAAACTATAATGCACTTACCGAACACATAGTTTTGTAAGTCAAGTGGGTCCCCATCTACGGATTATGTATGCCATCGTAATTTGTGACATATGTCCTGAATGCCCTGTACAAAAGAAACTTAGTGTGTAGAATTTAACATCAAAGTGAATCATATAATGTCAATAGGATTACAAATTTACTTACGTCGCGAGAACCGCATTTAAGTCCATATATGTATCGTGGTCAAAATCTGCGTAATCACGAGATGTATGCCATGTTTCTCCCGAGGCCGAGGCCTATGACTATCCAGTGATTACCGCATGAGTTTTAAATATAGAATAGACACATAAGTTTGTTTGCATTGAAATGAGATATACCGAACAATGTTTAAGTATACACCGAACTCACTCGAAGTGGTATGATATCCATATTGTTTTGTAGTTTTCGAGATACTTTATGTATACGGCCATCCACGACGCAACCCTAAAGCCCTCATCCTTTATTTTCGTGAAGCGGATCGCCTCTTTCTCCTCAACCGTCTTCCCAGCAGCTAGCTCTGGCCCATCTAACTTCCAATCCTTTGGGAAGTTAAAGGTTATCCCTGCTATAGGCTGTGGGTCCATATACCCGGCCTCTAAAGACTTTGTAGCTTTAATGAAGTGGGCTTGCATTCTACAGATCACGACGTAAGTTAGTTACAACAAAATCCAACTAGGTAACATTGAGCTCATCTCAAGAGGAAGAGGACTTACAAGCACCAGGTGCGAACCAGATTCATCGACATTGAACCGAGGCAAAACATTTCACGGATGTCGCTGAAGTCGAAGGAAATGGTAGTAGTTGGGCCTCCAAATGTGCCCTCGTGTACTATAGCTTCCACCAATTTCATTTTTGTTTTTGAAGCATGCAAGTAGTACCAATCATGGAACCTTTTCATTCCAAGTGGCATCTTTTCGAGGTACCGGTTTGGTAGGAAAGGTTTGCCTCTTTCATATTTTCTCGGGCAATCCTTGGTCCACTTGATGCTTTCCAAATTTGGATACTTCTTTGCCGCTTTGTATTCCCGAGGGATCAATGGTTTTCCTGTAGGCAAAAGTGTTAATGCCAGTGTTCTCAGGCTTCTTTCGGTCATGAGCATGCCACTTCATCCAATTGGTCTTCTGCAGCTCCACAAAAGTTGTCGACTTTGTGTCCTTTCTTATCATGATGGGGATCTTCTTTCGAGCTTCAGATTGTGGCATGTCCTCTCCATCTCGTGCATGTCCTTGTTCATTTGTCTCGTGGCGCTTGTTTAGAAGGCGTGGCTCGGGAGGCACATGGGGCGTCACATCACGCTCCGGCTCGGCATGAGCCTGCGGCTTCTGTGGCTCGGGAGGCACTTGTGTAGCCTCGGATGAGCCGCGGCTTGTTGTGGCTCGGGAGGCACTTGTGGCGCCTCGGCATGAGCAGCAGGAGGTTGTTGCGGGCGGTTACTCACATGTGGCATCTCATCATTCTCTATTGGTGCCCCCTCATCATGCTCTAGTGGTGCCCTCTCACCATGCTCTGGCGGTGCCCCCTCATCATGCTCGGACGTGCCGCCTCATCATGCCCCCGGGCGGGGCCGCCTCATACATCCAGTTCTCCTCACGAGACGGTGAATAGCCGATCTCTCCATCCTCAAGGCGATTTGTCTCCGATGTGCATCACTCGGAGTTGGTGATGTAACATTCAAGACAATGTCCTTTTTGTACCGAGGATGAACTGTTTCGTGAGTAGTCCGAGCTCACGTACCCCCTCGCTATTTGGAAAATCAACATTATGCTTCAAGTAGCCGGGATTCACGTTTAGCGCCTCGACCTTAGTGTAGTCATCCGGGACCGGGTTGCCGTGCGGATGGCGCCGGAGTTGGAGGATATGCCACACCCGTTGCCACCTCGCCATCATCACCCGTGCCCTGGCGACGACGGCGTCAACAGGGTGCAACTAGTTGGCCGTTGTATGTGATCGACTGAGGCGGAGGCTACTGCATTGGAACCTTGGCTGCTTCGAACATCAGGAGGGCTGCTTATTATAGCTAAGTCTCGAGGCGGCTCCATTTGTGTCCGCCGCCTGGAGTCTCTTGTCGACAATCGCGTCCAATTTCTGGTCGACTATTTCATTCAATAAGGATTGAAGAGTCTCCGTGTTTCTCCCATGTTTCTTGTACATCTCCCTCTCCTCATTGAGCTTGAATCCATCCTTCCAGGTCGTATGTTTCCTAACCCCCGACACGGCCTGTGTGCTCGGGGTTTCCAAGCCAAGGGTAAGCTCGTCCTTCTCTCTAGCAGGAATGAATGTGCCCTTCTCGGTGTCTTCGGCATATTTCATTATCCTTGACACCGCCTCTTCGGTCTCGGCTTGGAAAATTTTAGATCGCTCCCCGATTCACTCCTTGCAAAGACCCAACGCTTGGTGCGGGTTCTCGTTTCGTCACTCGTGTGTTCCCAGCAGCTATGGCATCTCGGCTTCCATCTTACGAAACACATCTTCCTTGCCATCATAGCCACCGGGCCTAGACGAGGGTGGTGTATGTTCTTCTTCGCATTCAAGCGGTTCTTTTCACTTAGGGCCAAAGCTTCCGGCGTAGTCTTGTCGGCCACGAGCAACGCCGACAGCCGGAGTTATTTTTCCATACTTGTGGTACGGAGTTAACCCTTTTGGATGTACTCGTGTTCGCTTAGTCTTCCACCGTCGGAAGGACTCTCCGATCATCTTCATAGCACGTCGCCTTACTACTACTAGCTTCTCTTTCGAATCCCGAAATCGAAATTTTTCACCGACGCTTCCATAGGGAGTCCTTTTCCTCTTCGTGATGTCTTTCCAATTAGGAACTCACTCGGGTTACAATGGTCTTTCACGAGTGCCCCAATCGCATTGCGGTATTTTGATCCGAAGGCTTTCGGCTTGAGGACCCGCCCTTCTTCCCCGACCTCTTGAATCACATAGATCATTTTGTCGGTTGGATACATGTTCCTTTCTTTGGTAGTCGAGGCCGAGGTTGTGCCCTCAGTTGCGGAGCAAAGAGGCCACATTGGTAGTCTCGTGCATGTTGCCTCGCTCTCCCGTCCCCTACTCCGTCGTTTTCGGCAAAATGGGGACGCCGACGTCGTCTTTTCGGTGGTGGGGGAGGAGCCCGTATAAACAACAGGTCAAAGTGTTATCAGAGGTAAGCAAAACATAGCGTTACCAAACTTTATGATTTACTAAGGGACTTTCATATCCCTACCTCCTCGTCGACCTCGTCGTTTGGATCAAAGTCCTTGTCCAACTCATCCGCCGTTGGCTTATGTCTGGGTTCTCTGGGGAAAGGATCCTCGGGACTTTCATATGCCGAGGATGAGCCATCGTCCCCGCCAGAACCTTCATCATCCTCTCCTTCTCCTCCCGCTTCTCCCACTTGGTCCTCGGCAAGATCCTCTTGAGTGAGCCTTTCTAGATTTTGCAACGCCAGTTTTTCGAAATGCTCGTAACCAAGGCTCGGATGCTCTTCAGGTGGGTTGGATGGGGTTGCATTCCTTGTTGTCTCCGCCATCACGTGATTTGTTCTAACAGAGGCAAGGAATAAAGTGTGCTTTAGTATCAGTACTAATAGTAGTAGTCCTAGTAGTAGTACTAGTAGTCCTAGTACTACTACTAGTAGTAGTAGTAGTAGTAGTAGTAGTAGTAGTAGTAGTAGTAGTAGTAGTAGTAGTAGTAGTAGTAGTAGTAGTAATAGTAGTAGTAGTAGAAGAAGAAGAAGAAGAAGAGAAGAGAGAGGATGAGAGAGGAAGGAAGAGAAGTGTGGAGAGAGAAAGGTTTAAAAAAGGCCTCAGAAACATGTCTAGCCTCATTTGATCAAGAACTTGGAGCATCAAGGCATCAAAATAGAGAACAGCAGAACGAGAAAAAGGCACCGTAGGGGCGGCTGGTAACGATGCCAAGTTGCTCACAAGTTCCTGATCATCAGCTCATATTCCATACAAATAATGGACTTAGACAATCTCATCATCGGCAAAACAAAGGAGAAGACAGAGGAGAGAAAGGAGTGGAGGAGAGGAGTGGAGGAGAGGAGTGGAGGAGAGGAGTAGAGGACAATAAGTATTTCAGTTAAGAAGTAAAGCCAAGTGGAGGCAGTAGTAGACAGTAGTATATAGCAGCAATAAGTATTTCAGCTTAAGAAGTAAAGCCAAGTGGAGACAAGTAGTAGACGTGAGTAGGCGTAGTAGACGTAGCACATGTTCTATAGCAAAATTCAGTAAAGCCAAGTGTATTTTAGTTAAGAAGTGGCATAGTAGTAGACAGTAGTATAGGACATTCAGTTAAGTGGACAAGGTTAAGCATAGTTAAGCATAGGGCATTTAAGCATAGGACAGCTTAAGCATATGATAGTTGAGCGTGGACACAAAACAACATGGACAAAGTAGACACAAAACAAAGGCATACATGAATTCGGGGGTATATGTCGATTCAGCACCCATGATAGAGCAAGTAGCTCAATCTGTTGCAATTGAGCATACATGCTCATATGCTCATCATCAACCAATTGAGCACACTATGAGAAAGATAAATGAGAAAGAAAGGAAAATAAAAAGATGGTTTTGCATCGACAAACAAGACATGATTTTGCATCAGCATGAGAAGGCAATGCCAAACCGGCAATAGAAATAATAATCTACCTTCATGTCACCGCCTCATTGTCGCCAAACTTAAGACAATCTCATCATCGGCAAAACAAAGGAGAAGACAGAGGAGGAGAGAAAAACTTGGCTCGAGATTTGCCCCATTGTCATCATGTCACTACTAAACTGGTTGCTTGTACTAGCCATCCTAGTCTAGTAGCATAAAAGTAGGGGGCAATTTGATCATCATCGCCGCTGCCTCAGCTTAAAAGTAGGGTTCCATCATTGCATATATGCCACTGCCTCAGCTTAGAAGTTTCTAGTTGTTCATCATTGCAAATGCCATAAAAATTACCTCAAACAGTTTTAGTTTCAGTATAACATGTTCAGATTCAGTTTCAGTATAACAGGCAATATAGTAAGCCAAATGTTCAGTTTCAGTTTCAGTAGAACAGGTTTAGATTCAGTTTCAGTATAACAGGCAGTATAGTAAGCCAAATGTTCAGTTTCGGTTTCAGTATAACATGTTTCAGTTTCAGTATAAGAAGATGGCATCACAGGCAGTATGTGCAAAGTATAACAACAGGTCAGTATAGTAGTAGACAGTATAAGAAGATGGCATCACAGGCAGTATAACATGTTTTGATTTCGGTATAACATGATTCAGTTTCGGTTTCAAAGTATAACCGAGTGCAAAGTATAACATGTTTCAAGATAGTAGTAGACAAGTATAAGAAGATGGCATCACAAGCAGTGGCATTATGCAGCCCCATCCCAAATGTTTTCCTCAGTATAGTAGACAGTAAGCCACCCCAAATGTTTTCCTCGTTTCATCTCCAATTTTAAAACAAGGCATCACAGGCAGTGGCATTATGCTCAGTTCTAAACAAGGCATCATTGGCAGCATGAAAAAATGGCATCCAAAATTCAAAAATGGCATCCCAAATGAAAAGGCAGCAGATCAAAGGTATAGAGGTGAGGAGGGGGGTGGTAAAAAAGGCCTCAGTACCATCTTTGCCTAAACATACATTGCATCAGCATATGGATCTTGTTTAGCAACATGACAAGACATAGACAGTGACAAGAAATTGAAACATCAAGCAATATGGCATGTAGAAGTTCAAGTAAGCCACAAAATGACAGTTAAGCCACAAAATACCAGATTTAATCTCATTATTAGGAGAAACTCGATGTCCATATGTATAACATGCTAGTAGCAATAAGCATGAGTAGATAATAGACATGGCAGCATATGGATCTTGTTTAGCAACATGACAAGACATAGACATGAGTAGATAATAGACATGGCAACATATGGAACATCACAGCCCCATGTAAAAAAGCAAGATGACCATACTTCCTTGAATTAAGTATGTCATTATCACTAAAACAATCTATAGAATAAAAAAGCCCCCATACTAGCAGACATTCAGTTAAGATGACAACGCTCAATAGATAGTAGTAGTAGCATTAGGTTCAGGTTCAGTTTAACAATAGACAGTGGACAGCACTGTAGATATGATGACAATGCTCAAGTTGAGTTAAGTAGACAGTGGACAAAGTTAAGCATTGTAGCATTAGGTTCAGGTTCAGTTTAACAATAGACAAGTGGACAAGATGTAGATATGATGGCAATGCTCAAATTGGAGAAAAATGGACAGCCTCGGGCTCAACAGTAACTACAATGCCCCATGCTCAAGTTGGATTAAGTATGTCATTTTCACTAAAACAACCCCATGTAAAACAGCCCCATGCAACTGAACTACAACAGCCCCATGACAGTGACAAGCAATTGGAACATCAATATTTTTAGAGCTTTGAAGAGCCTTCCAAGCACATTTGCAGAACTAGTGACAATTGGAACAGCAACGATGTCTATTCCTTTTCCTTTTCTCATAGCAACATCAAAAGCAGTAGAAAAGCAGTAGAACAGCCACATGACAGTGACCATGACATTATCCAACACATGACCAATCTGTGCTCAGTTAAACCATGACAGTGAAACATTATCCAGCACATGACAGTGAAATATGAACATTACAGTAGACCATGACAGTGACCATGAACAACATCCTCCAAGGAGCTAAGCACAGGGCAAGAAAGAGGGAGAGGGAAGTCGGGCGAGTACCTGCAGTGAAGTGGATCTGAAGGAGGAGGTCAAGTTTGCGCACAGGCGCCGGTGAGCCGGTGAGCTCTGGGACGGAGAGGAAGAAGAGGTCGTCGGGCTCGCGGAAGGAGAGAGCGCCGCAGGGAGCACCGGGACGGTGCGGGCACCGAGCTCGCGGAAGAAGAAGCTCGCCGGGCTCCCGAGGACGAAGATGGCAGCCGGGCACGGGACCGGCGGCGGCGGCGGAAACCCTAGCCGCCGTGCGGTCTCCTTGGTGCGGGGGACGGAGAGGTGGGGGCAAGGACGGCGGCAAACCCAAGCCACCGGTGCTCGACGGCGGCCGCAAACCCTAATCGCGGTGGCGGGCGCAGCGGCGCGCGCGCGGCGACGGCGCAAACCCTAGCCACCGGTGGGGTGAGGGCGGCGGGGCGAAAAGGGGGTGAGGGTGAGTGGTCCGGGGCGGAAATGCGGCAGCGGTGGCGGCGGTGGTGGTCCGGCGAAGGGCGGCGCGGCTGGCGAATCCGGCATCCGGCGGCGGCGTCGGGGAAGGAGATTTCGCCCAAGACTTAGCCGATTTGGGAGGCACCGAAGCGCTCCCAAAGATATATACTAGAGGCACCACCGTAAGGGCGGTTCCGCATAGAACCGCCCTTACGGCTTTTTTTTTTGTTTTTTTAATTAATTCATAAAAATAAAAAAAAATCAGTATTAACTTAAAAAATAGGAAAATTAATTCCAAAAAAAATATTAAAAAACCAATATATATTAAATTCAGTTAAAAAATTTTAGTAAAAAGAAAAAGAAAAAGTTTTGAATTAAAAAAAATTGAATTATGGTTTTTTTTAAAAAATGGCACTTTGACCGTGTTTTTGGGACCCTAGATGGCGCGATGCAAAAGTGATGAACAAGAAGATTGATCCACTCATCAAGATACATATTTTCTCCAATGGTCACCTTTTCATCTGGGATTGTTTGGACAACTCAAACTTTTAAACTTCAGTTTTTCGCGGCTAGACGCGGGTTTTCGACCCCCTAGGCGGGCCCAACTCGAAAAGTCATGAACATCAAGTTTTATCCACTCGTCAAGATGAACAATCCATACAAAGGTCATTTTTGCATTCGACGAAGTGTAGTTCTAAATCCACTCGTCCCGCATGAAGTTTCATTAAGTCTGTGTGGGATTCAAAAATTTGTGACTAAAGTTTACCAACACTTCCTCAAATGCAAAAATAGTCTATCTATGAAATATGTATCTTGATGAGACAAAACTATCTTGTATTCAAAAGTTTTTCATTTGAGGTCATTTGGTACCTCGTTTGACTAGAGTTGACCAAGTCTCGCCTTGTATTTTCAAAACCCCGTGAGAAGAGTTTACTAAAACTTTTCCAAATGCAAAAGTGTTCTATATATGAAATATGTATCTTGATGAGACAAAACTATCTTGTATTCAAAAGTTTTTCATTTGAGGTTATTTGGTACCTCGTTTGACCTAGGTTGACCAAGTCAAACCTCTCGTTTTTTCGTAAAATACACGTTGACCGGACCCTAGATGGCCTCGATGCAAAAGTGATGAACAGCAAGTTTGATCCACTCATCAAGATACATATTTTCTCCAATGGTCACCTTTTCATCTGGGATTGTTTGGACAACTCAAACTTTGAAACTTCAGTTTTTCTACTCGTCAAGACGAACAATTCATACAAATGTCATTTTTGCATTCGACGGGTTTGACCCGAAAATGTAGGCGGGCCCACCTACATAAAAAGTCATGAACATCAAGTTTTTCACACACACGGCTAGATAAATGTAATTACGCTTATCATAACTAGTCCTCCCCCGAGACAGTTTTCCACTTGATGACTTTTCGTTCCGCCCATGGCAATATGTTTTTGGGTAGTTTCTTTTCCACTTCATTGATCTTTTTTGTAAAGCTTGTGAAAAGCGGCATTTCATCGAACTTATTGTAGGCATCAACATCTTCGACGCCATCCACTCCGATAATGTGTTGTTTTCCGGGGATAACCACATGCTTAGGTTTCTTCTTTGGGGGTTGTATCGAGCGGGTCGGTCATAAAGAAAACTTGCATAACATGTGAAGCGAGCACCCATGGATCATCATTGAAGCCTATGTTCTCAGGAGGTCCACGACCCTCAATCCAATTTCATTGATTTCAGGTTTATTGAGCGCCGACATCGAAATAGGGCCACATTTAGTTCCTCAATCCCATAGTCAAGTTCCCATATTTCCTCAATTATGCCAAAGTAGTCGACCTTTTTGCCCCCTCGCCGATAGCCACTACTCGAACACCGCGTTTTGGTTCACACTTTTGCTATCCTTTGTGTGGGTATAGAATGTGTACCCGTTGATCTCATACGAACTCCAAGATGTCACCCGTCTTGATGGCCCCGCCGCTAGCTTACCGATAGTAATGGAGTCTTTGGTTTCTCCAGTTGTATGTTCTTGTCCTTCAACCATGAAGTTACGTGTTGCCCGTGTTGTTTCATGACCCGATCACCTCTACGACCG
This sequence comes from Themeda triandra, assembly GCA_018135685.1. Lineage (NCBI taxonomy): Eukaryota > Viridiplantae > Streptophyta > Magnoliopsida > Poales > Poaceae > Themeda > Themeda triandra. The sequence goes on from JAENPR010000703.1 coordinate 98,510, forward strand.
TGTGACTCCGATGAGATGATCTCCAAGTGTTCACTAATGTATGGATCCATCGTTTTGAGCCCGCCAAGACAGCGTAGTGCGCCCGACTCACTTCTTGGTAATCTTCATCGATGAAGACTTTCCTACCATTTGTGCCCTTCCCGGCCGGACCTATTCTTGTAGCGAGAATCGGGAATACCAATCCTCTCTCGTACTTTTAGGTACTCTTGACAGCACTCGATGACTTCTTCATTAGTGTAGCCCTCTATCATGGAGCCCTCTGGGTAAGCACGATTATGCACGTATCGGCTTAAAACCGACATGAACCGCTCGTACGCCCACATTTCATGCAAGTAGCAAGGGCCCAACGCCTGTATCTGATGAACCATGTGAATCATGAGATGTACCATTGTGCCGAAGAAAGCGGGAGGTAAACACATCTCTAGTTGGGCCTGGGTTTCCACGACGAAATCATGTAGGTCATTCGGCTCGTTCTTGCTAATCTTCTTCTCGCGTTATCCTGGACCGTAGTAGCACATGCGGGTGATAGCCATCTTCAAGAACTCGGCTTGATAGCCCCGATTGCGATTGGTAGGAACACCGTCGGCATCATATGACAATCGTGAGCCTTGCAGTTTTCGAATGACAGGTCCTTCATCGACACTAGCTTCTTCGGGTTTGCCGAAAACCCAGTCGGGACTTTGGTCCCCTTCACAGAAGTGCATATACCTCTCCTCTCTTCCCGTTCTAGGTTGAAGCTAGCCTGATTGATGGTGTATTTTCCGGTTTTTGGGTCATGTATCGGGTGAAGCTCTGGCATAACCTTTAGCTGCTCCATGTCCCTTCGTGCTCTGAGACTATCCTTTGACTTGGCTGTGTCCATCAAGGTAGCGATGAGACTCTCAAAGACATTCTTCTGCACGTGCATAGCATCAATGGCATGGGGGACCTCCAATTCAGGCCAGTATTTAAGATACTGAAAGAAGATTGATTTTTTCCTAAAAGGCATGCCTTCGATAGGAGGTATGCTTCTGTCTCTGGGTGTTCCATCTATTTTCTTCTTTCCATAGACGACGCTTATGTTTTTCACCATTTGGAACACATATTTTTCCATCATGACGTCTCATCGGAGGCTGGTCTTCATCCTCTTCGGTGTCGCCGAAGTACTTTAAGTACAGCTTGCTGCGGTACTTGTGACCTTGCTTTAGGAAGCGACGGTTCCTGATGTAAACAACCTTCTTGGATCCATCTAGGAACACCCATTTAGTATCATCCAGACAGACTAGGCATCCTGTCTTTCCTTTGAACTGTCCAGACAAGGCATACAACGCATGGTGGTCGTTGATGGTCACAAATATTATTGCTCTTAATGTGAAGGTCTCCTTTTGGAACGCATCGTACATCAGCTCCCCGGTCCTCCATAGTTTCTCGAATTCTTCCATCACGGGCTCGAGGAACACGTCCATATCAAAGCCTGGTTCTTTGTGGGCCGAAACAAAAACGGTGAGGAAAAGGTACTTTCTCTTCATACACAACCACGTCGGGATGTTGTACATCGTCGGGATCACCGGCCGTGCTTTGTGTTTGCTAGTCCTCTCGTTGAAGGGATTCATTCCATCCGTGCTCAAGGCGAACCATACATTCCTTGGGTCATCATCGAAATGCGGGTTGTTTCTATCGAAGTCCGCCCGACTACCATCGGCCGGGTGTGCAATCACATCGTCATCGACCGGCGCTCATCGTACCACCATGTCATGAGCGCGGCTTCCTTAGGGTTTAGGAAGATACGCCTCAACCGGTCGGGCCACCGGCGAGATACCACATTACCAAGGCAGGAATTTTCCTCTTCCTTGCGTCATTGCCTAATGGGGTGTCCTCCGGAGGTTGAGATTGTGGTACCGCCTTTTTGGAACCCTTCTTACTCCTCTTGTTCCCGGTGACGGCTTCTCCACCACCGTAAATGTCATTGTCCTTGTACCGACTTGCCCCACAACGAGGACATTTATCCAGCCTCCGAACGTTTTACCGCGAAAAAGGATACAATGGTTGGGGCATGCATCGATCTTTTCAACACCCATTGTCAATGGATTTATGACCTTTTCGCATGGTATGTGTTGGAGGGAACTAGGTTTGGCGGTGGCGGCACGGATGACGAAGATGCAACGAGATCGTCGAACCGCAGATCCGACCAGCCGTACTTAGCCTTCGGGGAGTAGTAGCTCGAGCACAAAACGGAGCGGTGTCCACCTGTTTTGGGCAGCCCTTATCAACACCATACAGTCGCCCTCGACGACGCTTTCACCCGCTCAAGGTTTTCTAGACCCTTCTTCGCCGTAGTATTTCTGGTCCAAGGTCCCGAAGCATTTGCTCTAAGTGGTCAAAGTTTTCTGCATCACCCTCATCACCTCGCTCCGCCATCATCATTGTCGACACCGCAAGCATCAACATCATCATTGTCGACACCACCGCCATCATCACCACGTGCCCGTTCATTGGCCAAATCATCTTGCATCCGCACGTTAAACCCACACCGATCGTCGGCGGGCAACCGGTCATCAACGGCATCGTGCCATTCGTTGCCGTCATCCACCATTACTTCACCATGGTGAACCCATACCGTGTAGTCCGAAATAAATCCTCGCCTAACCAGATGTGATCTCGATCACGTCCCCATCATAAGTTGCCATTTCGTTGTTGCAATCTTTGCGGGGACAAAGAATTGAACGATTAGCCCCCGATTGCCTTGCATGATTCACCGCGGCTTCAACAAACTTGTCCACCACATCGAAAAGCCATTCGAGTGCCTTGGCAAACAATACATCCAAGTAGCCCTGTCCTCCATCCTTAAAAAGAATTATGAACGTAGATTAAATAATATTAGTAAAGTTGAGAACGATTATTAGTAACACAATTATTAGCTACTATTATTAGTAACACAATTATTAGTAACATTCCAATAATTCCAAATAGTGCCAAATAATTTCAAATAGTGCCAAATAATTATTAGTAACACACTTATTAGTAATAGTGCCAAATAATTCCAAATAATGCCAAATAATTCCAAATAGTGCCAAATAATTATTAGTAACACAATTATTACCTACTATTATTAGCAACAATTATTAGCATCAACTGTGTTGGGAAATATTTGCGGGGAACAATTATTAGGCACAATTATTAGTAACAATAATTATTATTAGCAACAATTTTAATTAGCAACAATTATTTTTTGCAACAATTATTATCTACCATTATTAGCTAACAATTAGCAACAACTATTAGTTTACCAACAAGTACTCATATGCCAACCACACATTCCAATAATGTCATGATATATAAAAAAAAAGACCACCTTAGATCTAGAACATGTACTACATTAAAACTACAATTAATCACCACTAAAATCAAGCTATATCATCAAATAGAGGGTGCAAGCTCATGTCTCTACCTAATCAACACTAGTACCATCAAACATAAGCTCCAATTTGGGCAATACATGGCTCAAGCACCATTGAAGAGAGAGAAAACAAGAATGCAAATTGCTCACTAATCAACCAATGAAACTTGGATTAGAGGGTGGGAATGGCATTCCCTTACCTTAAACAAGCTTTCCACCAAAGGAATTGAGTTGAAAACCTCCCCTTCCTAGAGCAAAATTAGGGAGGTGCCCAAGGCCTCCCAAGCCTTTTTTGCGAGTGGAAGTGTGTGGCTCGGGGAGGAAGAAGGTGAAGAGGCTCACTTTCTTCTGGAGGCACCGCGTGTGGCGTATCAGCAGTAAGGGCGTGGATCACCAGCCGCCCTACAGTCGCATTACGGGGCGGCTGGTGATGTGCCCGGCCGGCTCCCCGCCCCAGCCACTGTAGGGCGGCTCCATCACGAGCCGCCCCTACTCCAAATGCGCAAGCGCTTCCTTAGTTAGTTTTTTACGTAGTGAAAGTCCCGTCTCAGTGATCACGATCGATCGCCAGGACTCGGTCCGGACAACGACGAGCTCAGCTAAGGACGTGCCTGAGACGACTCAGCGTCTCAGTGATCACGATCGATCGCCAGGACTCGGTCCGGACAACGACGAGCTCAGCTAAGGACGTGCCTGAGACGACTCAGGGTCCGTCGGCCGGTGATATTCTTGCACATATGCGTAGTACGTCCACAAACCAAGTCCTCTGAGGACTGTCCTCTTCAAAGCACTAGTCCATCAATCCTTGCTCTCACACGGGCTGGAACTTTCAGAGATAAAAATATTAATTTTTTAATACATATGACTAATAATAAAGAATTAGCTATATTAAATTATATGCATTCCTCTTTGTTAATTTTTTAAGCATAGCAGACACAATAGATACTCATAGTCTACATCTAGTTATCATAAATTTATTAGTATTTTTTAAGAGATTGATCTTTATATTTTTTTAATAATATCATTGTTTTCTTTGTATGGAACCATCGAATACTTTAAATATGCAATCAGTTGAATTTTACCATTAACTATGGATGGGTCACATATTCTATGAAGTCATGAGTCAAAAATAAAGATATTAAAAAATGCATGTCCGCTCTTCCGCTCAAGAATAGAGATAGAATCTATTCCCGTCAATGGCGCCAGAAATGTCTATTGACATACCCTAGAAACACCACTAAGAATAGTGATATTACTACGGAGTACCAACCTATAGTTCTTAACGTTTACAACAATTCCGAAGCGTAAGGATCTACTGTTGTAGCATTTCACCCAGAAGTATTATCAGGGTATCGCTATACATATATTCCCAAAGAAAGGCATGGTGATAAGCATCTAGCATGGACATGAACAAGACAACCGACGTGCATGATGGACCAAATGACCACGCAGGGGTAAACAGTATAGTTCAAGATAGTGGACAGACACACACGCAAGAGCATCCCTCAGGGGTAAAGGTGGAAGATGGTAGAATATAGTGGACAGACACACACGCAAGAGCATCACTTAGGGGTAAAGGTGGAAGATGGTAGAATAAAGAATGAACTAACAGGAGTAGATATATCCTAAACAGCTATGCCATGAACAGGTGATATCATACATATATATGAGTTAGATCTAGAGCTAAGTATGAGATGGATCAGGCTCAGTACTGGTTTGCCAGCAACCTCATGTGACAATTTACGTACTCCTACACCATGGCCGAACGTGGGGGATTATAAGAGATGAACTAGGCTATCACCACCTGCTGCCTACCCCATAACCTACCTCTTAACCGTGGGACATAAAATGCATTCACCTATTTGTTCGCATACGAACACGTCACGTGTGCCCCCGGCGACGAGCGCGATGCGCAGGACATGTCACAAGGGGAGTCTCGTCGGGAGCGCGATATGCAAGACACACCGGGGAGAGCTCTTGAAACCCGACACCCCACGCTCCCGGGAGGGACCCCGTCAGGGAGAACGGCGGCGATGGGCTGCCCTAGGTTGGCCTAACCGCCCCTAGGACCTTGTGCTCGCTGTCGTAACGAAGTAGACGGCAACGAAGAACAAGAAGCAAAAAGCTCGAGAAAATAGTAGATGCAAAATAATGTAGTAGATTGATATGTCGATTGTGTGTTGTCAATCGGCCATCACCCCCTAATATATATAGAGCGGCTGGACTTTCCAAACATTACAACAAAGATCCGAACAGCATACAAAGTCATCGTATTTTGATTGGGCTTCTTTTCCTGTTCGGCTGATCAAGACCACGCAAAGGCAAACGTGTTGTACTTGGATTCAGGCTCCAACTCCCGTTCCTTCCTTGGTCATGCGCACACGTGAAATTTTCCAAATATAGGCAGGCCGTCATATGTAACCTCATCATGCAAAAATCCACTTCGTGCTCCAATCGGACTCTGCTCTTTCCTTCTGAACGCTGCATATACAGGATCATCTATACATGCAAGAAAAGGTCCAAGAAAACTTCTGTACGCTTCATGTAGTGGCCTAGTTTTGTTCACTAATAATAGCAGCTCTGCATATCTGTCCAAATAAAAATCTCAACAAGGCTGTTAGTGCTCAAATATAATTACGATGTCAAATCTGACCATCAACACATGCCCCCCTGTTTTTTGGCAAAGCTTGCATGCCAAAAAATATACTTCTTCCTTATGCTGACACTAAGGACGATGTCAACACAATCATCGGCCATGTTTATTTTGTTCTAAGGGTGATAGTGAAATATCGGCCATGTTAAAGGTCTGAGGGCGATAACCATGTGTCGGCCGTACGTGCTTAAGCCTGCCACACGCTTGGATCAAACTTCTTCAAATATTTACCATTGAGAGCACGGGACAGCAAGGTACCTTGCAGTGACTCCACCAAATACGAATTCCCAGGAACTACTCTCACAATTCTGAAAGGACCTTCCCAACTTGGAGACCACTTCCCAAATTTGTTATCCTTCGAGCCAATTGGTAGAATCACCTTCCACATTAGATCACCAACTTGAAAGCTTTTCAATTTAACTTTCTTGTTGTATGCTCTTGCCACTCGCAGCTTGTCTCTCTCAATAGCCCTCAATGCTTCCAATCTCTTATCGGCGACCTCGTCAATGTTGTCCATCATCAAATTGTGAAAATCCACCGCCGATAAGTCATTCTGCTTAGCTAATCTCAAAGCGTTCAGATTTACTTCTACAGGCAGAACAGCCTCATGTCCATACACAAGCTTTAGTAGCACCATGTCTTGAAATCCTATGTGCCCAAAGAGCCTCAGACAATAGCTCATGCCATCTTCTAGGATTATCTTCTATAATCTTCTATCTTCCTCTTGATGAGCTTGATCAAAATTTTATTTGTAGACTCTGCTTGTCCATTGGCTTGGGCATAATATGGAGAGGAATTTAACAACTTTATCTTATATAATTCAACAAAATCTCGGACTTGTGATGATATGAAAGAAGACCCTTGATCCGAAGTTAACGTCTGAGGAATGCCGAATCTATGGATAATATGCTCAGTTATGAATTGAATTACCTCCACATGTGTCATATTCTTGAGAGGTACTACTTCAAACCACTTCGTAAAATAATTAGTAGCAACTAACACAAACCGATGCCGCTTTGATGATGCAAGATGAATCTGTCCAATAAAGTCTAATCCCCAACCTCTGAATGGCCATGGCTTGATAATAGGATGCAACATAACGGCTGGAGCTAGCTGAATATTACCAAACTTTTGACAAGCTTTACACCCCTTGTAATATCTGAAGCAATCATTAATCATCGTCGGCCAATAGAAACCAGCACGCTGCAGCAACCACTTCATCTTGTGTGCCGACTGATGTGTACCACATATGCCTTCATGCACCTCTCCCATGGCAACTCTTGCTTGGTCATCACCCAAGCACTTCAAAAGAATACCATCAACAGTTCGGCGATAAAGATCATTATCAATCAATGCATATTTGAAAGCCATCCGCCGAGCCGTCTTGTCCACTCTCTTGCTAGGATCATGCAAGTAATCAGCAATGGGTTTCCTCCAATCTTTGTCCTCACCTGCACAAGGTTTTAAATTAGTGGCCGAATCGGTGGGCTGCGGTTCGGCCTTGCCTATGTTAGCAAGACAAGACATCGGCTCTTGAGAGATGTAAAACACGCCATGCTGAACATGATAGCCAGATGCTTGCTGCGCCAACTCATTTGCTCTGCAATTTTCATATCTAGATATATGAGCAATACTAAAGGAATCCAAGGTAGCAATAATATCTAGACATGTATCAAGATAAAAATTAAGTGAACCGTCAAGGCATTGAAAAACCTTTGATACTTGTTGCACTACTAATAATGAATCACCAAACGCCTCAATATGTGTAGCACCTATAGCAACCAACAGCTCTAGCCTGAATAGCAATGCTTCATATTCGGCTTGATTATTTGTGCAAAAGAATTCTAAGTGGCGTGAGGCTTCAAAAACAGCACCATATGGAGAAATATAAACAACACCGACACCCTGGCCACTGCTACAAACTGAACCATCAAAATATAATGTCCATGGTACTAAGGAAACAAGGTCTAGATCAGTAGTATGGCTATCATCAATCCAATGCTCAACAATAAAATCAGCAACAATTTGGCCTTTTATAGCTTTCAAAGGTTCATAAGCCAAATCATATTCAATTAAAGCATAAGCCCACTTGCCAATCCTACCACTAAGAATTGGTCTATGTAGCATATATTTGATAACATCGGTTTGACACGCTACTGTGCAAGCACTAGATAATAAATAATGTCTCAACTTTGTGCAAGTAAAATATAGCGAAAGGCATAATTTTTAATAAAAGTGTACCTTGTTTCAGCATCCATTAAACGTCGACTTAGATATGCAATACAATGCTCCTTTTCTTCTATTTCTTGTGTCAAAACAGCACCAATTACTCCACTGTCCGCAGCAATATAAAGCGTAAATGGCTGCCCATGTTTGGGTGCTCTCAATACCGGTGGAGTAACCAAATATTGCTTGATCTTTTCAAAGGCTTCTTGCTGTTTTGCCCCCCAAGTGAAATCAGCATCACTCTTCAACCGGATGATAGGTGTGAAAGCATCAACTTTCCTTGACAAGTTAACTATAAATCTTCTCAAATAATTGACCTTGCCAAGGAACTTTTGCACATCTCTCTTGCAATTAGGAATCTGAATTTTCTGGATAATTTCAATTTTTGTAGGATCTATCTCTATGCCATGTTCATGAATAATGAAGCCTAAAAAATTTTCTAGCCGATACGCTAAAGGCACACTTCAAAGGATTCATCTTCAGATTATACTTTCTCATCCTATCAAAAGCTAAACGCAAATCAGCCAAGTGTGGTTCAATGGCATCCGATTTGACAACAATATTATCAATATGAACCTCTAAGATGATTCCAAGCAAATCATGGAAGATTAAATTCATAGCTCTTTGATATGTAGCACCAGCATTCTTCAAACCAAAAGTCATTACCACCCACTCAAATAAACCAAGAAAACCGGGGCAGCGAAAAGCCGTTTTGGATACATCCTCTTCGGCCATAAAAATCTGGTTATACCCCGCGTTGCCATCAAGAAAGCTAATGACTTTATGGCCAGACGCATCATTAATAAGCATATCAGCTATAGGCATAGGATACTCATCTTTGGGTGTAGCTCTGTTCAAATCTCTAAAATCAATGCACACCCTCAATTTGCTGGACCCTTTCTTCTCCACGGGCACAATATTAGAAATCCAATCAGCATACCTGCAAGGTCTAATAAAATTAGCTTTAAGCAACCGATCGATCTCCTGCTTGATCCGGTCATACATCTTGGGATTGAACCTTCTAGCCGGCTGTTTGAAAGGTCTAAAACCACTCTTAATGGGCAGCTGATGTTCCACTAACTCCCTGCTCAAGCCAGGCATCTCATGATACTCCCAAGCAAAGATATCAACATACTCCTTTAATAGCTCGATTAACTTCAACTTGTAATCGGCTTTCAGATTTTTATTTATAAAAGTCGGCCTAGGAATTGATCCATCACCAATATCTATCTCCTCTAATGGATCAGCCGATGTAAAACCTTGTCCTAGCTCATCCATGTTTTCTGGCTCTTCTATGGACTCATGCATATCGTTCTCTTGAGACCGATAATCTTTTAGACGCTTCTGTAACCAATCTGAACTACTGGGATCCATTTATTCACAATATATTTTTGAGCCGATCACCACCAATCGGCTTTAACATGAAAGGCACAAAACCATTTTTTATAGCACTAAGGAAATCAAACTCTGGAAGATCAGTGCGTCCTTTCAAACAAGTAACTTCAGGATGTTGCCAATCTACAATAGCATCAGCTAAGGCAAGACAAGCCGATGTATCTGAATAAACTATCTCCACGTCATCCTCGACCCATTGGATAAGATATTGGTGCATGGTAGAAGGTACGCACTGGTTAGCATGTACCCAATCGCGTCCTAAAATCACATTATAATTCCCTTGCACTTCAGCAACAAAGAACGCAGTGGGCAAAGTTCTACTTCCAACCGTGAGCTCCACATAAATAACTCCTTTGGTCTCCTTTTGTCCCTTGCCTTCAAAGCCATTGAGCACCATATTAGTTTTCTTCATATCCTCATCTTGCAGCCCCAATTTCTTGAAAACTGAATATGGCATAAGGTTGATCACAGCTCCACCGTCAACAAGCATTCTAGCAACCAGTGATCCATTAATGTGACCCTTGGTGTACAGCGGCTTCAAATGCTTCACCGGTTCTTTGGGCTTCTCGAAGATGGCATTCTTGGGACCAAAATTCAGCTGGGCGACCTCACCTTCCTCATCAATAGCACGAAACTCAGCAGGCAAGTAATAAACCATATTCATATCCGTACCTTGCCTGCTAGGTGTTGACTCAAAATCCTTCATCTCATCGTCATATCTCAAGTCTTCCCTACTGGGGGTTGGCTCAAAATCGACCATCTCCTCATCATCTCCCAAAGAGAATACCGACGTCTGTGATAAAGGAGATGTTATAGGTGACACGGGTGAGGTTGGAATAGCCTCAGGCACTTCCTGAATTGGAGTAACAGCTGCTGGAACAGGTGAGGGTGCTGCTGTTTTTTCATCAACCTTAGGCTTCCACACTTGTTTTGGATTGTTGACGGGCCGAATTAAGTTGAAGCATTCGTCCCTGTACTTCTCCCTCTTCTCCTCTTCCTTTTGCTGATTTCTCATGCGTTGCAACCTCCTTTTCTTAGTCTTGGACAAACCGTGAGGGCACCACATCGGCTGGGTATATTTAGGATCTATTTTCTTGGTGCCGCTGGCGCTAGCTTCATGATCATTAGCTGCTGAACCTGACTGTACAGCAGCCACAACACCAATAGATTTGGCCAAATTATCAATAATAATTGGCCTTTTACCCAGATCTTTGCTGTTTGTATCTTTAGTACCAATTTTGATAATGTCAGAGCTTGTCGACCTATCTTCTTGCTTGCTTGCTGGTTCTGAAATTCCAGCACTTGGTGACTTAGCACGCCATTGTTGTCTCACGATCTTCTTCCTTGGAGACATTTGTAATGGCCGATCACTACCATTGTCCAAACAACCCTTTGTAGAGTAAGTTAGCCTCTCAAATACAGGTCTTCTAGGTGCTGCCCACCCTGGATGAAAAGCAAATGGAGCCATTAGGGGCTGCTCCCATCCTCCAAAGTAATCTCTCCCATAATATGGTGCATAGGTGGGTGGCGCCATCCAAGGTGCAGGAGCCCTTGGCCCATATGGACCATGTTGATGCTGAAATTGATGGCGTGGAGGTGATCTTGGACGCTTCAACTGTGACGGCCGATTAGAGCTAAAATCGGCTGCTTGCTTAGCATACTTGGACAACAACATATCAAATGTTGGCTTGATTTTCTTCTGCTGTACCTTTGCCTCATTCACCTTCCACTTGCCAACCTCTGGACTTTTGGGCTTGATGAATTTTCCATGAATTCCTTGCTGCACTTGCCCCCCAGGTACAGAAGCTTTCATAGTAATTTTTAATGTTTCCTTGCCATTGGGGGCCTTTTCAAGCACAACCTCTCTTCCCAAGACTTTGTCATCAGCGTGTATGATCCTAGGGTCGCCAATAACAACATTTGATTTCCCTTTAGCAGCTTCGGCTTGTTCAGGCCGAAGTAACACCTTCTTGCCCTCTAAATTTAGAGTGTTCATGGGGAAGGGAGTCTTGTCAACTTGCATTTCAGCAAAACTCAATCGTCCATCATTTATAGCCGATTGGATCTATCGCCGAAAAACATTACAATCGTTAGTAGCATGAGAGAAAGAATTATGATACTTGCAATAAGCATGCTGTTTCAGCTCCTCAAATGGCGGTATAGTATGTGAAATTTTAATATACTTATCTTGCAGCAAAGCATCAAAAATCTTATCACATTTAGCAATATCAAAAGTAAATTTCATCTCTTCTTCACGATTCTTGCGAATCTGCTTGAGAGCACTACAAGCATATGGTTTGGCCTTTGAAGGCCAAACGAATTCAGCAGTATAGACATCGACTTCATCATCCGAACAAGAATTATAATCAACAACATGTATGCGAGGACGATCAATTTTAGCCTTATAATTAGCTTTATCATCTTTGCTTCGGCTCTCTACAGCCAAAGCTCGTGCAAGACTTGGTTAACAGTCAAGAATTCAAAGCCTTCTAATTTTTCTCTAATATGTGGTCTCAAACCATTAAGCACAAGATCAGCCAAGTCTCTTTCTCCTATCACAAGGCTGTAACATCGGTTTCTAACATCTCTTAATCTTTAATTTTGACATAATCTGAAACAGATTCATCATGCTTGTGCTTAACCGATGTAAGATGTGATAACTTAAGTTCATTATCACCGCTATAAAAATGATCATGAAACTTTTGCTCTAGCTGCGACCATGTAGTTATAGAACCAGGAGACAAAGCAACAAACCATGAAAAGGCTGTACCAGTTAAAGATAATGGAAATAAACGAACTTTCAGCCCTTCTACAGAACCCGCTTCACCTAGTTGAGCAAGATATTGACTAACATGCACCCATGTAGTTTTACTATCCTCACCATTAAATTTAGAAAATTCAGGAACCTTATAACCTTGAGGATAAGCAATAGCATCAAAAGAAGACGGGTATGGCTTTTGAGAGGTACGTCCTCTAACCTTCGGCTCAACTCCGAAGGACTCAACAAACATCCTATGCACGTCTCCTCGGATTCCAGCCATAACTTCTTCTAAATTGGTTGGGAGTGTTCTAGGTGGTGGCAAAGGACCTGCAGGTCTGCTAGTTACTGTTGTAGTCTGTAACTGTGGCATCGGCGACGAAGCAAACTGTGGCAGAGATTTTGGTATGCCCGTGTTTGTTGCCGATGTTCCAAAAGGTGTTAAGCTCATAATAGGTTCAGGATATGTGGGTATTACCATCAACTCACCTCCAGGTTTAGCCTGCTGTCCAGAAAAGAAATTCAACGGCATGCCATATTGTAGTTGTTGTGGCAATTCCGATGAATTAATAGGTGCTGTTGGGTTAAGGTTTATTTCACTGGTGGACGCATTAATCTGACTAGTAGACGGTGGTGTATTCTCTTTAGCTTTTAACATATTTAGCATAGAATCATTAAGTATAGTATTATTCTGTGCAACACAATACTGTAATTCAGCCAACTGTTTTGGAGAAAAAGCGCTACTTACAAGGTGTTGTACCTTTTCTTTGCCTGGTAGAGGTGGGAACATGATATCACCAACTGCTGTGACATTGCCAAGACGATCCTTCTTGAAGTTGGTGAGAAATGTGTCCATATCCTCCTCATCACGCTTCTTCTTATATAATTCATATGCTTGGCGATGGTCTTCAGACAATTCATCAAAGCTAGGCTTGATGATGTTGTCCTTGCTGACTTCTGAGGGTTTTGGGATGTCGGACATGATGATCGGTGCTGTAGACATGCTGTGATCTTCCTTCCCCAGCGGAGTCGCCAAAAAGTGTGTTCGCACACGAACACGTCACGTGTGTCCCCGGCGACGAGCGCAATGCGCAGGACATGTCGCAAGGGGAGTCTCGTCGGGAGCGTGATACGCAAGACACACCGGCGAGAGCTCTTGAAACCCGACACCCCACGCTCCCAGGAGGGACCTCGTCAGGGAGAATGGCGGCGATGGGCTGCCCTAGGTCAGCCTGACCGCCCCTAGGACCTTATGCTCGCTATCGCAATGAAGTAGACGGCAACAAAGAACAAGAAGCAAAAAGCTCGAGAAAATAGTATATGCAAAATAATGTAGTAGATTGATATGTCGATTGTGTGTTGTCAATCGGCCATCACCCCCCTAATATATATGGAGCGGCTGGACTTTCCAAACGTTACAACAAAGATCCGAACAGCATACAAAGTCATCGTATTTTGATTGGGCTTCTTTTCCTGTTCTGCTGATCAAGACCACGCAAAGGCAAACGTGTTGTACTTGGAATCAGGCTCCAACTCCCGTTCCTTCCTTGGTCATGCGCACATGTGAAATTTTCCAAATATAGGCAGGTCGTCATATGTAACCTCATCATGCAAAAATCCACTTCGTGCTCCAATCGGACTCTGCTCTTTCCTTCTGAACGCTGCATATACAGGATCATCTATACATGCAAGAAAAGGTCCAAGAAAACTTCTGTACGCTTCATGTAGTGGCCTAGTTTTGTTTACTAATAATAGCAGCGCTGCATATCTGTCCAAATAAAAATCTCAACAAGGCTGTTAGTGCTCAAATATAATTACGATGTCAAATCTGACCATCAACACTATTCCTATGTATCCGGGCAACTCGCCCGCATATAGATCAGAAACCACCCAAACCCCCCTGGGTCCCCGACCATATGGATCGATAGGTAAAGGACTTAGGCGTACCCGAAAGCATGATGAACCACCACCTCAACTCAATTCTAATTCTAATCATAAACATATATGAACGATTAAGCATAAAGTCGAATGTGATATGACCATGATATACATGTAATATTCTAGTTCATATATCCCGATTATATCAATATGACTATACACTAGTTCATAGCTGTAACTATATTGATAATATGTAGACATGACTCTGGAGAAAATAATATTTCTATTCATACCAATATCCTTCTCCAAGGAGCCTAGCCCTCCAAGGTAGCTCTACTACTCCAACTACTACTAAGGACTAAAGGTACAAATGGGGAGAGTGAGAGCTCAAGTGAGGTGGGTGGGTGGGTATGTGTGTGTGTGTGTAGCTCCTCCTCCCTTCCTTATATAGGGGTGGATGGTCGGTTTCCAGGAGAATATTCCCGGATCCCCCACCGCATCGCACTCCTCTGCATTGATGTAACCGATTAGAGCATGGGGGCATGGGTGGTGCCAGCAGGGGCATGGGAGCGCCAGGGCCGTGCCCTCTCGTGGCCTAGCCCGCCTCGGCATCACCTTGCTATGGCTGGCTGCGGTTACACTAGGGATTGACCCAGTTTTTGATCTAATGTTGGGCTTCTTCCCTCTTTTGCTTGGTTTGGCTGATTATGCTTTCCCATTTTGGCGCCTTTTCCTTTATAATTCCCTTGCAATTGGTTATAAATCCTAAAAGTAATAATTATTCTCCAATACAAGTGGAATCATATCAGTAGAAAAGGTATGTGTGTCGGAACATGTAGTTTTCTCCTCTTTAGACTTATATTGGCCAACATTAACACCACCTAATAAACAAATAAATCATTAGTCTACGAATAGCATCAAAGTCTTAGCCAAATAGATCACAAAATAGGTCTGTTTGGTTAAATATGTTTTGGTGATATTTTGTGCACCCCTAGGTGTAGCATGCATGGGATATAGAGATGTAGGCGCCCTATGTGGTAGAGGACACAATGGCATGGAGGGAGAGTTGCAAGCGGGTGGGCTAGTGACACGGGCGGAAGTTAGGGGTAACTCGATAAGGTGGGAGAGAGCAGGTGGGAAGTGCTAGAAGTGGATGGAAGCATGGCAATAGAGGGAGAGAAGGAGATGGCATGGTGGCGGCAAGGGGCAATGTGGCAAGGAGAGAGGGAGAGGAGGTGGGAAATGGAAAATGTTGGTGTTACCTTGCTTATCTGAAAGCGCATTAGTAGTTTAAAGGTAGAAACATTGATTTTTAAGTGGGCTGCGAAGCTATGTGTTTGGTGAGGGATATATCTTTTAAAAGGAAGGAGCTAAAAATAAGCTTGGTAAATAGGGACGATATCCTCAAAGTTGGAAAGCACCAAGGCACATTGTACTGAGGGAAACACCAAAATAGATTTATTGTGAATGTTTTGTGCATTACTAGTTCAAGGGTGATGTCGTAAGTGGCACTACTACCCTGTTTTTTTTTTTCTCAAGAACATGCCTAAATGTTCATTAAGAGGAAGAGAAATTTTACAGTAACCTCACACACATCCCATGACAATACGGCTCTTCCATCTCATGAATGTTCAAGGTCTTTGAGTAGGAAAACCTAATAACTTCCAATATAAATGTTGTGCCAGGGGGCTTGTTCCAACATGTGTGTACTGGGGCTCAGGAAGAGAGGCCCAACATAAAGATAATACGAATGTCAATAGGCAAAAATGAAACATACACGTTTGCACATATGAAGCCGGAGCAATGTGCATACTCGCTGTGGTCACACAAACTTGTATAGGACATGATTTAGCTACCACCTTAAAAACTACAAACATCCATAACTATAAAATAATAACTAACAAACATAAGCGTACATTGCAATGGGATGTACATGCTGTTGTGTGGACATATATATGGATGGTTTGCTCCTTGGATATTTATCCAACGATCATGTCATAGGTTCTAATTTGTCTTAGAATTGGATCCTTTTTATGGATCCTGGATGCATGTTGCTTCAACTTGTATGGGCATGGGAGGCTCCTTTGAGATATTTCCAATGATCATTTGTTCCAGCTCATCTTGGAATCAACTTCTCACAATGCATGGATAGCTTGCTCTAATTTGCATGGGCAAGTAAAAAGGCAGAGACCATGGAAACCACTATGGGCACTCACAATGCAGACTCTTCAATAAGGTCTAAGCCTATTTATTATCTCGAAGATACCATAGACTTGGAGTCTTAGTTTTTCTCCCTCTCTCTTCAATAAATATACTTGTCACATCATTAAAGTATCATAAAAATAAGAGTAATAAATAATCTTAGACTCTATGGTAGAGTCTACACTGTAAATGCCCATACAATCCTCATTTACAGATGCGGGCAAACATGGTCCACAGAGGCAGCTCTCATGCCATGATGCCTCAATAAAGGTACACATCAAAGACTTGGCCAAATAAAAATTTGAAGTATTTGTGACCAGGGAGTTCCTCCTAAGTAAAGGCGAAACGGGAAGTTTCTTTCTGTAGTGACACTACTGCAAACGCCGTCTTTGCCGACTGCCGAAGGCAGTCGGCTAAAGGAGGAAAGCAGTCGGCAAACCTCTTTGCCGCCTGCTTTTCACGTGCCAGTCGGCAAAGAGCAGGCGGCAAAGGCTGAGGCGGCAAAGGCCTTCTTTGCCGACTGCCACGTGTCAGCGGCGGCAAAGGCCTTTGCCGACCGCCTACTTGGCAGGCGGCAAAGGAAACGCGCCGACCGTCAACTGACGTCAGGCGTTTCCTTTGCCGACTGCCGAGTTGGCAGGCGGCAAAGCCCTTTGCCGCGCCGAGTTATGGCGATCGGCAAAGATTTTTTTTTTTTTTTTTTTTGCCATTTTGACAGCCATATCCGGCATAAATAAGGCGATCGGCAAAGGGCTTTGCCGACTGCCCTTTCCCGCGATCGGCAAAGCTGGGAAAATTTGCAAGCATGAAACCCGGCTTTGCCGACCGCCGGGCGTCGGCAAAGCCGGGTAACTCCGCTTTTTTTTTTTGTGGTTTTTGCTGCATTGCCTCACGTATCGCACTCTCCAAAGCACATATATGAATATACAACAGAAATACACATAGATATCGCACAAATCCACATTTATATCACGAAATCCACATATATGTCTCATAAATCCACACATAATCCATAACCACGTCGATCATCCATCTAGTCCTCAAACGAATCCACACAAAATAGCAAAGTGGCATCCATGCACCAACGCCAACCTAACATGAAGTCACGGAGCCACTCACTCACTCGCCCTCGTACCCGGCCGTCTCCACCCGAGCCGTGGTGGTGTGAGGAGCTCCCCGCCGTCCACGGACCCCACCCGCTCGGTCCCACGTGTCGCGCCATACCCCCACGCGTCGAGCTGTGGTGAAACGCCGGACTCGGACTTGGGTGGTGAGGAGAATGTCCATCTGCCGGAGTCGGGTTCGAACCCGCCGGCTAGCCGGTGCACGCAGAAGCGATCTCATTAGTACCTAAGGGATGGCCGCACAAGAGAAATCAATGGAGAGGCCGCTAGAAACTCACCGGGGTCCGTACGGGGTGCGGTGGAGGGAGTGCGGGAGAACAACCGGCGGCGGTTGAGGGATGCTCACTTGCGGCGGCGGTGGTGTAGTTCGGGATGTCCATGCTCGCAAGTAGGCTGGAAAACGACTTGGTGAACTCGGACCATTCTCTTGGGGCCGCTGCTTGCAAAGTTGCAATCACTTGCCGATGGGCCTCATTTGCTCCGCCCGTGGCTGGCGATGGGCCGCTTGCATGGCCGCCTCTCTCTCTCTGCGGCCACCCCGTCGGCCTCACGTTGCCTCCGTATCTCTTCCAGTGGGCTCGCAGCAATCCACAAGCGATGCTTAGACAATGCATATAAGGCTTCGGCAACATATGTGAAATCAATGAACGACGAATAGTTATACGAACCGACGCCATCATCTCGTGTGGAGCTTGCCCGTCGAGGTTGTATGGGGACGGCGGAGGAGGAACTGCGGGGGTGGCCTTACGAACCTCACGAAGGGAGGGGACGGCCGGGTCGATGACGTCGTGGGCAATGAGGTAGCGGCCGTCCGCTTCCCTCCTCCCGCCTCATGAGCGTGTCCGTATCCGGGGCGCGGTCGAAGGGTCGTAGGTGTCACCATGGCGCGCGCGAACCGCCCGGGTGTACTTGGACCAGGTTTTCGGCGATGTTCGAGTTGGTGATCGCCTCGGTCCCCCCGCCGGGTCGTAGACGTTCTCGGATCTGTCGCCCGCCCGGTGAGCCGCCGGAAGCCCGTGAACTCGTTGATGACTGGCCATCATGCGAATCGCTCGCGAGGAAAACACAAGGACGATTACACGTAATGAGAATGAATGACTCGGTAAATGAATAAACAAACAAATTAATGCGAATGGTACCCATGCGTCCATGAACCCTCCGAGGCCGCGGCTCCCCGGGTGATGTGACGGCCCCGCCTTCGACTTGGCATATCCGGACTTCTTCTGCGCTCCTCGTACGCTGCCGGCGTTCTCCACCCGGCCACAATCGCCTAAAGCAGTCCACGTGCGATTTGCACCAATCAGGAGGAAAGCGCATTACAACGTGCATTTAGGTAAGTAACAAGATGAATCAAAATGGAATCGGGAATTATTGTTTCCTACTTACGAGCGGTAGTGCTCATAGGGCATGTCGGTTTCGGGCGATCGCATCATCTGTCTGGCCTCCTTCTTGTCAAGCTTCTCATGGCGGACTTCGGCATAGTAGTCGATCATGCACTTGGATGTGCGCCTCGTAGAACATGTTCTTCAAGACGGAGGCGGAGACCTTGTCCCGTGGACCGACGCCTCCGCCTCGTGCCCCGGCTCGCACGTGAACCATTCCGCAATAATCGGATATCACGTATCAGTTCATTATTTGAAGGACATTTGTTGAATGCGTAGTATTGGCAAAGCGGAGGGATGAAGACTCACCAGAACTCCCTCTTGATCTTCTCCGGGGTGACAAGTAACTCCTCCATCAAGCTCCGAACCACCTTGGAGTAGTCCGCCGGTCTTTGGGCACCTTTTGCACACCGTCTACCCGAGATAAGGCCGGGGAAGTTCTTCTTAATGATGAGGCCCCGCATGCCATTAGGATGACGACTTTGCAAGCCTTTATCCACACGCTTCCGGCCCGCGCACAAGCCAACAAGAAGAAATGTTAGTCCGAAGTTCAATTTTCAACATGGAATATGAAAAAAAAGCTGAAAACATGAATGGTTACTTACCTATCTCCCTCGGGTCGAAGCACCGGACGGAAGGCTAACGTGGGCTTGTCGCGCGGGAGGCGCGTGATCCGCGCTTGTAGGGCCTCCTCGGCTCGCTGCCCTCCCCGCCCCGTCCTCCCCGCCCCGTCCTCCCCGCCTCGTCCTCCCGCCCGAGTCCGGTCGCCAACCTCCTCGTCAAACGGGCGTGCGGTAGCGGGAGGTCTACCCCCCGCCACGTGTCGGCCCACCGTCACGTGCTCGTCGACCTCCGCTCGTCGACCTCCGCTCGTCGACCTCCGGTCTCCTCGACCCGTACGCGACTTGACGTTTCTCACCGGTCTCTTCGGCCGGTTCCGCTCCGCCCGGCATTTTGTCCTACACCGCAATGACAAACATTAAACCAATTAGCTCAAATAATCGATAAGTAATTGTGAAGAGATGCAAAATTAAGGAAACATAAATGCAAAGTAATAATAATAATAAGAATAATATTGTATTACATGAACTAGAAACCGAAGTACTCATCGTCACTATCGGCATTGTCATCACCATTGTCTTCACCATTGTCGGCATCACTTGTCGTCATCACTATCAATATTGTCAAAACCGTCCTCGTCTCTCCCTCGTTGTCTCCTCACCACCTCCATTGTCCTCAACACCTTGTTCGCGAAGAGCCCTCCATCGCTCAAGCATCATTAGGTCTTTAGCATCTTGCACCACTTCTCCCTCGTCGTCGTCCTCATCGATGTCGTTGTCTTCGTCCATGGCCATCAGCGAAAGAATGTCTATCTCCAAACGCCCATCTAGCCCCTCAGGTTGATAGAACTCTCCGCTATCCGCCTTTGGGTCGAAGTCGTAGTCATCATCGTTTGGGGCAGGCGTTTTGCCGCGTGGCGATACCAATTGCGCAATATACCAACCCGCAAGCCTCTTGTCTTTTTGGCACGCCCATGGGAGATAATAAACTTGTTTTGCCAAATTTGAGCCACAATATAGAGATCATCTCCTTTATAGACGGAATCCTGTCGAATTTCGACTATTCCGATGTCATCGGCTCTTCTCGTCACATGAGGATCGAACCAGTGGCATTTGAACAGCACAGGCTTCAGAGCTTTGGGGCCCGGGAAGTCGAGCTGGTATATTTCTTCGACTATGCCATAGTACTCGTGCTTATCGTTGCCGGCCGTTCGGACTCCTGTGCACGTGGTCTTCAGGCCGGGCCTTTTCTCCTCGTAGCTTCTTGTGCGAAAGCGATACCCATTAACATCAAATGCGTGAATTCGGTGACCCTGGTAGTGAAGCCACTAGCAACTGTTTCAATTCGGCGAGGCATTTCCCCATCCGTGCGTGCACGCAAGGTGAGGCCACTTAGATAGTTACATTAATCGCTCCTAGGAGCAACTCAAAGATGGTACGAGGTAAGTTGGATGTTACCTTTGTATGCATCCACCCAATAAAATCGGGCCTGGCGGTTTTAAGGAAAGCTTCTTCCTCTTGTAACGAGGTAGGAGGCGTATTCCTTTTCGGAATTTGCGAATGAACTCCCGAAAAACAAGACATGAAGGGGTCGGACCGATAGGTGGAGGATATTGACAACGTATGTAACAAGTGCTTTGAGAACTTACACTCGATAAGGAACCACTTCATCAAGGCTCGGGAACAAGTAGAGCATGATGGCACGCCACTCGAGAATATTGCAACGTCTTTGGGTTACTGCGCTGCCCCTTCCGAGTTGCCCTCCGAAAGGCTCGGGGTCGATAAGTTCTCGTCCTCGTTGTAACGAGGGAGTGGATGCATGTAGTGAAGGTTCTCGGTATAGTACGCCTTTGTGAAGTTCGACACCTCCTCCACTCTTGCTGCCTCCGCCACGGAAGCCTCAATTACGGCTTTATTTCTACACTTTTTCCGAAGAATCTTTAGACACCTCTCGATTGGATAGCACCAACGGGCACATGCGGGACCCCGGCCGTGCCTCACGTGGTAGGTGCGGGATCGGATGCTGCATCGGCAAGAAGAAGCCGGGTGGAAAGATCATCTCCAACTTGCGGATCGGCAGAGGTGCTTTGTCCTCCATGTCACGAATCACTTCAAGAGATAACTCCCTGGCACAAAGGCGGCGGAAGAAATAGCTCAACTCCGCCGTAACGCGCCACACCGGCTCGGGGAGGTATCCACGTGTCATCGCGGGAAGGAGTCTCTCAATCCATATGTGGAAGTCATGACTCTTCATCCCTAATTTTTTTCCGGTCTTAGGGTTCACTCCCCGCTCATTCGCCGCATACCCATCGGGGAACAATATCGTCTCCATCCACCGCATCACTTCCTTCTGTCGGGCCTTTTCGGGATGTAATCCGGGCCCCTTCTCCAAGTCTTGCCTGGAGCGGGGGCTTCATCACTAGCTTGGGTGCGTCGGAGCGCCTCGACGTCCGTCTAGCCTTAACATTGTCCTTTGACTTTGTTTTATGTCCATGAGTGTTCCCCAAAGTGCCTCGGCGATGTTCTTTTCGTGTGCATCACATCGATGTTGTGTGGAAGAAGGAGGTGCTTGTAGTAGGGAGCCTAGTCAAGCCCGAAATATGGGTCCACATGTGTTGCTGACCATATCCAATGAAGCCTTTTTGTCTTTGTCCATTTTGAGAGCCGTAACTCGGCGAGGACACATTCTTGCTCATAATCTGAGGAATAGGGTTGGTGACTTCAAGGCCTTTCGTGAAGTGTTGGGTGTCAAGTCTCAATGCATGGTTCTCTGGCAGGAATTGGCGATGTTTGTCAAACGAAGAGTACTTGCCACCCTTTTTCAGCCAGGTGAACAACACAGAATCCTTGCATACTGGGCAAGGGAACTTCCCATGAACACACCACCCGGAGAATGTGCCGTACGCCAGGAAGTCATGCATTGAATAGAGATACCACACATGCATTGTGAAGTTCTTCTTTGTAGCTCGGTCGTACGTCCTTACCCCCTTTTCCCAAGCATGCTCCAATTCATCCCGGTGGCTGCATGAACACACCCATATTGTTGCCGGGTGTCCGGGTATTATCGGCGACAATAGCACGTTCTTGGGTTCAAACATGACGGGGGGGGGAGGTTGAGGGGGATCACGAACACGGGCCAACAAGTGTACGGGGCCGCATGTGTTCCATACGGCTGGAACCCATCTGTTGCTATCGCTACACGTACATTCCGAGCTTCCTTAGCTTTATCGGGATCTTGGACATCGAAATCTTGCCATGCCTCGGCATCCGCCGGGTGTGCCATCTTGTCACTTGTATCTTTTGCCAAACTTGTGCCATATCATCGCTTCGCCAACTCCTCTATCATGAACATCCTTTGGAGCCTTGGAATGAGTGGGAGGTACCGTACGACCATCTCGGGGATCTTAGACTGTTCCTTCTTGCCATCACCCTTGTCCACCTCCACATACCTAGAGGCTTTGCATTTTGTACAGTGCGTTGCTGCCTCTAGTTCTTCTCCCCTAAATAGGACGCACCCATTACGACAAGCATGGATCGACTCATACGGCATCTTAAGTGCACGCGGGAGCTTCACCGAGCTCGTACGTGCTCTTCGGCGGCGTGTGGTCATCCGGAAGCAAGGAGCCCACCACCGCCAACGGGAGATTGAATCCGTCTCGGCTCGGGCTCAAGCTGCGACTTCAACCCTAGAAGACGTCCAATGGCATCCAGTGGGACTTTGTTGTCTTCTCATGAAGGGGCTTAAATGCCGAAGACATCATTTCATAGAACGCCTTTGCGGTCTCCTCCGGATCCTCCTCCACCAAACCTTCATTGCCACGGCCCTCGTTAAAGTCTACCACCATGTCGGCCACGCCGGCATCTCCCTCAAACTCATCGAGGCGTGCTCTAACCTCCTCCTCTCTAATGGTAGCTTTCGGTTCACCATGGAAGATCCACCTCTCGTAGTTTGCCACATATCCATGCTTGAGAAGATCTTTGTAGACATCCTTGAATACTTTTCTTTTTGGTTCTTGCGGTCATTGCATGGGCACTGCGCTGATCGAGACCCTTTAGGAGTCGGGCCAAATGCTTTACTCGGGAATTCATTGGTACCATGAACCCATTCAGGACTCTGCCTCTTTTTGGTCCAGCCCTTGTACATCCACTCACGGCCAGCCATCTTCTGTCATTCGCCAAAGTGAGGGGGTAATGAAACCAACATTTGCATGTACAAAGTGTTCCTACCATCTAATAGGTGAAGGATAGGTCCTAATCCCCCGCGGATGCGTAGATGAGGTTAGCTTCCATGCTCCGCTCACGCCCGAGACGGAATTTGGCGGCACCTCCCATTGTTCTCCCGATACACGTCCTGGTGGGGAGAGTGTGTATCTGGAGAACTACGGGGAGGTGCTGCCGAAACTCCGTCTTGGACGGGAGCGGAACATGGAGGCTAACCCATCTACGCATCCGCGGGCTGTCCAAGAAACGTGGACAATCCGAAAGAGATACCGTCGCGAGATATGCAGCGATCGCCATACCAACGACCGCGTATCCCTTTCGGACGGGAGACGCCTAACTCGTTTACGTCATCTACGACCAACAACTATAAGGAAGAGAGGTGAATATTTATACCTAGGGTGGCGGTGGAGACGAGGCTAGCGGTGCGTGGCGGCGGGGGCGGTGGCGAGGCGACACGGCCCCGACGAAGACAATCGGCGTCGCCAAGCTACTCCAGGAACACTGCAAAAGAAACAAAGAAGAAAAAAATATCAGCACAAAATTTCGGCAGAACCTCCCCTGCACGGGGAGGTTCACAAAACCCGCAAGAAAGAAAGACGGCTCGATGGCCGACAACACATATACGGCACGAAGGCCGTAAACAACACATACACGGCACGAAGGCCACACCTGCACAATCTAGGCACGAAGGCCGTCAGGCACGAAGGCCGTCAACAACACAACATGGACCTTTACCTTCTTCTCCGGCGACGGACGAGGTGCACGGCGTGGACGAACGTCGTCAACGAACGTCCACCTCCTTCTCTTCTTCTTCTTCCCCTTCCTCCTCCTTCTCTTCTTCTTCTTCCCCTTCCTCCTCCTCCTCTTCTTCTTCCTCCTCCTCCTTCTTCTCTTCTCTTCTTCCTCCTCCTCCTTTCCTATTGCACGGCAGTGGAGGTTGGTTGGCCGGCCGGGAGGAAACGGCAACTGGAGCGGGGGCTACGGCCAGGGTTGGCCGCGGTCGGGCGCGGCCCCTGCTGCCTCGCCGGCCCACCTCCCTGGCCTCGCGTCGGTGGGGCGCGGCCCCTCCTCCCTGCCCTTGCTGCGGGAGGAAGGAGCAGCGGCGGTTGGAGCGGGGCGGTGCGCGGCCCCCGGGAAATGGGCAGCGCCGGCCCGGCGACGACGGAGGAGCGGTGCCACGTGCCCGCCGGCCGTAGCGCGGCGGAGCGGTGGGGTCCGGTCGGCGTCCGGGAAGAGCCGCGGCCCGCGGTCCCGGAGCTCGCGGTCTGCGCGGCGTCACCTTCCCACGGCACCGGCGGGCGGGCGGGGCGGCGGAACGTGTCCGGGCGGCGGAGCGTGGCGAGAGGCGGAGCGTGGCCGGGCGGCGGAATCGGGGGCGTCGCGGAGCGGCGGAATCGGGGAGCGGGGCCGGGCGGCGGGGCGAGGCGTGGCCGGCGGCGGGGCGGCGGAGCGTGGGAGCGGAGACGGGCGCGGGCGGCTGCGCCGGCGACGCTCCCGGCGGCGGATGTGGCGCGCGTCGGCGAGATGCGGCGGCGGCGGCGGCGGGGGATGGGCGGTGCGGTGCGATTTGGGAGATAGGGTTTGGGCGCGGCTGGGAAATGGGCCGGTGCGCCGGCCCACGTGGGAGATGCCTTTGCCGACCGCCGTAGCGGTCGGCAAAGGCTCGAGTTCGGTGGGCCAAAGTGGGCCACCACCGTAGACTCTTTGCCGCCGCTTGGTAGCGCGTCGGCAAAAGGCCTCAAGGCTTTGCCGCTCGCTTGTCTGGCGGTCGGTAAGATCCCTTTGCCGACCGCCGACGAGCGTCGGCAAAGAATTTTCTTAATTTTTAGTATTTTGGCTCCAAATTTTTTGTTTAGACTAAATAAGTAATTTTCAATCACATGTCACAATTTGGGGTTTTTTAACAATATTTTGCTATATTTCATTGATTTATTTTGTTTCCTTGCATTTTCAGGGCATAATTCAAGTTTGAACTGCAGGTGCATGAAATATCGGATCGTAGCCATTCGAAAAATGATATTCATGTTTAAGAGTGTATTTTGAGGCCGTGTGCGAAGGACACCCAAAAGTTTGAAGTCCTTGTCCACGGAACAGGGACTTTCAGACGTGTTGGAGGTGTTTTTTAATTATATAAAATCCGAAGCGAAGTCGGAAAATCACGAAACTTGTCGAGGTGTCGTGTTATCGTATGCGCAGCCTATGATTAAAATTTGAAAAAGTTTGGAGCAAGTTGCGACGTCGGATGTTCAAAACCCGGGCGTCTACTACATGTGATCGTCGGGTTTTGAACATCCGACGTCGCAACTTGCTCCAAACTTTTTCAAATTTTAATCATAGGCTGCGCATACGATAACACGACACCTCGACAAGTTTCGTGATTTTCCGACTTCGTTCGGATTTTATATAATTAAAAAACACCTCCAACACGTCGGGAAAGTCCCGTTCCGTGGACAAGGACTTCAAACTTTTGGGTGAGCTTTCGCACACGGCCTCAAAATACACTCTTAAACATGAATATCATTTTTCGAATGGCTACGATCCGATATTTCATGCACTGCGTTCAAACTTGAATTATGCCCCGAAAATGCAAGGAAACAAAATAAATCAACGAAATATAGCAAAACTATTCAGAAAATCACAAAACTTCTCGAGGTATCACGTTATCACATGTGGAGGCTAGGAAAAAATTTTGATGAAGTTTGAAGCTAGTGGCCATGTAAAATGTACAACACTCAGACTTGTAACCAAAAAATAAAAATTAAAAAAAAAAAAAAGAAATCTTTGCCGACTGCCTCACGGCGTGGCAGTCGGCAAAGAAGACGGCGCTGGCAGGGCGGCTAACCTAATCGTTAGG
Organism: Themeda triandra; assembly: GCA_018135685.1. Classification (NCBI taxonomy): domain Eukaryota; kingdom Viridiplantae; phylum Streptophyta; class Magnoliopsida; order Poales; family Poaceae; genus Themeda; species Themeda triandra. Next base: position 125,139 of record JAENPR010000703.1, read on the forward strand.
TTTGCCGCTCGCTTGTCTCGGGCGGTCGGCAAAGACCTTCTTTGCCGATCGCCCGGGATTTGCCGCCGTCGGCACCATGGGGCGATCGGCAAAGGATGCCCTTTTGCCGATCGCCTAACTCTACGCTGTTCTTTCAGACCAGGCAGGCGTCGGCAAAGGGCACCCTTTGCCGACTGCCTAATCTCGCGATCGCGGGGCCGAGGAGGCGGGAAATCGCTCTTCTTTGCCGACCGCAGCGCGTCGGCGGTCAAATGCGCTGGCGTCGGCAAAGATCGGGTTTCCCGTAGTGTGATTGACATGAACACTTGTAAGATAATATAAATATGTGGCAGAGCCATAGCCATTGTTGCAAGACCTCCCCGGAAGCACGCTGAGCTGAGGTTGTCGCTCATCGTGTCTCATCAAACCCTCAATGGCGATTGAATTCGTGGCTTTGTTTGTGCTATTATTAGCACCAGCTTTTCGTGTGGCCGTCAGTCAGCCAGCAGGTGCGATACTCTCTAATAAGTATGAGCTCTTTTAGGGTGGTTGGGAAAGTACTACGGTACTTCTATGTATTTCATTTTTTCTCTTTTCTAGTTATTTAATTGAGGAAGATTATCTACAAGATTTGATTTTTATTGTTAAGGGTATATTGGTAACTATTTGCAACATGCTCTGCGGACGATCCTGTCGTCTCTCGGCGGCATCGCCGCGCCGATGCCGCTAGACGTACGTGCTCACCAGCAGCGTCCTGGCGAATCCAGTTGACCAGTTGCTCAGTTTGCCGCCGGTGCAGGCATCGCATCTGGTCCAGGGCCTGCTGGAGCCATGGGCGCATACGTATTCCTCGTATTCCCAGGAATACCCAACTATTTTAGTACACTTCTATGTATATGTATAATGCCATATTTTATAGTATTTTCACCTATTGTAGTCAAACAGTAAAAAATAGCCTCCCAGCTTGGCTCCGCTATATTTTTATAGTATTTCCATTCGTTGCAGTTCAAAAACAATTGTTTTTTTATTGACGTGAAAGTAGAAATATTCAAGTTTGGCATCCTGGTTCCGCCACTGGCTAGAGCACTTGGACGCCAAGTTGTTCAGCCTGTATTTCTGCAGAGAGTTCTTGAGAAGAACAGGGATTATTACGTTACCTGTAAGGCTGTAACCTGCAACTGTAAAGTGGATCTTTGACCTCGTTCGTGAGCCCAATCACCTTCATCAGCTCCTAGGTCTGCTTCGGCGTGGCAACTGCAGCAGCACCGATTGAACACAGCACAGATTCATCACAAGGATTGAGATGGAGATACAGACTGGGCGCGAGGTAGCTTATGGAGGTTGAGCGCGAGGACCCGGCCACATCGCTACCGCCTCTCTGCCACGCGAGCTGGTCTGCCTTGCTGCAAGCCCAAGCGGCCGTCACTCGCCCTGCCTTGCCGGTACGGTCTTGGCGCGGTCCCGGCCACACGCTGGGCTCCGCCCAGGCCTTGCACGCGCCGGCAGCATCCGTGGTAGCCGTAGTCGCCAAGCCGGCTGCCGCCGAGGCTGTTCAAGCCATCGCGCTGCCCGAGCCCGGCGCCCCTGAGTCTGCCCCAGCTGCCGCGCCGCCCGCTTCTGAGGCCGCTCCGGCCGCCGCGCCAGTCTCCATGAAGGCCGCACGGGAGAGACAGCCCGAGCAAACGGACTGGACGACTGCCAGGGACATTTTGGTCTTTTTGCATTGGCCCATGAGGAAAGTTCACGGTGCTTAGAGCATCTTTAGAAGACTAATAACACTCATACGACTTATATTTACGTGCAAAACATCGGTTCAACAGCTCCCCAAGCCTGCTCCTAAGATTTACTGGCGCCCCGCATATCTTAGATACGCCTCCAATCTTTCTCCCACACCCAGTCCGCCGGCATACATGCCCTTCACCAGGTGATGAGCGGACAGAAAAATTCATGATGCAACTAACTAATGATAACGTGGTGGGCTGAAATTATTTTAGCGTGCAAAGATAAGGGAGCTGCTGTGGAGGTAACTATTTTTAGAGGAATAATTACTGGAGAGGCCTCAATAAAGAGTTTTGAGGGTTAATTTTTTAGAGAGTTCTTGGAGTTGCTCTTACCGACGGAAGTGGCTGTAGTGTCAGTTTAGAGCCTGTTTTGGCACAAAGCTGTTTTTCTTGCTAAACCCTTGGTTCCAAAACAGCTTTATCGAAGAAGCTATTTTCTCCTCCTCTCACAAAGAGATGGGGTAGGAGAGAGAGCTGAAAAACATAGCTTTTTAAAGCTTCATGTGACACAAGTGGGCCTAGCCTGCACTGTTGACCGGTCTTGCCCCAACCAATGAGAGAGAGAGAGAGCGCGCAGGGGAGGGAGAGCGCACGTACGCCGACATAACGGGCGCGATCGTCAGAGCATGGCCCCCCTGAGGCGTGGCCGCTAGGGCAGGGCTCTCCCAGATCACGAACGCTGGCGCAGGGTGGGGGCGCGGTGTCGAGGATGTAGGGCTAGGATGCTCCGCCAGAGGCGCGAGACCGGGGCACGGACGCCGGAGAGTGGCTGCCAGAGCTCTGCCGACGCGGATCCGGGTGCGGCTGCTGGCGCATCCGTCGGCACAGGGCATCACGTGTCCGCCAGCGCGAGGCAGGATGTGGCCGCGGGGACGCGAGCCGAGCATCGAGGATGTGGCTTGCAGAGGACCGCCCGCCAAGAGTGCGGCTGCCGAGCGGCAGCGGCCAGGAGCGCAAAGCCACGGCTTACGTGGCGCGCCCGCCGGGACCCGGGAGCGCGGACGTCGGGGGGCGCAGGGGCAGAGGCGCGGGGCCGGAGCGCCGCTGTTAGGACCAGGCTGTCAGGGGAACGCGACTGCCAGAGAGGAGAAGAAGGGCGTGAGCAGGCTCGCCACCACTACGTGAAAAACCCACTGTAGGAGCGCCTCGCCATTTCTAGTAGGGGCGGCTCGTGATCCGGCCCGCCCCTACGCAGGCCGGGCGCGCGGAGGCCGGGCGGCCGGATCACCGGCCCGCCCTGCTAATGCTTGTAGGGGCGGTGGTGATCCGGCCCGCCTTACTAGTGGCTTTGTAGGTAGGCGGGAAAATTTGGTGATCCCCCCGCCCTGCTGGGTTTTTCACAAAATTAGTTAAAACGAGGCACCAAATTACCTCAAATGAAAAACTTTTGAATACAAGATAGTTTTGTCTCATCAAGATTCATATTTCATACATAGATCACTTTTGCATTTGGAAAAGTTTTAGTAAACTCTTCTCACATTGTTTCAAAATCCATGGCGAGACTTGGTCAACTCTAGTCAAACGAGGGACCAAATGACCTCAAATGAAAAACTTTTGAATACAAGATAGTTTTGTCTCATCAAGATACATATTTCATACATAGATCACTTTTGCATTTGGAAAAGTTTTAGTAAACTCTTCTCACGGGGTTTCAAAATCAAGGCGAGACTTGGTCAACTCTAGTCAACCGAGGGACCAAATGATCTCAAATGAAAAACTTTTGAATACAAGATAGTTTTGTCTCATCAAGATACATATTTAATACATAGAATACTTTTGCATTTGGAAAAGTTTTAGTAAACTCTTCTCACGGGGTTTGAAAATTCAAGGCGAGACTTGGTCAACCATAGTCAAACGAGGTACCAAATGACCTCAAATGAAAACCTTTTGAATACAAGATAGTTTTGTCTCATCAAGATACATATTTCATACATAGACCATTTTTGCATTTGAGGAAGTGTTGGTAAACTCTAGTTACAAATTCTTAAATCCCACACAGACTTAATGAAACTTTATGCGGGAGGAATGGATTTAGAACTACACTTTCGCAACGCTTCATCGAATGCAAAAACTACCTTTGTATGAATTGTTCGTCTTGACGAGTGGATCAAACTTGATGTTCATGACTTTTCGAGGTGGGCCCGCCTAGGGGGTCGAAATCCCGCGTCTAGCCGCGAAAAACTGAAGTTTCAAAGTTTGAGTGGTCCAAACCATCCCAGATGAAAAGGTGACTATTGGAGAAAATATGTATCTTGATGAGTGGATCAAACTTGCTGTTCATCACTTTTGCATCTGAGGCCATCTAGGGTCCGGTCAACGTGTATTTTCCGAAAAAACAGAGGTTTGACTTGGTCAACCTAGGTCAAATGAGGTAACAAATGACCTCAAATGAAAAACTTTTGAATACAAGATAGTTACATCTCATCAAGATACATATTTCATATATAGAACATTTTTGCATTTGGAAAAGTTTTAGTAAACTCTTCTCACGGGGTTTCAAAATCAAGGCGAGACTTGGTCAACCATAGTCAAACGAGGTACCAAATGACCTCAAATGAAAAACTTTTGAATACAAGATAGTTTTGTCTCATCAAGATACATATTTCATAGATAGAACACTTTTGCATTTGAGGAAGTGTTGGTAAACTCTAGTTACAAATTCTTGAATCCCACATGAGACTTAATGAAACTTTATGCGGGAGGAATGGATTTAGAACTACACTTTCGCAACGCTTCATCGAATGCATAAACTACCTTTGTATGAATTGTTCGTCTTGACGAGTGGATCAAACTTGATGATCATGACTTTTCGAGGTGGGCCCGCCTAGGGGTCGAAAACCCGCGTCTGGCCAAAAACTGAAGTTTTAAAGTTTGAATGGTCCAAACAATCCCGGATGAAAAGGTGACCATTGGAGAAAATATGTATCTTGATGAGTGGAGAAAACTTGATGTTCATCACTTTTGCATCGAGGCAATCTAGGGTCCAGTCAACGTGTATTTTCCGAAAAAAACAGAGGTTTGACTTGGTCAACCTAGGTCAAACGAGGCCTTTGAATGACCTCAAATGAAAAACTTTTGAATACAAGATAGTTACATCTCATTAAGATACTCATTTCATACATAGAACATTTTTGCATTTGGAAAAGTTTCGGTAAACTCTTGTCACGGGGTTTGAAGATCAAGGCGAGACTTGGTCAACCCTAGTCAAACGAGGTACCAAATGACCTCAAATGAAAAAGTTTTGAATACAAGATAGTTTTATCTCATCAAGATACACATTTCATACATAGACCATTTTTACATTTGAGGAAGTGTTGGTAAACTCTAGTCACAAATTTTTGAATCATGAGACTTAATGAAACTTCATGCGCGACGAGTGGATTTAGAACTACACTTTCGCAACGCTTCGTCGAATGCAAAAATGACCTTTGTATGAATTGTTCGTCTTGACGAGTGGATCAAACTTTATGTTCATGACTTTTCGAGGTGGGCCCGTCTAGGGAGTTGAAAACCCGCGTCTAGCCTCGAAAAACTGAATTTTCAAAGTTTGAGTGGTCCAAACAATCCCAGATGAAAAGGTGACCATTGGAGAAAATATGTATCTTGATGAGTGGAGAAAACTTGCTGTTCATCACTTTTGCACTTGAGGCCATCTAGGGCCCTCAATTGTTTTTATATAATTTTTTAGATTTTTAAATTATAAAAATCTATTTGACTTGGAATGATTTAGAATACTTAGATTGTACAAATATTTAGATTTATATAAATATTTAGATGATATAAATATTTTGAATTATTAAAATATTTAGAATGATTAAAACTTTATATATATATTTTTCATCTTTCCTATACACCAACATATTTTGTTACATTTTTAATTTACAAAAATATATTTTTAATAAACAAAGTGGGCTTAAGGCCACGATATACCCAGAACCCGTAAATGGGCTTGAGGGGCCCATTCGGCACCTTCATGAGCCGGCCTATAAGGCCCAATTACTCTGGCCGTCCATCTTGATCGACGGTCCAAAATTGCCCCCGGTTATATAAATAGGGAGGGTGAAAACCCTAACCCTAACCTTTCACTCCTCTCCCCACACTCTCTCTCTCCCATCCTTATCTCTTCAGATTCACGCGTGGGGGGATGGATCCCGCGCCCGCCGCTCTGCTGCCGGCGGCGTGCGGCCTCAAGGCGGGGGCGGCGGCGGCGGCCGAGGCGGCACGGGAGCTGCGGGAGGCGGCCGCGGCGCTCGTCGCCACCCGCGCGGTCGAGGAGGACGCGCTGCGCCGCCGCGCCGTCGCGCTCGACGCCGACGTCCGCCGCCTCCAGGGCGCGCTCCTCTCGCGAGCGCTCGCTCCCGCTCCCCTCCCGGCCGCGCTCGCCTCGGGCACTCGGCGGCTCTCCCCGTCCTTGGTGTCCGCCGAGCGATGGATCTCCGCTCGCCCTGCGGGAGTGGCGCGGAGATGTTGGGCGCCGGGTTCCCGAGGCCGCGCGCTTCTTCTCCACCGACGCCGCGGCTGCCAACTCCGGCGCATGGGCCACCCGCACCAAGCCCGCCCCGTGTACGACGACGACATCTTCGACGCGGTCCCAGGGCTACGGCCCACCACCTGCGCCGCGCTGTACGACGACGGCGTGTTCGGCTCCTCGACGGCGGCCGCCGGGGTACGACATCCTCATGGGATTCGGGAGCGCGCGGGCGGAGGAGAGGAGGCGGCCGGTGGCGACCTTCTCCCCGGCGGCGCGGCCCGCTGCTCGCCTCCCCCACCGGCGGCCATGGCACCACGTCCTCACCCTCTCCCTTCCCGTCGAGCCACCACCACCTGCTCTCGCATCACGCCCACGGCAGCTGCGTCGAGGCAAGAACCGGCCGCTTCCTCTGTCTCCGACTTCACTGACTCAATTGGCCACAACATCGTGCATTGGTTGGGTAAGAAAAAATGATTTGCATGTATGTGTGCTTTAGCTTTTGCTTTGCTTGATGATTTGTGAATTGCTAGCGTCAGTTGCTAGCTGTGGTTGATGTATTAGTCGAGCGACTACTCTTTGGAATAAGGATAGCTGCTAAGCCTTTCCAGTCTTCAATTACTCATGAGGGTTGGGAGCACACCATGCAGAAATCTGGTTCTCTGAATCATATCCCCTTCCCTGTTGTAGCTTTATGGTTACAGTACAATCTCTTTCATGAAACTTGTCTTTACTGCATTGAATTTCGACTTGCTTATTCTCTGAACTCCGAGTTATCTAAGTTAAGTGCTTATATGCATTGGCTGCTATTAACTATTCTCTACTTGTACATGATAAGTAATAGATGATTGGATTTGTTGCTCTATAATGTATAGCCATTTTAACTTCGGATTTGCTGCAAGTAGTTTGTTTCATTAGCTGCATGTTGTTGGTCCTTCTTGTCAATAGGTTTTGCATGCTTCATGCCTTCAATATAACTGATAATTGTGAGTGCTGCAAGTAGTTTGTGGAGGCAACAACTAGGCCTTAGTGTTTTATGAGGGGTATGTTTCTTTCCAATTCCATCTCTTTTTTAACTTTGTGCAACACTGCAAATCAAGAACTGAGTTACAAAACTGTTTTTATTGTACAACTCTCTTAAGATGTTCAATTAGACTTGTGTAGCTATTATTGTTGTTATGTATAGGTCAAGGTGCTTCACAGAAATGAGTTCTGGTTCAGATTTATATGTGAAGTCTAGCTAGCTTTTACTATACATAATTCAGCTCTAACTTTGATAATATTCAATCTTTATTTTTGAACTAATTTAAATGGCTTGCCTCCAATTATCTCATCCATAGTCGACTCAAGAGTTAAATAATATTCATTTCCTGCTTTGTTCAATAGCTTGCTCCTAACTGATGTGTTCATTCTTTTTGCACAGTTCACTTCAGATGGATACTCTAGGAGGCAGCAAGTTGAGTAGAGAGAAGGGTAAATGGTTAAATGTTAGGTTGTTGTCTTAATTGCCTTTCATAAATGATTAAATGTAGTAGTTACCTTGATTATGTACTTGCTGCTAGCTAGACTGTCAAAGGACTTCTTGCTGGAAGCTTGTATGACTTTTTGCATGAGATATCTACATATATATGTTGAGCTGTGGTTAGATTAGATTTGATATTACATATATATGTTGTGATGTGGTTAAATTTGGGATTATTGTAATTTGATTTTTTTTTTTGCTGAAAATCCACTGTAGGGGCGGCTCTAGATTGAGCCGCCCTTACAACATCTAACTGTAGGGGCGGCTGGAACACCAGCCGCCCTTACAGTGGACGCATTAGTAAGGGCGGTTGGTGTTCAGCCGCCCCTGACCCATGTAAGGGCGGTTGGTGTTGAACCGCCCTTACAAAGGTGGTGGCCACCGTAAGATCGGGCGCGTAGGGGGCGGCTGCGCAACCGCCCCTACGGTGCTAAAGTAGCCGCCCATACAGAGCCTTCCTGTAGTAGTGCACGCGGCGCTGCTGCCGGCGGTCTGCGTGTGTGGGGAACGTTGTCGCCAGGGGCATGGGGCCGAAACTCCACTGCCGCCATCGAGAACTCAAGATTGAGGCATGGGGAGGACCCTAGGGGTGTGGTCGGCCGGGGGTGTGGCCGGCTAGGGGTGTGGTCGACTGGGGGTGTGGCCAGCTAGGGGCGCGGCATCCGGCGAGCAGCGCCGGGGCTTGTGAGAACGTCTAGGATTAGCAGCGTGATCATTTTTGGCTTTCCGGGTAATGCACGGGCGACCGAGCGACTCATGAGGAAGAAAGAGATGTCGTGAGGTGTTAAGGGGAAAAAAGAAAAAGCTAAGGGTGCTATGGTAATTTTGTCTTTTCTTCCATCATATGAAGCTATTTTACCAAACAAGAAGAAAAAATAGCTTTGCTTCATCCATAGAGCTGATCATTGAGCTGAAAAACAAAAAAAACAACTTCAATAGTGAAGCTAACTAGTACACAGATGTCCTGTAGTCCTGGTTGGGAAACCCCATCAGTTCTGGTTTTCCAACTGGACCAAGAATCCAGAACTAAAGGTCTCGGCCTTTAGTCCCGGATCACACAACTATGACTAAAGCCCACCCTCGGGAGAAAAAATAAATGAAACCCTAGCTACAAACCTCTCTTGCGGTGTGTGAGATTCAAACCCGGTACCCCTCGACTCGCGCGTAGATTCCTTACCAACTCAACTGGACACCATATGTGATAAATTCATGTGCGCTCCTCCGCTTACTTTAGTCCCGAGTGAGAGACCTTTAGTCCGGGTTGGTGACACCAAGTGGGACAAAAAGGTCACCCTTTAGTCCCAGTTAGTATTACCAACCGGGACTAAAGATTGGAGGACATTTAGTCCGGGTTGGTAACACCAACCGGGACTAAATGATGACTTTTAATCCCAGTTGGTGTTACGAACCGGACTAAAAGCCTGCTGCAAAAGCATACGGCTCTTGCCGTTGGATAGACAAATGCCTCCTTTAGTCCCGGACGCAAAAAAAATAACGAGACTAAAGCTAAAAACTGATGCGGATCAAAAGTATGTTCTCTACTAGTGTAAGCTGTGCTAAACGGGGCCTTAGGAAGAAAAAATTGAACAGGTGACATTGAGAAGATTTTAAGTTTGAATGCTAAATAAGGAAGAGCCATTTTTTATTATGTCAAATAGGGAATTTTCTCTTAATGTTCAGGTTTCCTAAGCATCGACTGCGGCCTGGAAGCCAACTTCAGTGGATACAGGGACAGCACCACCGGCATCGTCTATGTCTCCGATGCCCCCTACGTTGACACCGGCGAGAACCACATGGTCGTGGACGCCAACCTGCTCAGCTCGTGGCCCAAGAGTCTCCACACGCTGAGGAGCTTCCCATCCGGCATGCGCAACTGCTACTCGCTCCCCACCGTCGCCGGCACGAGGTACCTGGTGCGGGCGCGGTTCGGGTACGGCAACTACGACGGCCAGAACAGCTCGTCGGTGAACTTTGAGTTGCACCTGGGGGCCCACATCTGGGTTGCCGCCGACGTGGGCGCCGCCGGAGAGAACATGGTCTACGAGGCGATCTTCGTGGCATGGGCAGGCTGGGCGCCGGTGTGCCTGGTGAACATCGGCAGCGGCACGCCGTTCGTGTCCACGCTGGAGCTGAGGCAGCTCGGCGCTGGGTTTTACCCGCCCGTCACGCCGGGCCACATCATGTCCATGTACGATCGCCGGAGCATGAGGACAGACACAAACCTCGATGACATTATCAGGTACGTACTACATGGTATACATTTTATCTTCGACTTTTCATGTTGGGATGCATCCCTGCTTCAATTCTGTATCAGTAGCGGTCTATTCGGGTGTATCTGTCTATACGGAAGGATCGGAGCAGTGGAAGAGGTGGAGCAGCAATGGGTAGGCCAGAGGCACCGGCGAGAAGAAACCGTCGCTCACACCATCTGAGGTCTTGTTTAGATGCAAGTGTATTCACCTCAATCTACATGTGTTGGAGTAGATCCAGATGAATGCCCTTACATCCAAACAAGGCCTGAAAGGGATAACGCCATCTCTTCGATTCGGGGCGATGGAGCCACCCAATATCTTTTTTTTTTCGAAAGGTGGCAAAAAGCTTTTGCCGGATTTTTATTAGACGAGGAAAAAAGAAAAAAAAGGTTTATAAAATTACAACCATAGGTGCAACCATAAAGACTACTCCAGCACTAAAAGCCACTCTACCCTCAATACTACCAAAGTAAACACACAAAACAGGTAAAACTGAAATTTCATGGCCGCTGCATTTGGCCCATTTGCCTATTGATATTGGTCTATCTTTTCTTTGCACAAGGCCACCTCTCTTGCCAGTAACCTTTTGTTTTGAAAGGTTCTTCTGTTTCTCTCCTTCCAAATATTCCACCAGAGGATTGAGCTTGCCTACTCGTGTCCACCCATTGCAAATCTTCGTTTCTGGAGACAGACTACTCGTGTCCAGAGGGCGCACAAGTCTCACTAACAAGCTGATGCTCATTATCTACTTCAGGCATAGGAGACGAGCTCTGATGTTCAACTATTTCAGGCATTTAGGGTGAGCTCACCGGTAAGTTGTTGATGTGGTCGAGATCACCATTCCTAGCTGCAGTCCCATGTCCACCTGAATCTCCCCCCTTGCCGTGTCAGCGTCCAGCTTTGTATTGTTGGTGTCGATGTTGTGCCCCTTGTTGGTGGTGTCGCCCAGCCCGGTGTGTAGTAGCTCCTTGGACTTCACAACAGCAGTGTTGTTCATCTCCCACCGCTGCAGCAGTGATCATCTCCATGTTTTCAGCAAGATTTGTATCGGTGATACAGGCAGTGTCTTCCCCCTCCTTCTCCATGGGAATACAACTAGAAGCAACCAGTTATGATTCAATGGAATGAGGAGGTGGGGGAGAAGTACCCTTGATGAGCATAATACTGTCTTCCTGGATGCAGGGCCTAGGGGCCTTTAACTCGGTTGCTATCGGATCAGCAAAGGTGAAACCCAGTATCTTTAGGGAATGTTTTCCTAAGAGGATGACCCTGACCCTGACCCTGACCCTGAGGACTCTGAACTAATGGCCCAAAAAAACCATTGTCGTATCCCATCCTATTTCATCATTGGAACCAAACACATGATTAGGTCCATAAACTTTCAAATTTAATTTTCTGGACCACTTATATTATTTAGTGGGTTAATTGGTGCACCATAAGATCCATACCCCTTTGAGTGGTTTAGAAATATGTGCCGAGCCACTCCCCCGCGGCCCTGCCTCCCAAGCAGTCTACAGGGTTGGCGGGGCGGGGTGCGGCGAGTCTACAGGGTTGGCATACGGGGCCGGCTAGCTCGGACAGCCTACCACCATGGATAGGGGTTCTGGAGCTCACAAGGAGTGAAATGAATCAAGATGTCAAGAGGAATATGAATTGGGCTAACCTAAAATTTTCACTGAAATACAAAAGATCGCCTAGCCAAATTCATCCAGTATACCTAACAAGTGTTCTATGCCAACCGTATAAAGTTTTGCACATTAAGTTCCAAGTTTTTAACCCAACACTGACACACTCTTTTTTTTTTTTTTTTTTTTTTTTTTTTTTTTTTTTTTTTTTTTTTTTTTTTTTTTTTTTTTTTTCATGAAGGTACCCTGATGATCCGTATGACCGTTTCTGGTGGTCGCCTTCGGACAACCCCGAGTGGACATACAACTGGACCAACCAGCCCAGCAGCATCGAGATAGAGACCCAAAATTTTGCCGTGCCAGCGTATATCCTCGGGTGGGCTGTTGTGCCGGCCGACAATGGAACCGTGCTCACTATCCCACCATGGAACGAGAAACGGGAGCTGCTCTCATCATTCTTGGTGTTCCTGCATTTTGCTGATTTCCAGGACACGCAGACCCGGCAGTTCGATGTCTACATCAACGAGGATGACTCCGGGCCGAGTACCAGCTCGTACAGCCCTTCGTACATGGTTGCCTCCACCTTGTACACCAATGATTCCTATACGTCCATCGATGGCACATACAACATCACTCTAACGGCAACTGCTGGTTCCCAACTGCCTCCGATGCTCAACGCCTTTGAGATCTACAATGCCATTACAGTCGACGGTCCCACGACATTTCCTCAAGATTGTAAGTCCATCGTTCTCGATCTCGCTAGCCTTTGGATTCATGCATTGTCTTCTTTCCTCCTTTAATTTTCCTCCTCTCTGTACAGTACCTTCGTCAAAAAGAGATATATAGACTCGTAAATAAAAAATGTAGATACATCTTAAATTTATTGTCACTATTGCACAAAATGAGCTCAAGATGAACACACATTTATGGAGTATGTATATATTGTTACAATAAAATTAATACTCCTTCCAATTCTCTTTTATAAAAGCACACCTTAACATGACATGATTTTTCAAATTACACTTTAACCATCTTATATTTTTGTATACTTATATAAATTTATTTATGATAATTAGATAATATATTTAAGTACAAGTCTAACCCTATCAAGTTTGTGTCATAATAATTAAAAAATGTTAGCCCAACTATTGTTTAAATATTTTAAAATTTGAATCGTGATATGCGTCTGCGCCTTATGAAAGAGAATGGAGTTAGTTACTTATTATATATGTTGCCAACTGAATCCCGTACTCCTAGCACGCAAGTGGCAGAGGCTGTTGAGGAAGGCTTGACAGTGTGGTATATTCAGCTGCAGTGGCTGAGCTCAGACGAAGGTAGTTGGATGTGGGGGAGGCTGGTGGGAGGGCGGATTTTGGATAGGAGGGAGGGATGGGGATGGGATCCCAATTTTGGCTAGTGGGAACAGGGGAGGTGACGCCCGTGTAGGCGTGGTAGGGAAGAAATAGAAAAGTAGGGAGCCTAGCTATAGTGAGAGCCCCTAGGAATATGGACTTGAGATAGAGATATGAAGGCATGAGTAAATAAGTAAGGACTGGATTTTTTTTTCCCGAATACGCAAAAGGTTTGCGCATCATTGTATTAAGAAGGAGAGAGTTTTACATATTCCTGGGGTGTTTACAAATTTGAAACACAGCTCGCCACCCCAGAGCGCATACAACCCGGATTACTCACGCACTAAACATTCTAAGCTTCGCGCACCGGCCTCGACCCACAAGTCGGCGGTGTGCTTTATGGCGTTGAGGATCTGGGGAAGAGTGGTCTCCGCGCCTCTGAAGCACCGTGCGTTCCTCTCCTTCTAGATCTCCCAGGCGACGATGGCGAAGAGTGAATCCGCTCCTTTGCATTTGGTCCCGTGCCATCTCACCCTCCAGCGGTCCCACCACTGCTCGATTGACATGGCCCCAATCCCGGCGGTGTTCGCTTGCAGCGCGACGAGTATGGCCCACCACACCTGGCGGGAGAAGGAGCAGCCTGCAATAATGTGGTCGGTCGTTTCTGGCTCTTGATCGCAGAGGTAGCAGTTGGCATTCGCCTGCAGTCCGTGCCTGTGACGCCTGTCCGCCGTCCAATGTCGCCTGCGGATGGACAGCCAGAGGAAGATCCTGACCCTGAGCGGCGCCCACGTCTTCCAAATTCGCTTGCAGCCTGGAATGGGGTGCGATCCCGCAAGGAGAGCCTTATGGGCCGACTTGGCAGTGTACTTCCCGTCCGCTGTCCAAATCCAGACTACACGGCCTTCTGCCGCGGAGAGTGTGGTCTGGTCGATCCGGTGCCAAAGGGTGAGGTACTCATTCGCTGCTGCGACGGACAACCCCCTGGAAATCTGCCGAACCCAGGTTCACCCCGCCTGACCCCACTGAAGTCCCTCCGCCACCGTGGTCTCCCGGATCTCCCTTGTGCCGACGTATTGTAGTAGCAGGGGCGCAATGTCGGTCACGGATCGACCATCGATCCACCTTGCGGTCCAGAACCTGGCTGTCCGACCATTACCGACGATCGTGTACGTGGAGGCTTGGAAGAAGTCGCGCACCTCTCTTGGCACCTTGATCTCCAGCTGCGACCATGCGCGATCCTCGTCCAATTGCTGCAGCCAAAGCCACCTCGTTTGCAGAGCTATGGAGGTGCGCCTCAGGTCCGGGATTCCCAGGCCCCCGAGGTCAGTTGGTCTGCACACCGCGGGCCAAGCCACCATGCACTTCCCCCTGACGTCCCCGTCCTTCCCCGTCCAGAAGAATCTCCTGCAGATGCTGTTGATCTCGTCCAGCGCCCAAGGGGGTAGACCGTCCGCGATGATAGTGTAGATCGGGATCGCTGAGAGGACGGACTTGACCCACACCAATCTCCCGCTCCTTGCCATGAGCGGGCCGTGGCACGCCGGGAGGCGTGCTGCGACCGAGTCGACTGCCACCTGGTACCTAGCCTTGGGGATCTTCTTGGTGCTGAGTGGTAGGCCCAGGTAGGTGATGGGGAACTCGGAGATCTGGCAACCTATGATGTCCTGTACGGGTTGCAGGTCGATGTCCGGGGGGAAGATCGCCGTGACGGAGCACTTGGCGAGGTTTGTCCTTAGACCCGAGGCGTCCCCAAACACCTGCAGGATCATCTTGATTGCCCTCGCCTCAGGTACGCTGGGGTGCAGGAAGATGATGACGTCGTCGGCGTAGAGGCTGCAGTGGTGCCTGATGGCTGTTGTCCCGACGGGCTGGAGCAGTTGGTCCTCGGCCGCTGTCGCCATGAGCCTGGCGAAGACCTCCATCCCTATGATGAACAGCATTGGTGAGAGGGAGTCACCTTGCCTGACTCCGCGGCAATGCTTGATCGACCTCCCCGGCCGACCATTGACCAGGATGCGAGAGGAGGCAGAGGACAGCAGCGTTGAGACCCAACGTCTCCAACGCTCCCCGAACCCGAAAGTGCGGAGGGCATCCAGCAGGAACGGCCATGTCATAGTGTCAAAGGCCTTGGAGATGTCCAGCTTTAGAAGCGCCTTCTGGATCCTCTTCTTTCTTAGGTGCACCGCTGCTCGCTGGACGAACTTGAAGTTGTCGTGGATCGTCCTCCCCCTGATGAAGGCGTTTTGGTTGGGTGAGATGATTTCATTAAGCCTGGCCGCCAACCTATTCGCCATCAGTTTGGACACGAGCTTGCCGAAGCTATGGATCATCGTGATCGGCCTGTAATCCGCTGGTGTGGCCGCCTCAGCCCTCTTCGGCAAGAGGACCATGAGGGCGTTGTTGAGGGAGCCGAAGTGTGAGCAGTCACCGAAGAAGAATCCGTTCAGTGCTGCCAAGACATCCTCCTTGATGGTCATCCAAGCGGACTTGTAGAAGGCCCCTGTGAAGCTGTCCGGCCCCGGTGCCCTGTCCGACGGCATCTCATGCACTACCCTCTCCACCTCATCCCCTGAGAATGGGAGGTCAAGTGCGGCGAGGTCGATCGGGGAGATGCCGAAGGCAATGGGCCGGTGGAGACCCCCCGGGGGCCGTCCACACCGAAGACGCCCTTGAAGTGCCTATAAATGGCCTCTTCGATGTCCTGGGCATCTGTGCACATGTCGCCATTCTCTCTCCTGAGGCGGCAGATCCCGTTCTTTCTCTTCCTTCCCCGGGCGAGCAGGTGGAAATATTTCGTGTTGGCGTCCCCGTCTGCAAGGTATCGCACCCTCGACCTCTGTCGGGCGATGGTTCTCTCCAGTGACGCGAGGCCCAGGCACTTCCTCTTCATGTCCTTGCGTGCCGCGTGCTCCTCATCCGTGAGCAGCCGGTGCTCAGAGGCCTGGTCGAATCGCAGTATGAAGGCTCGCGCCATGAGCAGCTTCTCCCGCACGTTCCCTATGCTCAGGGACGCCCACCGCTGCAGCTCGGTCTTAAGGTTCCTGAAGAGCGCGTCGAGTCGGCGTAGTGGGTCGGCGATCCCTGGAGAGCACGCCCATCCCCTCGCTAGGGCCTCCTGGTACCCCTTGGACTTCGGCCAGTATGACTCGAAGTGGAACCTTGGCTTGGAGTGGACCGACATGTTCGTCTGGAGCAGTATCGGGCAGTAGTCGGAGACGTCCGATGAGAGAGCCTGCAGGTGGCAGTCTGGGTGCATCGACTCCCAGTCGAGCGACACCAGCGCCCGGTCAAGCCGCACCAGCGTGGGCGACCTCCTCTCGTTGCTCCAAGTGTAACGCCTCCCGTGCAAGTGTAAGTCGAGGAGCTCCAGGTCCGCCACCATCTGCTGAAAGCGGCTCATGTTCCGCCTGTTGATGGGGCCGTTGCTCTTGTCCGCCTCGTCGAGGATGAGGTTGAAGTCTCCGATGATCGCCCACGGTCCCACGCAAGCATCCCTGATGGCTGCGATCTCCTCGAGGAAGAGCTCTTTGTCGCAGTCGTCCTGTGGGCCGTACACCACCGTGAGCCACCAAGGCCCCCGCCCCGTGTCTCCAACGGTGTGTACTCGCACCGTTGCCGAGTAGCAACCGATGTGTACAACGTCGAGCTGAATGTTCGGTCGTCGCCCTGCAAGAAGAATCCCTCCCCGGGTGCCATTTGCAGGAACGAAGGCGTAGTCAACAAAGTCCATTCCGAGCAGAGATGATACAAGGAATTGCGGTACAGAGTGGAGCTTAGTTTCTACAATACAAGCTATGTTGGGCCTCTCGTTCAGCACCATCGTGCGAACGGCATCGCGCCGGGCTCCTGAGTTAAGCCCCCGCGTGTTCCAGCATACAATGGTTGTGTTATTCATTACACATTACATTCACAGGTGGTGGCCGACGCTCAGGCGCGGTCGCCGGCTCCGCATCGCCTCCGCGGACGCTGCTGTCGCACCTCGTCTGACAGCAACTCCTGCAGGGCCCGCGCATCTCCAGGTCTTCCCTCGAACATCGCGTCCAGCTTCAGCTGCCCCTCCTCAGTCGGCTGTGACTCGATGAACCCCATCTTCTGCATGGTGATGATCTCTCCTCGCTTTGCGACCGGGTACTTGGAGAGGGGGTTTGCCGCGATATGCCTGCTCCGCGTGGGCAACTTGATGGAGCTGGAGTCGGCGACCCTGGCCGGGAGGAGAGGGGTGGCCGCCTTGTGGAAGCACTTCTTGGCGAACTTCTTAAGCCGTCCCGTGAGGGAGCCGTCCTCGGCCGGGGTGCCCTCCTCCCCAGGCGTCGAGCCGGGGGGGGGGGCCTGTGTACGGGCGTGGAGAACCCCGGGGGGCGTCGTCGTCCGTGGTCGCGTGCCTGGGCGGGCTCCCCGAGGCATCGCAAAGGTACGCCCTGCCCAGGGGCCCCTGCATATCGGCGCTGCCTCGGCTCGCCTGGCGACCGGCGGATGACACCAAGCTCCCCGCTGGGTCGAATCCACCGGTCGCCCGTCTCCCTGCCGACTGCTGCCCCGCAGGTGGTGTGTCGTCCGAGTCGAGGAACCCAGGGAGCTCAACGGCCTCTGCCGGAGGGTCCCCCTGGGTGTAGCGGGCGCTGCGCTGTGGGGAAAGATCCCCAAGTGCCGCGGTCCAGTCGTCGTCCTCGTCCCCCAAGGCGTCCCACCGGGGCGGGGTGGCCACCCCCGGCCGTGGGAAGGCCCCCGGGATGGGGAAGCCGGGTGGCACGTCATCGAGGTCCGCTCCCCAGTGGGCGAGCAGGGTAAGCGTGCCCTCCGGCAAGTCTTCTCCACCGTGCACCGGCGTGGCGGGATCCTCCTCTGGTGGCTCTGCATCCCCCGTAGCCGCCTCCGTGTCCACGTCAGCGGCCCCCGCATAGTCGGGGTCGAGCGGTGCCGCGCATCTCAGATGTCCAGCCTGGCGTTCCTCCCCCAAAGGGTGAGTAGCGCCAGTGAGCCACGGGCTGCCTCCTCAGTCTCCAATGGCGGCTCCAGGTTCCCCACCGAGCCGGCCATGGAGTCCGTGTTCTGCGCCGTGGCGGTCGCCTCTCGTGCCGCCTGCGTGGCCTCTCCCCACAGGGCTACCAACGCTAGCGAGCCCCGCACTGCCTCCTCAGACTCCCTTGGCGGCTCCAGGTTCTCGCACCCGCCGGCCACGGCAGTGCCCTCCGTGCCTCCCGCCCACGCGGACTCTGAGCGTGAAGGTGCGGGCAGGGGCCCCTCGAGGGCAAGCGCCCACTCCGCCGAGAACTCGTCCCGCGCCCTGTGAGAGTGGCGCATGCCCGCGGACGCCGGGTTGCTGGGGGCCGTCCTTCTGGCCTCTTCTTCGAGCCCCGCGCCGGAGCCTGTCGCGGCTCGCACGCGCAGCCGCCAGACCCGGCTCTGTTGCGCGCCCGCGGAGGTCTTGGCCGGTACTCGTGCTCGGACGAAACCGGACTCCTGGATCGCCACCGGCCGCTGGCTCACGGTGTGACGTTGGCGATCCGCGCCCGCCCCGTGGCACCGGAGGATGGGCGGTGCGCCAGGGGGTTCGCTTGCCTGGCCGAGCCCCGGCCGAGGGGACCCCCCCCTCGCGGCCGGTCACAGCCGCCCGGTACGTCTTGCGGGTGGACGTGGTGGTGGCGTCATGGTGTTCGGGCCCAGCGCGCTGACGAGGTGGTGCGCCTTGTCGCTGCCCGCCGCGGTGGTCGGTAGCCCGCTCAACCCCACCGGAGGCCGCCGGGACTGCGTCGGAGCGCCCCCGCCGCCGGTCCGCAACCCGCCTGAGGTGGCGCAGATCGGCTTGCACGGTGCCGTCCCTGATCCCGCGCTCGCAGGTGAAGCCGTAGGAGCAGCGCGGGGTTGGGCCCCAGCCTGGTGGTGGTCCGTCGAAGTCGTCGTCACCACCGTCGTCGTCCTCCCGTGCCGACGGACCGCCCGGCCCCCCGGGCGACGTCGGAGGCGGGGTGTAGTCAGCCACCGCCCTTAGGTGGTTGAGGACCTCGTAGCCGAGCATGCGCTTCTCTGCAAGGGATTGGATCACCTCGTTCTCGCCGACTCCCAACCAACAGATCTGAGGGATGAAGTCCGGGTTGGAGGTCCAGGCGGTGACACGGAAGGAAGCCAGGTCGTCGCCGTTGGTGGTGCCCTGGTCGACCTCCTGAATCCAACACGAAGGAGAGAGGATCTTGGCGGCTGTATCCTCTCGCCACACGTGCGGCGGGATCCCCTCCAGAATGAGGCTGACCTTGAACCTGAAGTCGGTGAAGGCCAACTGCCGGAATCTCGTCCACGGGTGGAAGACGAGGGCCGAGCCGGCGAAAGGCAGCGGCGCCGTGGCCAAGATGCGATCGCGGCAGTCCTGGTGGGGGCACATGACGATGAACTGCTCGGGGTAGAACCTCCTGATGGTGATCTGCTGGTGCTGGATCCCTGCGGCCGCCATGATGGCCGCCAGGACCTCGGCGAGGTCCACCTCCTGGGTGCTGTCGAGGTAGCCCACCAGGGAGGACAGCAGCCGCTCCTCGGAGGCGTCAGTGTGCGCGTCGCGCTTGATGAAGCACCATGACTCAAGCGGCCGGTTGCGGGGGTCGCCCGGTCGTAGTGTCTCGGTGTCGGCGTCGACATCGGAGGAGGGTGGCGGCGACGGCGTCGGCCCCTGGGCTCCCACCGGAGTCCCGGGCGACCTGGGCGGTGGAGAGGGCGAGCCACAGTCCCTGGACGTCCCCACATCGCCGGCGTCGGCATCCCTTCTGCGCTTGACGGGACGGCCTGAGTCAGCCCGCTCGGCGGTGGGGCTACTCCTCCCCGGAGTGCCGTCCCGAGCCGGCGGAGCTGACCCTGCGTGACGCGGCGCGGCCGTGCGAGGGGAACCGGTCGGCCTGTCCGGAGCCTAGTGGGCGTCCGCTGGCAGGTTGGAGCAGCTCCGCGCCTGGTGGTTGAGCCCGTGGCACCGCCAGCACCTTGGTTCCCTTGTACACGTGGCAATCTTGTGGCCGGTGGCTAGGCAGTTGAGGCACCTGCCATCCAGCTCCTTGCGGCGCCAAGCGGGCAGCGGTTCGGCACTTGAACTGGGTGCCGGCTTGCGCGAAGTCGTCTCCGGGGAGGCCTTTCGGGGCAGGACTTGGCTCCACCCCTCGCGGTCCGGGGCTGAGGCTCTGCGGTCCGGGCCGAGGCGGTTGGAGGCCGGGACCCGTGGCGCCGGGTTGGGACCGAGCCGCCTGTCCGCCGGAGTCCTGAAGCTGAGGTCCGGGCCGAAGCGACGGTGAGCGGGCGCCCTGAGCTCCGGTGTTGGTCCGACGCGGGCGGCGCCTGTTGGCCGGCCGGCGGGGTGCCGGGACCCTGGCCTCCGGCGTCGGGCCAACGCGGCGTCGTGCCGCTGTCCTCGTCGCGGGCGGCGCCTGTTGGCCGGCCGGCGGCTCCGGTTGAGCCCCCTGGCGTAGCTCCTTGGCACGCTGCCGGTGCCGCTTGCGCGGTTCTTGCCCTCGGCCGGCGGTGGCCCTGCGTTCCCCGCCGCGGACGAGGTCTCCCGACCGTCGAGTCCGGGCCTGGGCACCTGGGCCGACCGTCGAACACCTGGGGGGCGCGCCGAGGCGGGTGTGGTGGACGAGCGTCGCCGGCCTGTTCGCCGGTGGGGTGTGGCTTGGGCGCGACGCTGCCGCTCCTCGTCTGACCCTCGGTGCCTGGAGAGGTGGCTCGGCGCGTCCCAGAGCCTAAGGCCCCGGTGGAGGAGGCGCGGCCGCCGGCGTTGCCAGCCGAGGGACCCCCCCCCCCTCGCGGCCGGCGGCGGCCGCCCTGTACGTCTTCGCGGCGGAGTGGTTGGCCGTGGCGGGGGCCTCGCGCTGCTAGGGGGCCGCGCGCTGCACGGACGCGGCTCGCCGCACCGTCCTCCCGCCTGCGCGGCCGCCTGCCCCCTGCGCTGTCCCGGGTCTCGCCGCCGGCGGCCGGCGTCGGGGCGGGGCCGTGGGTGCCGCGGCGCTGGGGGCGGTTGGACTGGGCTCGGCGGCGGTGGGGGAGGCGCCAGGGCCGCCGTGCGCGGAGGACTCCGCCGTCTGCAGCTCGGACGCCGGCCTTGGCATTCCGTAGAACACCCACTACTAAATTTTGACCCTGTTTCAACGCCTGAAAAGTGTTGCCATATGTCGAAAATAGTTGCAATAGCAGAAATAGCAACACTTTTTTTTCGTTGTGAGGCGTTGCAAGCGCTTGCGTGGGTAAAGCTTTGGACAACACTTTTCTAGAAAGCGTTGCAAAATGCATTATGGATTTGCAACGCCTAGTCGTTGCAACATAAGTTTTTGCTACGGTTGTAGGTGTGGCAACAACAACTAATGCAACGCCTTGGGTGTGGCTAGACCTTGTAATGGCAACTTGTCCATGCCGTTGCAAATGGTGCACTAGCAACAACAAATGTGTGTTGCAATACACTGTATTGCCACGATTAATGTGTGTGGTAATAAGGATTATATCGCAACACCAAGAAGTTGTGGCAACATGTGCAATTGCCACACCCGAGGTTTAGGTGCTATAAGGTGTAGCCTCTATTGCATCGCATGACGAGTGTGGCAACAAGACCTATGTCACAACTCCAGGAAGTGGTGGCAAACATGTGCAATTACCACACCCATGGTTTGGTTGCTATAAGATGCCAGAGCTATTGCTACGCATATTGGGTGTGGCAACAAGGGTTATTTTGCAACACCAAGAAGTGGTGACAACATGTGCAATTGCCACATTAACATGTCATTGCTATAAGGTGCGGCCTCTATTGCTACGCAGATTGTGCATTGCTATAAGTTATATTGCCACAAAAAATGTTGTCGCCGATAGCCACTTTTACAACGTGCTTGGTTTGGTGCCACCAGACAATATTACGACACCATTAATTAATTAGAAACTTGATAAAAACACCAAAGCATTTGAATAAAGCCACTAAACCAAAATAGGCAATCATTCATTAAATATATAATCCATTGTAAAAATATCTACAATCACAAAGTTAAATACGCTACTCTAGGATCTTCATGAAATCTCAAAAACTGAAACACAACATTTTCTCACATATCTACAGCACTTCCAGCCTTCCTAGCCATGCTCGCACGTGCTTGTTTTTGGCAACTTATAATTGCTTTATTGATCATGTCATGACTCTAAGCACTCCATTAAGTTGCATCTTCCTGTTGAACAAAAACATTCACATTAGCATATAGATTAGCAAATTTAATAACTTAGGCGTACATAGAAAGGATCAACTAAATAAGATCAAATTGATTAAACAACATGATCAAAATTCATTTATTTTTCATAGAACACATAGATGTTTAGAGAAATAATGATAGTTCTACATTATGAAAAATCAAGAGCTAAGATAGACTCAGTCCAGAAACATACAAAATGCAATGATATAATAGTTCTTCTCTAGAAAATCTTTTTGAGACAGTGAAGAATGGAGGCGACAATCCATTGATATAAGAGTTCTTCTCTAGAATATGCAATGACGTTGTATGAAAAAACAAAATCGACAACTGCTACAAAAGTTAACTGCGAGCATGGAAACCTCCTGCTACTCATGGCTGGGGTGACACTACCTTTAGATCTACAAAAATAGAAAAAAAAAATAGAAACAATGGCTGGGCAGAACACAAAGTTATGCATTTAGCAAATGATGGAACAATCTTCACCGAGCACGCTAAGAAAGATGGCCTTGCATGTGCAAAGATCTGTATAAGAATACCCACATCAAGCTAAGATGTAGCCATGAAGATAATGAATTCTGCTCATCCTCAAAGTAAAAAAAAAAAAAAACAGAAAGGATTTTTTTTCAATCCATTCCGAATACATAGTAAAATACATGGGCACACGACATTATACAACAATTAAGGATACTGAATTTACCTCAAATTACCACTCACGTTCTATCATCTCATACAGAAAATTGGGAAACCTAAATCAACAAAACATGATGTGAGCTGCAGACTTCATGGTGATCTGATATAGCGCATTGCAATTAACCTGTATCAGTAAGGCTACTTGCATAAGTGTTATTAGTTTATTATGTTAGCTTCTATACATGATGGAAATGGCATTCCAGATTATTATATAATGTAGAAAGTCAAAATGGAAATCATTTGAGCAGGAATGCAAGGTGAATACTAGAGGAAATTAAATATGGGCTGCATCTGACAAAGCAGATCATGGTGCACATAAAGGGGCTGCAAAAATTGATAGATTTGATTACCATGTCCTTTTCCTTGCTCTATTGTTTAATTTCCCTTCTAAAAAAGAAATGGGGTCTAACAAGAGAACTTTCAGTACAAGACACCCAAGTTAGAGAATGAGTAGTATGTGGTATATCATATCTGCGGAAAATTAGATAAACTCAATCTGTAGCCACTAGCTAAATTCTCAATTTTCATCTAGATGAACTATTGTAAAGGGAGATTTACAGAACATAACTCTACTCCACCATGCTTTCTAGGCTCGGGTTACTCTGAAGGGAGAAAACTAACCAATTTGGTAATTTGGTGCTTGACATCATGTGGCATGAAATTTTTTGTAAATTTCTCGAGAATCCTATTTTCAACTTCATTCAGATTCTCTATTTTCACCTACAGAGTTAAAGGAATCATGTTAACCACACAGTGCTGTGCTAATAATGCTCAATTTGTCCAATTGTTACAAAAATCCTTCACTTTTGGATAAAGCATTCATTGATCTATTAAAAAAAACAATCATGTGGTCCAAAATATGTTATAGCATCCAGCAATTTGTGGAGTTCAGAATAGCTATGTTGTTCGAAAACTAACACAATTTTAGAATTAACACACCCACTGAATTTCACCATACTTTCTTGTTCGCACTCTCTAAATCATCATTTAGAGTCATTTGAAGAAAATTTGTTGTGAGTAACAGTTACTAGTCAGACCAAGCCTCGGTGCACAGCACGTGGTAGCCTTGCTGTTGGGGTCAATTGGTGGTGAAATACTCGAGGTAGAACTCATTGCCGGTGTTGATCTGAAGCCATCATCATATCTGCAAGGTGAGGATTAACTTAGGGTCATACAGTAGTAAAGATATATAAATGAATCTGAAAAATAACTGAAGCAGTAATATAATTTGGGACAGATAATTAGCAGGTTGGCTTGTTGGGGAACGAGGGGACCATGGCAAAGCTATCCTAATAATGAGGAACATATATATCTACTTGAACACAAGAAAATAAGTGAAACTATACCACGTGACAAGAGCTGCCCAAGACTTAAACCTGTAGCATCAACTATGCACATCATAGGATTTCACAGAGTTGATGCTCGGAGAAGAGAGTGGACTGCGAAATGGGGATGGAAGAACACGCACCTTGATCTGATTTGATTCTATCTGATCCAACTGATGTAAGGTCGCCAACTCCCTGTGCCCCTCGCGTAATTCGCAAGGCTTGATTTTCACTGGAAAACAGATCAAAATCAAGAACATGGGCCAAGGACCCAAGGTTAGGGTTTCCAGAAAAGATTGGGGGTCGAGAGGGAAAGGATGTGGAAGAAGGAGAAGATTGGAGTCGCCGGCTGGTGGAGGTGCTGGCCTTGGGTGAAGAGGTGCGCCTGGAGAGGAGGCAACTGCCGTCTGTGGGTGAGGAACAGCACCGGCGCCCAAGAGGGGAGTAGAAGGGGGCGACGCTGCAGGGGCTGAGGAAGAGGAGGCCGGCGTGGGACTGGAGGAAGGAGATGGAGCCGACCCAGGCGACGGATCTGTGGTCGACATATCCGGAGTTTCGACGGAGGGCGGTTCGGCCTATGGAGCTTTGGAGATGTGGATTCGAGATGTGAGGCGCGGGGATTTGATATTTTTATTTTGTTTGAGGCATGAGCGCGAGCGCAAAATTTTTCTCGATGTCGCTGTGGTTTTTTTTTGCAGAGCGCGGGAGTTGGCCAAAACAAATTTTGGCTCGCGGCGGTGTGTGGAGGCTTGGGAATCTAATTTAAAAATCACCATTTTATTTAAATAGATGTTCAAAATTACATATAACCTATTTATTATGTGTAATATACTACACATAAGTTGGAGGTTTAATAAATTTTGAACTTTACTGTTTCATATAGTATAAATGAATTTATATGTAATTTTTAAAAATAATTTAACTTTAAAGCACTTGTACCTCAAACGAGATTTAAAAATTCATTTAAAACATATTTAAGGACGTGTTATATCGTACTTGGTTTCGTTTTTTTTTTTTGGTGATATTAACAAAATTTGTTCAATGTAACTCAATCCATTGCTACTTTGTACATATTGATATCATTAGGTGTTGTCATTATATGGGATCTACAATAAAAGATAAACTCTAAAAATAAAAAACATGCATGTATGACTAAAATATGTGCAAATTAATTGAAATTTGTTTGAGATAACTCGGTATGCCAACGAGTACTTTTCATTAGTCAAGCTTAGCCTAATTAGATAGGCATCCAACAAAACATCTAGTTCATGCTTTTTAGAACTTCTCAACTTGAATGTTGGAATTAATAATTACTTATAATCATGGTAGTAAGTAGAGGTGTAACTTACAAAAAGATGTGTTCTTATGCCAAATGGAGCATTTGCAGCAATTGTAGACCTTAGACCATAACTTTTTGCTATTGTTGTTAGCGATTAAGTGATAACATATTCGTTGGTATTTTGTAAGGAACCCAAAATACAAGCGTTGGAAAAGGACAAATAACTTTAGTGCTTTTGGTGGAAAAAGTAACTTTAGTGTATTAATATGAAAATTTATCTAAAAATAAAGTTAGATTAATATTCATGTTTCTCTTACCTTTTTGCTAAGTTCACTAGTGACCAAGAATTAGGGGATACACAACTTGGACTCTTCGAATTAACATTAATTTCTCTCCCATTTCTCAAATCTAGGTGTCATGCTTATTGTCTTCTCTCTCGGTACATAGCAAGATTTTCTTTTCTCAAATACATAGAAGAGTTGCGCGTTACCATTTCATTAAAAAACTAAGTTGTAAAATACAACACGCACACAACATCATTTATGGTCCAAATGTCTTTTTGAAGTTGTTTTGTTTTGAAATTCAAAATTTTTAAACGGACTCAATGAAAATACAGCCACAGCAAAATGTCTAGATCTCGACAATTTTGAAACTTTCTAGTTTTTTTAATTCGATTTCATTTAAAGTCTGAATAATCATTATGATATTAGAAAAATATCGATACTAAAGAAACATCATCACGACACGTTTTTGAGGTTCAAATCTGATCCCTTCAACCAGACTCGTGTTTTGTTTTTTTTCTTTTCCTTTTTTTTCTTTTGCCTTTTCCGTTCTCAAGAAAAAAAAACCAGTCCATCGGCCCACCAGCCAGGCACCCGTGGCAAATGCTAAAACCGTCGCTAATATTTTCAGCCGCTGTCCGCCGCCGCCGCCGCGCTCCCGCTCTTCCTCTAAATCGTCCATGCCCTCCAAATCATGCTGGTGGCGCTGCCGCCCTCCAATCCGCTATCTTCTCCACCACAAACCTCACGAATCGCCGCCGCACTCCCCTGCCTCCCCGGCGACGCTCCCTCCCTCTCCGGCGGACATGGCGGTGGGCCGCCACCGGCGGTGGCAGTGGTGAACTCGGCGGGCTCCCTGCTGGCGATGCTGCAAGAGCCGGTCCCATTGATGGACATAGACCCGGCACCGGCGGAGAGCACAGGGTGGCGCGGCTCGGCAGAGGAGGAAAAGGACGCCGGGGCAACCAGCGCAGCCGCAAGATGCCGATCTCCTCGCCACTGCCGTCTCCGGTTTCCTCGCCACTGTCACCGCGGCGCTCCCGATTTCCTGCCCAGCACCACCGACTTCCATGGTAAGTAATTGATTTAGTGTGTACAGATGCCTGCAAGTAGTCTATGAAATGAAATCGATCGGTAGAGATGCGTGGATGTAGCCCCAAATTTTATTCATCGTTCATCTTGGCAGAGCTTTAGGTTTTCAGCATGTGATTTAATCTGAAATTGCAACGGTTTTATAGTGCTATTCTTGCCTGTGTGCAGATTTCTAGGCATGATCTTGTTTCTGGACTCGATGGAGGGACATGAGCTTTCTTATCTGTATCTAATCTGTAATCTGAACCTACACTTGATCTGTATTTGGAGACACACAAACCCGCACTTTACCTAATATGTGCACTTATCTGTATTTGGAGGCACCCAAGTATTTTATCTTAGTGAAACTGAATGTCTTGTGAAACTGTATTGTGTGAGTGCTATACTGAATCTCTTGTGACTATCTTGTGATTTTGTGAATTACTCATGATATGTTGAAATTGTGTTCAAAATCTGTGACTAATAGGACTTGATTTGTTTAATTTTTTGTAAACCTTAGTGGAGTTCACACTGCTGTTTTTTTTCATGGAAGTGTCGTGGCATGTAGTTCAGCTCAGAGCAGGTCAACAAAAGTAGTGCAGATGCTGATGGACTTGAGGGTTTGATTATTCATGGTGCAACAACAACTTCAGGTCTACTTTGAATCAGTAGCTGCTTTTGTTCAGCGTCAGTAGTACCTGGCTTTAGATAGATTCACTTCAAACACAACTTGCAGATTTTTCCCGTTTTTGTGTCAAGCAACAGCCATGGCCCAGCTTTCCTGTTCCACATTTGATCACATAGTTCACATACCACATTAGAGCATGTTATGAACTTATGATTTGATCACACCCTCTCAATTCATAGATACTGTTTGCTGAAGAAACTGAATTTTCTTACAAGGTTCTAGTTTGTTTAACACAACAAATCCCAAACTTTTAGATTTTGGTTGTCATGATACGGCATGAATCAAATGTGATAACTTTGCTCTTTAAAAACTGTCACAAAGTAATATTGATCCATGTGTTTATACTGTTTAATGTGGTAGCTGCCCTTAGCTTATTGGTTGCTCCTCAATCCAATAGAAGCTATCCATATATAGTATATATGCGAGTAAATGCTATGAGAATTGGTGCTTATTTCGTAGGAGTTACATTCATTTTAGACGGATCCATATGAATACCAAGATTATTCATGGCTGCTGCCATTGATGTGCATGGGCCAAAATATTCTCTCTTTATCCTGGTCATTGGTTGTAAAAAGTTTTGACAATCAATATAAGTATGGGTGCTTTGCTTTGTGCTTGTATTTCTCACAATTTGTTTCCTGCTGCATGCAGTGAGAGTTTGTATGAAGATGAGGAGTTTGTCCAGAGGCAGCTTTTAGCACTAGTTGCCCCCAAGGTGTTTTTCTACTAGGCCGAGCTAAATATTGCTTTGTCATATGCACTTGGTGCTGGATCCCTGTTTGATGTTTCTGACGACTCTGATTACGCTCAAACATTGTTAGGTAATCTGCCTGGTGCCTGCATTATGACCCGTTAATTGTTCACAACACTAAAAGTACTGTGTTAAACATTACCTCCTTTGCCATTTTTCTTTTTTCAGCAAAAGCTTTGGGTGAATATACTGCCATCCACTCAAGGGCCATTGGGTAGAAAAAAAGATGGACAGTGGCTGCAGGCCATTGTGGAAAGGATGCTGGACAAGTATGATAGTTTCCTCATGGTCAATTATTTCTTGATTTGTTAGAAATGCAGCTCTGAGCTCACATGTGCATGGTTTCCTTCCAGGTGCATTCTTGATGGAAAATATCAACAGACCATGGGTATGTCTGTTGAGTACTATAGACTGGATAAACTGGAGGGAGCAATATGTTAGTCAGCATGAATATTGACTAGAGTTAGGCATGCTATGGATGATTGGGACTATAAATCCTGCCAATAGATTCAACCTCTTGTGATTGGCACATAACTACTGTGCACAAAATATTGGAAAACATTTTTGTGTTCTGACTCTTTGTTTCTGTATTTTTGGATTCAACAATGTCTTGTCACAGATCAAATGAGCTGATTTCTCGAAGCAAGGTATGCCCTCCTTTTCCTTTTTCCAAACAATACAGTTTCTTGGTTCATTGATTGCCTTTGTTTTTGAAATATAACCTTATGCTTTCATTTGCCAGGATGATACTCTTCTTGCATACCAAATTGCTTTCGATCTTGCTGAAATCAAGCTTTCCTTCTGAATGTGCGGAATCACCTTGATGCACTGAGTTCACATACTTCTGCCCTTGTGGACCCTAACAGCGGATCAGCTGTACCAATTAATCAAACTAATGCTGCTACAGAACTGTCCGGGGATGTCCAGTCGAAAGACCACATAAACATGCCTATGGATTGGATATGCCTGTTTATTTTGGTAATGACTTTGATACGTGGCTGCTTATTTTTCAACTCGCGGTTGGACCTATCACCTGTGGTAATGACTTGGACATGTGAGATTTATGTATCTTGGGTTGAGTTTGACATGTATTATGCATTAATCTGATTTGCCAAGTAATGTAAAGAATGTGACCCTTTCAATTTGCTTGCTGGTTGTAAATTGGTTTTGTGGGCTGCAACATATATAGTGGGCTACAGTATATTAAATTGTGATGTCATATGACAATATTTTATGACTGTTTTGTTATTCAAAACGTGGCACTTGCATAAACATCCATGGTCAATGGTTTGTGTAACATGACATAGTTTTTAGTTTCTATGACATAAATGCAACGTCGTAGAAGGCTATATCTCTTATAGTATAGATTAGCAAAAGAAGCAAATATCAATTGTCGATCAAACTATAGAGACATGATCAAAAGTATCAAATAGCCGATGACATACACTTGCTATATACTCATAGCGTAGGTTGACAAGATGATGCTACGTTAGCTTCTCTTGATGGAGAGCCTTTGCTACCGATATGGGCGTCATGTGTGTTGGTGTTTCCATGTTCTCTAATAAGGCACCAACGGCGACAACAGCGATAGAGTATCATGTATATCATTGGTAGGAGTTGATTCATTTGCAGGCCCAGGCCCTTTTACTATACTCAAAGCCCACGAAATACAAGTGTTACCCTACAACAACATATTACAACGACACTAGAAATTATAGCAACTAAACACACGCGTGGTAGTAGCAACATACTATTGCATCACTTTATATATGTGGTTGCAGTAAACGATTACTTATTGCAATGGTCGTAAAAAATATTACAACCAAACAAAATTGTGGCAATAGCAACATACTATTGCATCATTTTAGAAATTTAGTTGCAATAAACAGATACCTATTGCAATGGTCGTGAAAAATATTACAACCCAACAAAACGGTTGCAATAATTTCAAGCAATTGCAACACTATTCTTTATAGTTGCAAGAGCACCACACAGTTGCAACACCAATCAATACTAGAGCAACACATTGTTATCGTGGCAATATTTTTAACCTATAGCAACACTTTTCAATAAAGGGTTGCTATAGGTCTCACCTCTTGCAACGACCAACATGAATATTGCAATGCACTATTTTTGTGGTAACATAGTCCCCCTATTGCCACACTTTTGGACAAATGTTGCAAAATATACCCCTATTACAACACAATTTGTGGTGATGCAAATGGACTCAAGTGGCAATAGGGTCAAAAACTTGTAGTGACCTTGGGTGCATGGCAGGGGGCCTTTCCCTTGGCGTCGCGGTCGGAGCCCCAGCTCCGGATCGGTGGCGGGATGCGAATGGCGGAGAAGCCGGCCGGCGAGAGCACCTCCTCCTCGTCCTCCGAGCAGTCGGTGAGCTCCCCATCCGTCCACCTCGCGAGTTTGGTGCGGCCGGTGGAGGCGGGTACGAAGGGGCGGGCCTCCGGCGAGAGCCCCATCCTGGGTCCGCCTGGTCCGCCGGGGGAGGGAGGCTGGGGGGTGGCCGCCGGGGCCGGAGTGGCGGCCGGCGGGCTGGGCTTGTCCGCCACGGAGCCGGGGTGGCGGCGCCGGCGGCGGGGGTGGGGGTGGGAGGGTGGGGGGTCGGGGTCACTCATCTGTCCTCGCGTGTTCTCCGAATACCACAAAAATAGGATAGCGCCTGCTAGAGTTACTCTATTGTGCTTCTCAATTTATTATCTCTACAACATGATTTTCCCAAGAAAAAGCCCAACTTTTATTGACCCAACCTCCACAAATCAGTTGTCCCCACTACTACATTATTCATCTGTTATTCTACCATTCCCATGAGTGCATATTTCATTCAAAGAGCATCTGCAGCAATCCTTCAATAATCTACCCCACAAGTATTAGGGTTGTCCAATATTATTTTTTAAATATTAGAAAGTTGGTGCAGCAATACCCTAATGTATTTACCCCAACATCCAAATGGAAGGTGGGCCCACAGACACATGAAGGAAAAGATAGTTGAAAACATATGGTTAATGTGGGCTCATGCTATATGGGGAGATGCATTTCCCTCTTTATTTGAGGGAAAATGGGAGAAATATATAACACTAAAGAAGAAAATGTATTGGGGACAAGCTGGAGTAAGAAATAAGTCTCATTAGCCCCAGTATGACTGTTTTATGGGATATGAGAGGCTATATTTAGAGACCGCTAGAGATGCTCTAGGGGCATACTCAACAATAGAACCAATTTGAAGCTACTTGAGTGGCACGCGCCAATACTTCTGCCCACAGCTTACCCTGTTCCCAACGTGCTTGCTCAAATGTCACTCTGAGTTCTGCAATGAACATCTAAAATGGTTTGCCAAATATTCTATTATGAACTGATTGTCATTTCCTTTTCCTTCCTTTGTATATGTAATTGGTTCAGAAATCATGTATGTTGGCGATTAAACGGTACTGTTACCAAAAGATGTCTGACCATATATTTTTCGTATATGCTAGTTGATGCCATTATGGCAATCAAAATCGAGTATGGAGTAAAGAAAAACTGGATGGGTGATCCATGTTTCCCCTACAAATATGCTTGGGAAGGTGTGAAGTGCAGCAACGACCCAATAATGAGGATTACATCACTGTGAGAATCACTATTTAGAAGGTTCCTTCGTATATATAGTATATTATTGGTGATCTGATTTATGCTGTACTGCAATTCTCATGCAGTGATCTCTCCGACAGCTCTTTGCATGGTGCAGTATCTATTAATTTTACACTTCTCACGGCACTGGAGAATTTGTAAGTAAAGATATATAACACACTAGTATCCATTGCTTTCATGATTTATATATCCCCAGCCTCAACGTTCCATGAGCAGAAATTGTATTATTTTACTCCCTCCATTCCGATCACTCTGACTTTATATAGGCCTTGTTTAGTTCCCAGAATTGGGGCCAAATTTCACTATGCAAAAAGAAGATTCTCTATCACATCAAAATGCTGGCACATGCATGGAGTACTAAATGTAGATGAAATCAAAAAATTATTGCACAGTTTTGTTGTATTTTGTGAGACAAACATTTTGAGCCTAATTAATCAATGTTTGGACAATTATTATCAAATAAAAACAAAAATGCTACAGTGCGCTACAGTGGCCAACAGTGGATTTAGCCATCCCCAAATTGGGGAACTAAACAAGGCCATATAGTTGATCACACCACATTTTGAGGTTTCTTGTTTGTTTTTGAAATATATAGTTATGAATACAGTATAGATGAATCTATTGTTGATTGAAGTGTGTTCGTTGATGGCATGTTGATGTGACATCTGACCCATTTTTGGATTATGTCCATGATGGCCATATGTATGTTGCTACTCCCTCTGTTCCCCTATTTGTATCGCCGTAGTGCGCTTCTTTTTTTAAAAAAAAAGGTCCGTTACCGGCTTTCATTGATAAGAAGATAGAAAATAATTACAATAGATATGATGGTTCGGCACAAGTTGTGCCAATTCCACCCTAGTTGCGGCGTTGAAAAGGCTACGGTTATCGTCATCGATTGGTAGTTGCAGGCCCTTCCAGGGCCGATCCCTATCTTCCCACTCAAACCATATCCATCCAGCCCTAGTGAGCGGCTGAAAAGCTCCAAATCTTTGACGCCTAGGCCTCCATTCACCGTTGGTGTGCATACTTTAGTCCACGCCACCTTACATTTACCACCTGTGAGCTGTCCATCTCCCGTCCAGAGAAAGCGATGCCTAATTTTGTCTAAATCTTTGAGGAATTTCTTAGGAGCCTTAATGACCGTGAGCACGTAAACAGGCAGCGAGCTAAGCACTGATTTGACCAGCTCCTTCCTTGCAGCTACCATTATCATTTCCCCCTACCATCCAGCCATTTTGCCTTTCGCTCAATTTTTGATGTATAGAAGATGTACCACCCGTGTTCTCCCAAGTGTCAGTGGCAGTCCTGCGTATTGCACTGGGAAGTTTATCCGTGCCCCTGAAAAATCGTTGAATACCTCTTCTAGGTCCAAGCCCGTGCAACAGATCGGTGCCACAATACTCTTTGTCGTGTTAATACGCAGACCAATGGCACTACCAAAGGCCCCCATTATCTACATGATACAGGTGATGTCCTCCTTCTTTGGGTTTGTGAAGATTACTACATCGGTGTATAATGACAGCATTAGTCTCACCTGACGGCCTTTGAGAGGGGAAAGCCAGCCGTCCCCAGTTGCAATTGCAAACAACCGGTTAAGAATGTTCATGGCCATGATGAATAGGTATGGCGACAACGGGTCACCCTGGCGCAGCCCTCTCAAGTGGTTGATCTTTGGTCCTAGGCATCCATTGAGCATGACTACTGATGATGATATTCTGAGCAATGTCGCTATCCAGTTAGTCCATCTGGTACTGGACCCCTTTGCACCATCATCTCAGTTAGTCCATCTTATACAGTATCGAAGGCTTTGCTAATATCCAATTTTATATGACCATGTCAGGGTCTTAGTTCTGTGGTAGTTCCAGGCCAGTCCCCGCACATTGATATAGTTGTCTTGGATGCATCTCTTGCTTTGTGTCGGTGCTATCAGATCATCTATACCAAGAGAGCCTGATTGCCAATACTTTGGTGAAGAGTTTGGCAAAGGAATGGATGAGGCTAATTGGCCTAAAATCCTTTGGCTCTGAAGCCACATCTATTTTTGGGATTAGGACATCCTAACCCCATTGATGTGTTCCAGAGCTTCGCAGTGATGGCTATGGATGCTATGGAAGGTATTGATAATATCCATCTTGATGAAACCATCCACAGTTAACAGTGCTTATAGAAGTTATTTCTGAAACCATCCGGGCCTGGCACCTTGTCATTTGGCAGACTCTTGATTGCAAATTCCACTTCCTCCTCGCTGAATGGCTTATCCAGCTTAGTCCAGGAGTCTCCTGTATACTGCTCATTGCTAGGTGGGTCCAATTGAAACTTCTGGAGCGTTGCACCTTCGTGCTCAAGATCTCTGAGAAGTAGTCATACAACACTCCCTCCTTCTCTTCATGGTTCCATGTCAGGGTACCATCATTGCGTTTTAGGGATGATATGTATTTCCTCCTCCTCCTTGCACTCATCTTGAGGTGGAAGAATTTGGTACATGCGTCACCTACTCTCAGCCAAATAAATCTAGATGCTTGACTTCTTCTGAACCTCTTAAGTGCAGCCAGCCCAAGTGCCTTAAGTTTCAACTCTGCTCTCAACGCGGTTTCACCTTGAGATAGTTGCCTGCTCTCTTGCGCTATTTCTAGATGCATGATCACCTCATTAGCAATATGTAGCTGCAGCTTTGCATTGCTAAAAAGGGGTTTACTCCAACTTCTTAGTACGTGCGTTGTTTCTGATAGCTTCTTTCTGAGTACAGTATGTGCTGAGCCCGTCTGCTGCTTTCACCAAGCCTGTAATACCACCTCTTTGAAACCATTAGTATGTAGTAGTGATCTTCGAACCTAAAGCTTGCTTTCCTTGGCATGTATTCTTGGCGGTTGAGCAAAATAGGGAAACAAGACTTCCCAATCTGAGTTGCTGAAGGCCTAGTCTAGGCGCACCATAGTCAGGTTCTCCCTTTCATCGGACCAGGTTTACTTTCTATTCTGGAGGCAAATTTCCATCAATTCATGGTCATCCAATGCCACTCCGAACTTCCCCATTAGCCTATGGTTGAGGTTGAGATTGTCCTTGTCACTTGCTTTATAGATTAGGTTGAAGTCCCCCATGATCAGCCATGGTATACTTGCTGTCGGCTTAGCTGAGAGCATCTCATGCAAGAAGTCTTCCTTCCTTACATCATTAGTCAGGCCGTAGCAGGTAGTGAGCTTGAAGGAAGCATCTGATAGTAGCACTCAGACCATTGCTAACACTGTGAGCTGCTTGATATCCATACCAGTTAGCTCTACCTCATGCATTATCCGTTGAGTCTCTACCCAAGTGTTTCCACAAGGATTGTCTATGTCATGGAGGCCATTTTTGTTTCCTGAAGGCACATAATTGAAGGCCTTGGACACACTATTGTTTTGTTAACACCAATTAACAACTTCAACATAACCATGGTGCCACGAACATGGCTGGATGCCACTCATTACACAACTGCAAGTGTCGAACACTCTTGACCAACACTTCTGACTAAGGACTTCCCTCCTGTCAAGCCTAACACACCCACTACACCTTGACTTGGACACCCCAGGCTTTGCACACACGCCCTTTATACCAGCAGGGCGGACCACCACTACAATGATCCTCACAAAGTTTTTGCCACACTCACTAACACCTACAGCTAAGCTTCCAGACCCACTGATTAACATGATAACTAAAGGACGATCTATTGCTAGGCATCCTCCTCTCAAGCAGCCACCTCCTCGACCACGGTCATCTCCTGCTCCGCTGCAAGCTACTCCACTACAACAAGCGCCGACCCACTATCCAAAGAAGTCAGCATATGTATGGCCTTCATCTTCTTCCCAGTCATTGGGGTGTCAAAGGATCTGATGTAGGCCTCCATGGCCTGCTCTCCAACCAGCTTATTTGGGTGAACCACCTCGAAAGCCTTAATGAGGCGGTGGGTTGACCTCTTGGAGACAAGAACCGAGTTGGTCGCTACCTACTGCCTAGTGCTCCTCTTGGTGGGCTCCTTGATGTTTTGCTTGCCCCGCCTTCCCCTTGGCCTTGCATGTCTCTAGTGCAGCCAACAGAGGCTGCTCGCATGGCACAAACATGCTCTCAATGATGCTATTCCTACGCTCCTCTAAGATCATATCTGCCACCTGCTCAGTGATAGCTACCTCTCTCTGCTGCCCTTGAACCTCCTAGGTTAGCTGAACCCCAGGACCAAAGTGGATGACGTTGTTTTAACCCAACGCAGCAGCATCCTCATTTAGATCAGCTAGCTTGCTCCAGAGAGTAGAGACTAGGGTGTAATTAGTTGATCCTTGGGACTCCTCACGTGGGAACGGCGATGGGGAGAAGGAGAGAGGCCTGGCCAACATCTAGTGATAGATGGCCATAGCCTCCCCGAGCATAGGATCGCAGACCCTATGAGCATCTAGCACCTCCATCTTCCCAATCTCGTTGGTGCATAGACCCCTATAGAACTCTAGCATCGGGTCAGGGTGCAGCCCCGAAAAGCAGAGCAGAGCCCAAGTCACCGACAGTAGCCGCACCATGCTGGCCATCACACCTTCCCTTGGTGTCTGTTCTAGCCGGAGAGCACGAGCAACGACGCTCCCAGTCTACATCCTCCCTGCGAGGTGGGTCACGAGTTCTTGGGGACTCCCAGACCTACCGCTCAGTGCTCTTGCCATGCTCCCCATCCGTCGACATCTCCTGGTTGCCAGCCTCCTTGCGCCGATATGTCGATGGAGAGCGAGTGCGCTCCCTGCTGTTGCTCTATCCAGCACTGCCTCCTGCGCACCACAGGATACCAAAGGCCTGCTGTCCTCTCTCCAGTATCCCCCAAGGAGGCCCTCGGGCCACGCCTCTCCTCATCATTCCAACCATGTCGTCACTAGTACTGGGGCTGAGGAGGGGGGTGGCAGGGCTGAGTAGGGGCCATGGACGATGGCCGTTGACAACCCCAAGAATCTAATCCCCAAAGTCATAACCCTTTGGGTACTCCTCTGCATCAGAGGAGTCCGAGGACAGGTGCCCGCTCGGAGCAGAACTCGACGTACGATCGCGAGGGGGCTCCAATCCTCAATCCGATCGATGTGAATGATCAAGTTGTGTGACATCCCCCATAGAGGAGGAGCGACCACCCTCCCCTATGCTAGTAGCCTCCTTGTCCAGAATCCGCCCAGCACCCGATGGGAAGATGGTCACCCTCTTGTAGCAATGGAGGAAGTTCGGGTTCCACATCTAGACCTAGCAGGAGAAGATGTTGGTGGCCTCCTGCTTGAACGTGGTAGTCTTGATCTTATCAAAGAGGCAGTCATTGCCTAGCACGTTGCGAACAACCTAGGGGTCCCTTG
Organism: Themeda triandra; assembly: GCA_018135685.1. Taxonomy (NCBI): domain Eukaryota; kingdom Viridiplantae; phylum Streptophyta; class Magnoliopsida; order Poales; family Poaceae; genus Themeda; species Themeda triandra. The sequence continues at coordinate 162,390 of JAENPR010000703.1, forward strand.
AGGAACCGGCAGGTTCTCGGTGGTGACCCAGACGTGGTACCACTAGGTGCTGTCATGTGCGTGTTGGGTCTCCAGCCATGGCATGATTTCGAAGTCCACCCCGCGGACACACAGCATGCCCACTTCGATCGCTATGTCTCTCTGTGGTGGGTAGTCAAAGAGGACTAGGAAGTTCTCTGGCCGGTGGTGCATCACCTGGCCTCGTAGCATGGGATGCGGATCTTGCTGCTGAAGGCCAGCGCCACCTCGCCGGTGGTGATGTCGAGGAACCTAATGTTCGCCCAGGCCACTAGCAGCACAGCCCTAGAACGGAACATGGTGATTCGTTAGCCATGGTGGTGGACGAGATCACGACGACAGTGCCCTCCTCCAAGCGGTTCTTCGCCATCCCTAGAACGTAGGCCATGGCGCCCCTTCCATGGAAGTGAATGGGGAAGGTGAGGCGGCTGTGGATGGAAGGAGAAGCCCGCTTGTCCAAAAAGAGCCTAGACTGGATGCTCGGCTTGGGAAAGTGAAGCCAATATTGGATACTTGGGCGATGAGTGCCCTCTAGCTTGTCCAGACAGTTTCGAGCAAGATGGCCCAAACACCGACAAGCAAGGTAGCACAAGGCGTCGTGGCAGTTCGCAAGCTTATGGTCGCTATCGAGGCACTGAAACATTTGTTGAAGAAAGTGTTCTTATAGCCGGCCGGCGCCCCAGGTTGACCCTGGACCTACATTGAGCCATTGAGGGTCTGTTTGGTAGAGCTATGCTCTCTGGTTCTCTAGCTGTGCTCCCTAATTCTCTGGTGAAGTGATTCTGTGGCTAAAAGAAATTCTCATTGATTCTTTAACATAAACTCTCAAAATTGGGATGGAGAATCACCTCCACAATGTGAAGCTACTTTTTTTTAGCTCTCGGCCTCTTAGTTCATTTCAGATGCGTTTGGCAGCCAGGGAGTGATTCTCGTTAAGAATTCGTTCCACGAAGCACTGCCAAACTGGAGGCCGTGGACAAAGATGGGAAAATGTGCTTGCCTGTCCAAAACCTTGACCTCCCCGCATGCCCGTTCAGTTGCGCATTTGCTTGAGCAGGAACCGGGTGGGGTAGAGTATGGGTGGCATCGCAATAACTCTTACCTCGCACCTTAGCCCGAACGGGGTCGTTTGGCGCCTCAGGGAGGCTGGAGCTCGGGCATGGGAGTGAATCAGAGGCCCTGTCAACCGCAGTAATGGCCGCTGTGCTCGACCCATTGCCATGGGCAGCCATGGTGGAGGCCCCTCCGGCTCGTCCTAGCTCTGGACGCATCAGCTGAGACGCCATCAGCCGCGTCCCCTCCCATCTTCTGCACAGATGCAGCAGGAGCAGATCCCCCTAGCGCGCTCGAATCCAATGGAGCAAAAGCACCGTGCGAGTCATCCGATGCCCTGCCATCGATGGCCTTCCCCTTCTTGGCAACCTGCTGGATTGGGGGCTCTGGATCCACCTCATTTGTCGTAGCGACGGCCTCACCAATCTGACCGAAGGACATATCCTCATCGTAGCTAAAGTCCCTCCAGCAGCTCCGGTGCTGGGTTCATCAGAGATTCTCTGAATGTAGACGGAGGAGTCCAGATGCATGGCAAATGCAAGGAATCTAGACATTTAAACCCTACTCCCCAACGACAGTCAATGCGGGTCGAATGGAGTATGAATTTATAGGTTTTTAGTTTCACATTGGTTGTTGAGAATGGATTAGACCAACATAAAAGACTTGTGAAGTTCATATCACCATCCCTTTGTTAACCCTTCTACGTGAACTAGAACAAAATTGTAAGTGGATATGGTGAATCTAAGTCGCTTAAACATTGGAGTGTTAGGCCAGTCTCAATAGGAGTTTCATGGTGTTTCATGGGCATTAAATATGTTGACATGGCACTATATTAATGAAGAGAGAGATACTAAAAGTTTTATGGGAGTAGAGATAGTTTCATGAGGATAAAACTCTTCTACACAGTTTCCAAAATATGAGTGTTGGAAACCGAGCTATGAAATCCCCATTGAGACTGGCCTTACAATTAAATTCCGCATAATCATGCAATTATCTTTACCAGTTCATTAAATAAATTGTTCTTTAATTATGGTTATATGTCTCGTGAAGCATATTACATAATTACTCTTGCTTTAATGCCGCCAGCATAATAGTTTGAAGCATGTTTCATCAAATCCCTTGACTTAAAGTTTGAATCATCAACTCACTATACTTTTAGGCTTGCTCATGGTAGTTGTGAAAATGTTTCAGGGATTTGTCTTACAATAACTTGAGTGGGTCAGTTCCTGATTCCTTACCAAAGTTGCCCAACCTTCGAGTTCTGTAAGTGAATATATTTGCTGCATGTTATTACCAAGCCTGGGACTTTACTAATAGTCTTTGGTTTTCTACAGAAATTTGTCTTGCAACAATCTGAGTGTTGACTCCATAAATAAAAATTACACCGAATCACTCGTTTTCAGGTTATGATTTTCTCCTCAGTCTCTCCATTTCCTTCTGAATTTTAGATTGTGTCTCCTGCTCCTCAATCTCTCCATTTCCGTCTGAAATTTAGATTTTGTCTCCTGCTACGACCCCTTTAAACAATATTACAGTTTCAGAGTCTTCTCCTCAACGTTATATCAGGACCTGATTGTCGTCTTATATAATTTTCAGATATGATTCTGACAGTCATACGTGCAGCAATCCACTTCCACCACCAAGTAGTCGGCCAAGAAACAAAGTAGCTATCATTGCTGTTTGTGTTGTGGTTCCTGTGCTTCTATTGGTTGTACTTGTTGTATATTTGATCCGGAGAGAGAGAACAAAACCTAATGGTTTGCAATCCTATTGCTCTATTCTCTACTCAAATTTAGCATCATTACAGTTTCATACAATATTGACCGCTCTGTTAAATATCCAACCAGCAGTTTGTCTTTGTGCAGGTTTCGCAAGAGATCCACAAGTTCAGAATGCTCAGGGTCCAGGAAGCGGAGAAAAGCACGGGGACAACCTGCTGCTTACTACTGAGAATCGCTGCTTCACATACAAAGAGCTACAGAAGTTCACTAACAATTTCAAATGGTTCATAGGCAAAGGAGGATTTGGGCTTGTGTATTATGGCCGTTTAGAAGATGATACCGAAGTAGCAGTCAAGATGCGTTCTGAGTCATCATCACATGGGATTGATGAATTTATAGCTGAGGTACGTGTTAGTCCTTAGGATCGACTAGCAGTGAGATCTAGCGGGTAAAACACTTTGGGAAACGTTGGCAGTGAGATGGAGAGAGGGAGGAAGAGTGAGAAGGGGCTTTACCAGAGGGCTTGACAGGAGCAGAGGAGGACGATCCGGCGGCGGCGCTGCTGCTGCCGTCGGCCATGTCGTCGAGGCAGAGGCTGGTGAAGCGACCGGCGATGTAGTCGTCGAAGGAGCAGTGCATGTGACGGCGGCGCGGAGGTGCTTCCCGTCACTGGCTGCGCCCCTATGGATCGGGTTAGGGTTTGTCGGTGGGTGTGGCGGCTCACGGTGAACCTCGTACTGAGAGCCGCCGGCGCCCACCTCTTTATATAGCGCAGGGTGACAGGGGCCCTCCAGCCAATAGATGGGCTGGGCGCCCCCGAGGTTCACAAGGGGCCCGAGTTGGGCCGTTGGGCCCAACTCGGGATTGAGATCATCCTAACATTCTCCCCCTTGATCTCATCTTTAACTTTATCTTTAACTTTACTCTTTCACTTTAACCTTTTCATTTTACTTATTCCATCTCAGATTTGTGCATAGAACATGCTTCATCGTCACGGTCTATTGCCGTTGGATTTCACAGCTACAATACACATCTCTGGTTTGAAATAAATAAATACTTTATCTTTGGGCCCTTATTATTATCCAGGAATCATAGGCTTCGCCTTAAACCCATGCCGGCTACGTGTTCAACGAACACTTTGGGTGGTAAGCCTTTTGTAAGCGGATCCGCGAGCATCTTTTTCAGTGCTTATGTGCTCAAGATTTATAACACGATCCTGGATTTTCTCTTTCACAACATAGTACTTTATGTCAATGTGTTTGGCAGCACCACTTGACCTATTGTTGTGAGCATACTCTATTGCTGGATTATTATCACAGTATAGAGTCATTGGTCCATTGATGTCATCGACCACTTTTAAACCGGGTATGAATTTTTTAGCCAATTCACCGCCCCGATGCCTCATAACATGCTACAAACTCGGCATACATAGTAGAGTTTGTAGTAACCGTTTGTTTTGAGCTTTTCCATGATATAGCTCCTTTTGCGAGAGTGAACACATATCCAGATGTGGACTTTCTGTCATCTCCCGCATAATCAGAATCTGAGTATCCTAAGATTTTTAGCGAGTCAGATCTTCTGTACGTTAGCATCAGGTCTTTTGTTCCTTGTAAATATCGCAAAACTTTCTTTACCAATTTTCAGTGTTCAACACCCGGATTACTTTGGAATCTCGCCAAGCAACCCGGTTACATAAGCCAAGTCGTGGCGTGTGCATACTTGAGCATACTGTAAATGTCCAACTGCAGAAGCATATGGCACACTTTTCATTTGGTTGAGCTCATACTCATTCTTGGGACACCGAAAATCCCCATACTTATCGCCCTTGACTATAGGTGCGGGTGATGGACTACATTTATGCATCCGGAATTTCTCTAAGACCCTTTCAATGTATGCCTTTTGAGACAGTCCTAATACCCCCCTTCTTCTATCACGGTGAATTTCTATGCCCAAAACATAGGAAGCTTCACCAAGATCTTTCATCTCAAACTTTGAGGACAAAAATCTTTTTGTTTCCTGTAGTAGACTCATATCATTACTTGCAAGTAAAATATCATCTACGTACAGGACTAGGAAAATGTATTTCCCATTTTTAAACTTTGTATAAACACAATTGTCCTCGACATTTGCTTTAAACCCAAAATTCTTTATAGTTTTATCAAACTTCAAGTTCCACCGCCTTGAAGCTTGCTTTAACCCATAAATCGATTTCTTTAGGCGACATCCCATCTTTTCTTTGCCTTCCACGACAAAACCTTTTGGTTGTGCCATGTATACATTTTCCTCCAAATCCCCATTTAGGAATGCCGTCTTCACATCCATCTGATGCAACTCTAAATCATAGTGTGCCACCAATGCCATTATTATTCTGAGAGAATCTTTACATGAGACCGGAGAAAAGGTCTCGGTGTAATCAATTCTCTCCCTTTGTGTGAAACCTTTAGCCACAAGTCGCTTTAAATCTCTCTATGTTCCCTTGGGAGTCATATTTTATTTTGTAGACCCATTTACAAACCTACTTTGTTTTGGCTCCTTTGGGAATTTCTTCCAAGTCCCAAACATCGTTGGCACTCATTGATCTCATTTCATCTTCCATGGCTTCAAACCACTTGGATGAATGATCGCTTCTCATGGCTTGTTCAAATGAGGTGGGATCACCCTCCATTTGGTACTCTTCGGTGATATTATTTAACTCATATATATCACTCGGAGATAGCTGGCCTTCTTTCTCTTTGAGACCTTCTAGGGGCCTCTACATTTGGCACATCTACTATTGGAGGCCGAGATTGCCCCCTTCATTTGTGGCAACATTTTCAATGGGTTCCGTGAACGGGTTCCTCATTCTCCCTCGTTGTTACCACGGGAGGAACAACAACAGTTCTTGCTCTACGGTGTCTTGCACTATTGGTGCGGGAACAATAGGTAGCTCGAAAAATGGCTCCCGAATCACAGATTGGGTGCACACACCCGCTTCTCTTCAAGATCAATTTTACGAGTAGCCATACTCCCCCTCATCATTTCATCCTCTAGAAAAATAGCGTGTCTCGTTTCCACAAACTTTGTGAGTCTATCGGGACAAAAGTAGAAACGATAACCTTTTGACCTTTCGGGATAGCCAATAAAATGGCAACTCACTGTTTTGGGATCAAGTTTCCCAATATTTGGGTTAAAGACTTTAGCCTCGCGGGACACCCCCACACACGGAAGTGATCTAGTGAAGGTACCCTTCCTGTCCATAATTCATACGGTGTTTTAGGCACCGATTTACTTGGCACTCTATTGAGAATATGAATTGAGGTTTTTAATGCCTCTATCCATAAACTCAATGGTAAATCGAGTAACTCATCATATCGCGCACCATATCCATCGTGGTACGATTACGCCTTTCGGCTACTCCATTTTGCCGAGGTTCACCCGGCATGGAATACTTTTGGGCAACTATACCATTTTCCCGTAGAAACCTTGCGAAAGGTCCAGAACTTGACCATATGGGGTATGCCGACCATAGTACTCCCCACGGTCGGACCGGACTAGCTTAATCTTTAAACTATGCTGATTTTCTACTTCGGCCTTAAATATTTTAAATTTATCCAATGCTTCATCTCTTCCTTTAATTGGATAAATATAGCCAAACCGGAGTAATCGTCGGTGAATGTAATGAACGAATCATAGCCATTCACACTCTTTACGGGGAAAAGGACCACATATGTCGGTGTGAATGATCTCTAATATTCCCGTGCTTCGTTTGGCATTCTTTTTAATTTGCTTTACATATTTTCCTTTTATACAATCGATGCATTGCTCTAATTCAGCGAACTCCAAAGGAGGAAGAATTTCATTCTTTACTAGTCTTTCTATTCTCCCCCTCGAAATATGGCCTAAACGACAAGGTGCCATAATTTCGCCGTTGCGTTTGTAGTTCGCTTTCTTTTTCTTTTCTCATTTGTAGACGAGGAAACGCTATCATTCACATTACATATGGAATTCACACTTTCACATAGTGATAACATATATAATTCGTCTTGTCGGAAGGCAAGACCAACACAAATATCATTAAACCAAATGACACATTTGCCATGTCCAAAATTACGGGTAAAACCCGAATCATCCAACTTTATTACACTTATCAAATTGCTCAGCAGTGTAGGAACATAAAAAACATCTCTCACGGTAAGACTATAGCCATTAGGTAAATCTAATGCTACATCTCCAATTGCCTCTACTGCAGCACTCGTACGCCATTCGCAACGCTAATGGCCTCTTCTCTTTTAGCGTAGTTCTCGTCGAAATGAATCCTGTAAAAAATTTGCAACATGAATAGTTGCACCGAGTCAATAAACCATGTTGACTTTGAAAACTTTGCATACAGAGATTCATTTACAAATGAAATAACATTCTCACCCTTTTTCCTCATGAGCTCTCTTAACCAATCGGGCGCCCGTCTTCTTGTGCCCCTCCTTACCACAAAGTGCCCGGACGAGTTGTCACCCGCCCGTGGCTTGCCCCCGTTCGAAACCGTGGTTTCGTTGCATAGGACCTTTCTTTCTTCGGGAGCCGGGATTGAAGGGCCTTTTGCCCTTCCCTTTGACCAGTTCGCTTGGCCACCGGGTTGGCCATTGATCCCGAGCTCCTCATCAACACACCGAGCAATGAGCTTGTCTAAGTCCCATTTCTCGATCGCATGTTGTAGTTTATGACAAAATTCTCATACTCTCTAGGCAAGGAAGCTAAAACAAAATGGATAAGGAGCTGTGGTTGTATTTCCGATCCATTCCTTTTAGCTTATTTGCCAAGTGACTCATTTTCAAAATATGGTCACGTATGCTACCTCCTTTGAACTTTTCATTTGTCAATTGCTTGAACAAATGGGTAGCATACACTTTGGAGGAACCAGTGAACTCGGTTCTTGATCCTCTCAAAGTAAGCAACAAGCGGTGTCACACTTTTCAATTGACCCCGTAAGAGCTGGGTCAATTGTATTCTCAATGACAAAGACAACATTTCTTGTTGTCACCGACCCATCGAGTATGCTTTATGTCATAAGCCATCTTTATGGGTCCAAAATCTTTCACCCTTTTGTCCCATGCTTCATCACTTTCACTGGTCTCCCGACCGGTTCCACGGGTATTGTGGGACACGGTTCAGTGAGCACCCAAATCAACCTCGCCTATAGTGAAAGTGAAGTCAATCTTTCTCTTCCACTCAAGGTAGTTGTCTCCCCGCAAAGTGGTGGAATCTCTCTCGGGCGAGACATCGGGGAGGAACTACTCCGAAATTACAATTCATATGAGGTGAGAACATAATATAAAATTTACTTTGCGGTAATTCTAAATCACCGTTGGCGAAATAGAATTAATGTAGGCAACAACTATTAATCAACATCATAATATTGCTATTAATCAACGTTGGTCAGAATAATAACAACATTATAATCATAGTAAAAATTATCCATTTTCAAATATTAAATTCTCCCGTTGGTTCGAATTTAACAATGAAAACGATAACAACTTTAAATACGCAAAGCGGAAACTTTAACTTTGCATAATCAATTTTCCGTAAACATAAAGGCACTTTACTAATCTCTGAACAAAATTATCGTTGGATAAAAAATTGTACAGAAATTAGCATCAAAATCATTTCAAATTGAGCATTACATGCTCAAAACAGTTTCTGGAAAAAGAAAAAACAAAAAATCAGCCTTTTACTATGCAAATCGGCCAATCTGGACCAGACCTTCAGCGCGGCCCACTGGCCAACTCGCGCCGGCCAGAGGCCCAAAACGGCGCGGCCCATCCTCTTGCGCACGCGCGCGCGCTCTGGAGGCCCAGCGCAAGCAGCCCAGCAAGTGCAGCGCTTTTCCTTTTTTTTTTTCTCTCTGTCACTTTTCATTGACTAGCCAAAACCGGCCCGGCCCAAAACGGCGGCCTCTCTCTTTTATGAAAAAGACTAGCGGCCCAAAGCGGCCGCATCCGGCCGGCCCATCGGCGTGTGGCGCGCGCGCAGCCCAACTAGTGGCCCGATCGGGCCGGAGCCGTTTGAGGCCGTTGGATGTAGGTTTGGTCGATCGGACGGTCCAGCGCGAGTTTCGCCCAAACAAAAACCCCGCGGCCGGCGCCCGAAAACCCTAATCCTCATTTCTTTCCTCTCCCTCTCTCTTCGCCCGCCGAAGAACGAACGGCCGAGCGGCGGCCGCCCATGGCCGCCACGCGCGGCTCGTCGCCCGGCGCATGGAGGCGCGGACGGCGCCGCATGGGCGGAGCGCGCTCACCGGGCTCGCGCGCGCGTCGTCCTCCGTCTCCTTTCTCTTCCCCATCCTTCCTCAGCCGCGCCGCGCGAAGCCGAGCAGAAGAAATGGCGGCCGTCCATGGCGTGCCGCCGGCAGGAGAGGAAGCTCGGCGCCGCCCCCGGTCCCTTCGCCGGCGCGCGCGTCCGCACATAGCAGGGCGCGCCGCCGTCGAGCGGATGGGGAGGCGGTGCCCTTTTCAGGCGCGCGCGCGACGCAGGCGGCGCGGCCCTCGGTCCGTCCGCGCGCCGGCCATGGGGATGGCCGGTGGCGAGGCCGGGACGGTTCGTCCCCAGGTAGGGAAGCCCTTCGATCCGTCCCCTTTTCTTTTCCCCTCCCCGATCCAAAACCTAGGGTTAGGGTTAGAGTTCTTTGCCGATCTGAGATCGGTTTTCCTTTCTTTTCTACCCGAAATCTAGATCCACTATCTAGTTAGGCCACTGATGTAACCAACCTGGCCTAGTTCCCAGGAAACCTCCCTCTTGGGCCTTGGGCCTAACTCTTCCAAAAGACTAGTCTGATAGAAGAGGGTTGCCTTTAGCCTTTTAAGCTAGGTTCCCCCACCTTGTCTAAGCAATGTGACTATGTGAGACTATTCCAACTTGGGGTTGTGACATTCCTTCCCCCTTAAACGGACTCGTCCTCGAGTCCGGCCCGCATGCGCAGGTAACGGCACTGCGCCTAAGGCCCGCGGCCCATGCAGCCTGGCCCCACATGCACGGCTCTCAGAGTCCGCGTCACCCGGGGGCCCATCCCAAGAAGTCCAAGCTCTGATACCATTGTTAGTCCTTAGGATCGACTAGCAGTGAGATCTAGCGGGTAAAACACTTTGGGAAACGTTGGCAGTGAGATGGAGAGAGGGAGGAAGAGTGAGAAGGGGCTTTACCAGAGGGCTTGACGGGGAGCAGAGGAGGACGATCCGGCGGCGGCGCTCGCCGGGCCGTCGGCCATGTCGTCGAGGCGAGAGGCGGGTGAAGCGACCGCGATGTAGTCGTCGAAGGAGCGGTGCATGTGACGGCGGCGCGGAGGTGCTTCCCGTCACCGGGCCGCGCCCCTATGAATCGGGTTAGGGTTTGTCGGTGGGTGTGGCGGCTCACGGTGAACCTCGTACTGAGAGCCGCCGGCGCCCACCTCTTTATATAGCGCAGGGTGACAGGGGCCCTCCAGCCAATAGATGGGCTGGGCGCCCCCGATCAGGGCGCGAGGTTCACAAGGGGCCCGAGTTGGACCGTTGGGCCCAACTCGGGATTGAGATCATCCTAACAGTACGTACAAACTACAATTTTATATTAGGCACCAAGAAAACACACTATAAATCCAATTTTTACAGTTAATAATATTTCCCGTTTCTTATTATATATATGTTGCTATATATCTAGGTTCAGAGCTTGACAAAGGTGCATCACAGGAATCTAGTGTCTTTGATTGGTTACTGCTGGGAAGGAGATCACTTGGGACTGGTTTATGAGTATATGTCTCAGGGCAGTCTTTTTAATCACCTTAGAGGTTTGTCTATTTGAAACCTATTACTTTGTATTGATTAATATAGTCATGTGAAGTATTCAAAACTGCATCTGAATAATTGTTTCGTTTGTCTTGTTCATCCTTCTTAACAACTGGGGATGATTTTTAGAAACTGCTAGGCACACCAAGTTACCTCAAACACTACCTCCAACCACAGTGCATTTCATGATCAAATAGATTTGGATGACACTTCACATCATGTAGACATGATCAGCTAATATGTATACTCAACTTAAGGATGATTTGTAAGGCTTAATTAAAAGAAATAGGATAAAGAAAGTTCCTATAATTTCGTGAAAAAGAAACATTCCATAAATTTATTTGAAACGTCTTTATCGAAGTTGTTAAACAGCTCTGTTCTGTAAAAAATATTGAAGGTGAAACTGGTGCTGCTAAAACCTTGGACTGGGGGACACGTGTACGAGTCATGCTTCAAGCTGCACAAGGTATGCTGCAGTAAGAACACGTACTGGAATTTTCTTAAGCAAATACCCCATTTGGTAAATCGTTTTATTTTCATTTTTGTGATGATGCATGCATGTAGGCCTAGATTACCTTCACAACGGTTGCAAGCTGCCAATAGTTCACCGGGATGTGAAGTCCAGCAACATTCTGTTGAATCAAAATCTGCAAGCTAAAATAGCAGATTTTGGACTTTCCAAAGCATACATTAGGGACACTCAGACTCACATATCAGCCACTGCAGCTGGCACAGCTGGTTACATGGACCCTCAGTACGTTTTTCCTTGTGTATGCTACTAGTTAACATTTTGGTAACCTTTTGATGTAAGTAATATATATGCAACATGGCTTGCATGCTTGTCTGGTGCGTTCTTTTTTTTTTTCTTAAACATTGTTCTTGTCGCTGTTCTTGATCAGGTACTACCACACTGGAAAGCTCACTGAGAGCAGCGATGTGTACAGCTTCGGAGTTGTTCTACTTGAGGTAGCCACAAGCGAGCCCCCAGTGTGGCCACACCATCCCCATGGCCACATCGTTCAACGTGTTAAACAGAAGATCGCCACTACCGGCGACGTCGTCCTCGTTGCCGATGCACGGCTCCAAGGTGCCTTCGACATCAACTCCATGTGGAAAGTGGTGGACACTGCTATTATGTGCACGGCGGATTCTGCTGCTCAAAGGCCGACGATGGCCGCCGTTGTGCTGCAGCTGAAGGAGAGCCTGGAGCTGGAGGAAGCTCGCAACATGGACAGTGTCCTTCCGAGCTCCAGGCGACAAGAACATGGACAGTGAGTTTCTCCAGGCTCGCAACATGGAGCTCCATGAGTTTACAATGGTACAAAAATCCACATACTAGAAAGCACCGGATTACTGAAAATTGCTAGATTGAAAAGGGAAACGATTGAAATGGAAGGAAGACAGAAGAATGTCGTATCTTCCTGGATACCAATGTTTTCTGATCTTTATCTAAACAAACCCAATGTTTTCTGATGTAGATCAGTGCATTTCATGGAGATCACTACTATGTGGGTCATGGACTCATGGGAGCATAACGCTAGTGAGATCGGGCACTCGAATCTTTCATATGACTGTATAAACCCTCGGCTAAAAATGGACATCTGAACTTGATTTTGAGAAAATGGAATACGGATTACCTTTTTTTAGCAGAAAAAAATACGGATTAGCTGTGCTTTCCTGAACAGTGGTTTCTTTGTTTTTTTTTTTTTTTCTCGAAGAGGCGTGGTTTCTTTCGTCTAGTTGTCTTCCTCCAATTGTCTTGGCCAAGTGCCTACCGATGTGAGTTTTTTCGGCCTGGCCCTAGGTAGGCATTGGGCCAAATTTCCAGCAGACAGAGAGGGGCAGGAGGCAAAGGCAACGCGAGCGCCGCACCGGCGGCACCGCGCGTCCGCGCCGTTCGCAGTCGCCCGTACTCCGCCGGCCACCGCTGAGGGCTGCTCGGCGCTCGGTGCCCGCGGCGCGCCACTGACTCCCGACGGCCGGGGTCCTGCGCGCGGCGCCCTGGCACTGCGGGACCCTGATACTGCGGCTCTGCGCCCACTGCCGCCCAGCTCTCGGCTGCCGGTGCGGCGGCCGCCCGGGCCTGTCCCTGGCCGCAGTGGCGCCGGCGCATCAGGGGAGGCAGAGGAGCAGAGCCCAGAGCAGTAGAGCCAGAGCGTGAGGCCGAACGCCGTGACGCACTGACGATGGTAATACTAATCCCCCTTTTCCTATTCAGGCATTGTCACTTCTAATTTCGAATTTAATGTTGAACTCTTCCAGATCTAGCTGGAATTGAATGATTGAAAATTATAGTTTATTATGTATTTATGTCAATTTTTGAGTTACACAATGAGGAGGACCAGGACAATACTTTTTTTTTTACTCTGGCTCCTATGCCAATTATAGAACCAGCCGCACAAGCTCAATCAAAATTAGTAGAAAAACCACATGTTGTCGAAGAACCAGAAACAACAAAAGAGTGCCGCAAGTAAACGAAATTTTTACTGAAAATTAAATTGTTGGATTGGAAACGGAATTGAAATGGAAGGAATACAGAAGAATGTCGTTTGTTCCTCGATACCAATGTTTTCTGAACTTTATCTGGAAAAAAAAAACCAGTGTTGGTGTGGATCCCTTGTGGTTCTTTACACCTCAGTCCCTTGTTCCAAACCTTCTTGTCCGCCCTTCACCCCCCACACTACATTGGCACAGACCTTGCTTGGCCTTTGCCATCTCCATCAACCAACAAGTCTTTCCACTACCTGGACAGACACAAACAAGAGAAATCTTGCAACACCACCACGTCACCTCCATTTAGTCGTAAGTAAGAACAACGACCTATCATCCATAAATGATTTTTAGCTTACTATAAAAAAATATTAGAATGTTCCCATTATGAGATTATCATTTGTTTACGATCAGCTGCTAAAGTTCAGAATACCACCTGTTGCCTAGGAAAGCATTATCTTTCATGTTGTGTTCAGCTGTATCCAAAATTCAGTCTCTTCTTGTCACCATTCAGAGACTGCAGTTAGCCAGTAGAAGAAACTCATGGTAAGAAGATCACGACCTAGAGTCCCTGAGTTAATTAAATGATAAAGATCGAATCAACCTTTTTTTCCTAATACAATGATACGCAAACTCGTGCGTATTCGAGATTTTTTTTTTTCCTTTGAACAAAGATCGAATCAACCTCGAAGTCGAGGTGAAGATCAAACTATTGCCTCATCTCAGCTGGCAATCGTTTAAGTTTCGTGCTGAGACGACTCACTGGAATATGCAGGTGTACAAGTTTCCTGACTTGTATTGAATTCCTGTAGAGCTCAGTAGATGTGTCAAACCGTTGTCAGAACTCTGAAATGCAGAAAAAACCACAGCACTGAGGTGTTCATTTGAGTTGCTCCAATGCCTCTTCTCATTTGTATTTCCGAGTTTCAACTAGACCCCGATGGGAATCTGAGGACAATACTGTTTCTCTTACAACTCACAAGGACATTATTGGATTCAGATAAGCAGAATATTCACCAGTTAACTCTGTACTTCACAGTATGTAAACTTATCTCAAATACGAAAAAGCATTAACAAAATTCACAACAGGAACAAACAAACACGCTGGCAGACTAAGGAAAAAGTAGGAAAATTGTAGCAAGACCTCGCTGCAGCTCCAGAAGGGACGAAGAGAACAGACACATCACTGGGCAGCATACAGCTTTGACGCTGATGCAGCCTTGGCATAATCCTTTTTTATTTTCTTCAGTGCCACCACAACATCTGTCATCGATAACCTTTGGCCAGGTGAGTTACTTGAGCAGAGCAAACCCAACTCAAATATTGGTGGCAGTAAGTGCTTCAGGTCAGGGGCAGAAGAGGAAGCTTCTTGGAGGATCTGTTCGTCCAGAACATGGAAAATCTCTGATGGAAAGGCTTGGTGAACCCACTGCCTGATGCTCAGATCTCCAACGAACATGGGATCTGTGGGTCTCTTCCCAGTGAATACTTCAAGAACTACGATTCCAAAGCTGAACACATCGCTCTTGCGGATGCCTTTCCAAAGGATCCATACTCTGATAGCTCAATAAATTCAGATAACAAGATGTTAGCATGATTAATCAACTGAATGATTTAGTCATAGCAAAATAGCTTACAAGTGGTAGACTGGTAGTAGTACCTGGTGCCATGTACCCTAGTGTTCCAGGCATGCTAGCAGTAGTCATTGAGTTGTCCTCGCCCAATAGCAACTTTGCAATTCCAAAGTCTGCCACGTGTGCAGTCATGTCGCTGTCAAATAGGACATTGCTAGGCTTCAAGACGACCTCGTAATGCTCACGGTGAAGATAGTCCATTGCCATGGACACATCAAGCATGATCTCCAACCTTTTAAGGAATCCCAAGTTCCTTCTAACTTCAGTGTGCAGGATCTTCTCTAAGCTACCATTGGGCATGTACTGGAGCACGAGCGCTCTGAAGTCAAGGTTGGAGCAGGTGTTTAGTACCCTTATCAGGTTGCGGTGCCGAGCCATGCCAAGCACACGACACTCCGCA
Source organism: Themeda triandra (assembly GCA_018135685.1). Lineage (NCBI taxonomy): Eukaryota > Viridiplantae > Streptophyta > Magnoliopsida > Poales > Poaceae > Themeda > Themeda triandra. The sequence continues at coordinate 177,493 of JAENPR010000703.1, forward strand.
TCAAAGCTCCTGATGGCCTCTTCCAGCTGCATGTTTAGAACTTTTACAGCAACCACCAAACCATTGCTCAGTTGGCCCTTGAAAACTTTTCCAAAGCCTCCAGTCCCCAATAGGTTGTCATTGCTGAAATTTGCTGTGGCATGAACAAGGTCATGGTAGGAGACAATTCTGTGCTCAACCATGTCACCTTGATCAACCATGATAGAGCTTTTAGCCTCTCCCTTCTTGCTCTTAAGTTTCCTTCTAATCATCAGGCAAACACAAAGCAGAGTAGACCCAAATGCTACGGCAGCAGCAAGGATTACATATTTCAAGATGGGCCTAATATTCATGTGAGACTTTTCATGACGACATGGCAAATCCTCTGCTATAGTATGGTTGTGCAGGACTCCCGTTATGAACCCACCGCCCGGTCCTCTCCCTCCCGAGCCGCCTCCACCTCCGCTGCCTCAATCCGCCACAAAATCCACCTAAATCAAATCCTCTCCACCAGATCCGGAACCAAAGCATCGCTCGATCTACACCCAGTCATCGCGGACCCCACGAGTAACCGAGTATCGGAGAAGCTATGCCGGTCTCGGCCACTTCCATGGTGCCGCCGCCGCGGCCCGTCTACCCCCCGCCGACGGGTGCGGCGGTACCGCGCCATCCTCCTGCTCCCTCCACCTGGCCCCGCAATCTCCGGCGTCCGCCGGGCCCGGGGCTGCGCCGCCGCGGCCTGGGCTGCTCGACGCCCGTCGTCCGGGGGCTCCGTGGCCGGTCCTCGTTGACGACGTCTCGGATGTGGCGCCCTTGGCCGCCGTGGGCGGCGGCTTCCCGGCCCCTGCCCCCACAGTCGCCTGCTCCACGCCATCCTCCGCCGCGCAGCTTCTCATTTTCTCCCCTCCTCGCCGTTCCCCGCCGCGTAGGAAGAGGTCCGCCTCGCCGCCGGCCGCGGGCGACGCTGTGCCGGCAGCGCACGCCGCGGGTGTCGCCGCGCCGGCAGGGCTGGCCGTGGGCGCCGCCGCGCCGGACGCGGGGGACGTGGGTGCTGCCGCGCCGATCGCGCTAGACGCGGGCGCCGCCGTGACGGCCACTCCGGCTGTGGCCGCCGCCGCGTCCGCGCAGCCCGTTTCCAGCACCTCCTCTGCTGCCAGGGCCCTCTCCCCTGCGGCCCCCTCCTTCTACCCCCGCCTCCTCCGGGAGGTCGAAGGCGCAACGGTGGGAGGAGGTCATCGTCGAGGATTGCTCGGATGAGGAGGCCGAAGTGCTTCCTCCGACGCACTCCGCCCGCTGTAGCGTTGTCCACCAACGGGCCACCTCCCCTGTCTCCGTGGGCGGTTCCGCTCCGGGTTCCGCCGCGCCGGAGGGCAGTGCCGCGGCTCCACCCGCCCAGGGACTCAGTTTCCTGCAGGCGGCTCGGCGCGCACTGCAGGTACCCACCGCCGTGGGGCCCAAGCGACGTCGTCGACGGCGTCGCCGTAAGAAGGTGCCTTCCGTCGTTGACCCTGCTGCTCCCTCGGACGCGGCGCGTCGCTCGGTTCCTCAGCGGCTTGGCCCACGTCGTCGCGCCTCGACACCGGACGTCGACGGCTGGCAGCGGGTGCTACCGAGGCGGCCACCAGCTGGAGGAGGGGGGCGTGCCGTGCGGCCGGGAGGGGCTGACCCCAAGCGTCGCCGCCCGGTTCTGCCGGGGCTGGTGGGGCTTTGCTTCAACTGTCTGGAGCAAGGACACGTCGCTGCACAGTGTCGCTCCCAGTCGCGGTGCCTTCGTTGCCGTTGCCCCGGTCATCGGGCAAAGGCGTGCTCGGGCCGTCGTAGGCTGCCCAGCAAGCCTGGGCCGTCCCCTGCGCAGGGCCACAGTCGTCCGCGCCGTTCTCGTCGTATCCGGCAGCCGTCCGCGCCGTCTGCGTCGCCGTCCGTGACGCCGCAACCGGCTTCACCACCTGGGGTTGACGATGCCCCCAAGGTGGAGACGTTTGTCGCCGATGCTGGTGAGCCCTTACCCACTCTGGTGGTTCTTGCGCTCGCTAGCGCCGCTGCGCTGGGAGACCTCTTGTCGCACCTTTCCTTGAGGTTCGACGTGTCCATGGGGGTGGCCACGGACCGCCTCGGTGGCCTCTCCACCGCCTCGCTGGACGCTTGCAGGGTTGCCCCCTTGGAGGAGGGGGAGGTCGTCGAGGTGGTGGGCGAGGCTCCGGCTGCCGAGGCGGTGGCCGCGGCTCCGGCTACCGAGGCGGTGGCCGAGGCTCCGGCTACCGAGGTGGTGTCCGAGGTCCTGCCTCTCTCTGGCCCGGGTGTGGACGGATCAGGCCACACCTTGCCAGTGCAGTCTGATGCTGGCGACTGCCCGGACACGGTCGTGGCTGACAGCCAGGGCTCAGGCACCGTGGCCCCGGGTGCCCCGGGCACTCCGGTGGGTAGCCTGGGTGTCGGGGCGTTGGCTTCGGATGTTGTGGCTCCTCCCACCTTCACAGTGCAGGACGAGCTGGAGGCCGCGATTTGTCTCCCACTTCAGACACCACTCATCAAGAAGCCGCGACTGCGCCGCCCTAGGACGCCGGTCTCCATCCACTCGCTACGGCGTAGTGGCCGCATCGCTGCGAGGCCACGGGCAGCGAACGCCACCGGCGAGGCCCAAAGCGTCTTGCTTGAAGAAGGCTGGGCATTGCGGTCGAGGAGGGTCTTTGTCAACCGGGAAGTCGCAAGCAAGTTCAAGGAAGTCCTTCGCCACCTCCGCAACATGCCGGACGGGGAAGAGGCAGGTTTTCGAGATCCTCTTGAATGGGAAACTCGACTGGAAGGCTTGGACTTGGACATCCTGGGTTGGAGGATGACCTCTAGTCTCTGTCCGGTTGTCGTCTAGTCGCAAAATCTTTAGTTTGTAATCACAACCTCATGTGAGTTTGGGTCGGGAGGGGTATGGTAACCACAGGTTACCGTCTCCTACCGTTGTTGTACTTGTTAAACTCTATTCTGCTTAATGAAAAACGCGCCTAGGCGTGATCGCAAAAAAAAAATGACGACATGGCAAAAATCCAAGGTGTGGAGCATCACATAACCCAGCATTCCCAATCAAAGATTGGATCGTGATATTTGAGAATATACCGCCCTCTGGTATCCTGCCTTCTAGCTTATTGAAGGAGAGATTCAGGGTTGTCAAGAATGTGAAGTTAGCAAAGAAGATGGGAATGGTGCCAGAGAGATTGTTTGAGGAGAGATCTAACCCTTGTAGGTTAGTAAGGTCTTGAATTGAGTCTGGGATAGTGTTCTCGAATGATTTGTGTGACAGGTTTAGGTTAGTGAGCATCCTAGTGTGTCCAAACGACTCTGGGATGCTTCCACGCAAAAAATTGGAGGACAGGTCAACTGTATCAACCTGTTTTAACCCACCTACATCACTGGGTAATGCACCCGTAAAGAAGTTATGAGAAAGATCTAGGTGGATAAGCTTCTCAAGGCTAAAAAGGCTTGCCGGTATTGTTGGACCCAACTTGTTCAGGGAGAAGTCAATGTATACTAGCCAGCTAAGACTGCCAATGTTATCCGGTATAGAGCCGAAGAATGTGTTTCCTTGGAGAAATAATTGCTGTAGGCTTTTCAGTGTACCATCTTAACGGAGAAACCGTCCTGACCCACCGGAAGGGTAATGCCTAGCATATATGTTCTTGTTGCAATGCAATACATGCCTACGGCATGTTCTAGAAAAAAAAAATATGTTCTTGTTGCAATAGCGCAAGTGCAGGTCAGTTATTCCCTTATTAAAACAATAGTTTAAACCTTGATGATGTTTTCATAAGATCCTTTTGAATCCGGTAGGTACTTGCCAAGACACCAGTTTGGGAGTCTGCAGGGGAAAATGTTCCCGGCGTACTTCATGTTGATATCAGCATGTTCAGCGATATCTGTGGCAGCATTTGCGTGCCTGCACCCCTGGAAGACAGCATCAACCATCCAGCACTACCAGCTTGGATTCCTTATTTCTGCCCTTGGCTGTAACCTGTCCAACCTTTTGGTCTTCACACCCATGACTGTTGAGGTGATATAGTTTATTCATGCTCTTAAGATTTTTGTTTATCACCTCTCTTTGCATATTGTAGTTTGGCTACACTGTACACGTAATCTCACGAGTAACGAGTGCATATTTTTTACTGTTCATTTCCAATTTCTAGATTAACTACACTGGTGTTTGAGGTATGTGTGGCAAAGCGAAGACGCTTTGATGAAGATTTATAGTATATTGTTATATAGGTCTTGACTGCAGTTTCTGAGTACTAATCATCGTGGCGCATACAGGAACATATAGATTGGTTTTTTGTTTTCTTTTTGGGAATGAGGAGTACACAACTTGTCTAGTCACAGAAATTTGAATATTTGCCATTTCCAACAAATGGCTTCACAAACTTGGCACCACCAAGATTGGGTTTCGCATAATTGCACTCAGCTTGTTGACACTTTGATTTCCCTGCCTTTTTCTTTTTCTTTTACAAACAGTACCCACTATGTTTTGTATTTTAGTGAGCAATCTAGTGTTGGGATTTGGGAGGCAAGAATCTAGCTTTTTTATTATTTAGAAGCATAGAGGTATGTCTGGCCATGTGTATGAACCTTCAGAATATCTGATTGTCAAGAATTTACAATGCAATTTTGAGGTCAACTTTTTATGTGCTTTAGATAACAAACTTGACAAATCGAGATATCTTGATCGCTGAAATCTACATTGAACAACTCTTGATTGGTTAAGCCCTACTGTTTCTACCTGTCATTATCGTTTGTTGTTCTTATATATAGAGTGCTCTGCTTACGCAGATTATGATGAAGAGGCACAAGATGGAGAAACACCTTGGCGTCGGTACCGAGGTCGGGTACTCTAAGAACGCCGAGACGGCAAAGAGGAGCCCCGCCCTGGTAGCGATGAACCGGAAGTTTGGGATGATCCACGGGCTGTCGTCGCTGGCCAACATCATGGGCTTCGGCACCATGGCCATGCACTCCTGGTATCTCTCCAGCAAGGTCGACCTGTGACTGATGAGGAATTTCCCGTTTTGTGATCAATGCTTGCTACGACGTGTAGCTGCTGGTGGCCACAAACTCTGAGGTTAACCTTGGTCTATGTATCATATGTATGGAGACACTGATGTCTGTCTTGTGAGAAATTTGAGATGAGATAGATGCGTTGTGAATTTGAATAATGTACAGAATGTTAGGATTCAGGGACAGCGGTTCTTTCACAACCGACGGTGGTGAACCCAAGCAATATGTTGCCCAAAGTAAACTAGGCCTTTCGCGCCACGGCCCATTTCACCGGCTCTGTTTGTCCCACGCTATAGTGCTACTTTTCTATTACCCGCGGCAACATCCTGGGTAGGTGTGCTGGACTCTCACGCGACCTTGTGTGGCTTTAGTCTCGCGGACTTGTGGACCCAAGTCACCCAACCCAGGGCTGTAGCCTCCGACGAGTCGACTCAGGCGAGGACCCGCTCCACTGCGCTCTCGGTCCTTGCCCATCGCCTCCTCCTCCTCTGCCGCTGCCACCACCCACCCACCCCACCCTCTCGCGCCGCCATGTCCTACCGCAACGCCTCGCGGCTCCACCGCGGAGGCGGGGGCATGCCCGCCGCGACGGTGCTCGCGGCGAAGGTGGGCCTGGCGTCTGCGGTGCTGGCTGCGGCCGCGTCCCTGGCGCCCCTCGCCGTGCCACGCCTCGTGTCCGTGGCCGGCGCTGAGCTCCCGCGAGCCTGGGCCGTGGCCCGCCTCTGGCTCGTCTCGCCCTACCTCCTCTTCGTCACCGCCAACCTCATCATCCTCCTCATCTGGAAGCTCTCCGACAACAGGCACTTCCAGCAGGCTGCCCAGCCAAAACACCACCGCCCGTATGTATCATCATAGTTGCATCTATATTCTTCTCCCCTATGCGCGCATCGATGACTATAGGGTCGTGAATTTCTTATGCGCAGTCATTTAGAGGTTCCACAATAAAGCCCCGGCCCTTATTTGTATTTAGGGGTCATGAATTTCTTGCGCACACTAATGCATGTGCACGGCAGCAGGGTCGTGAAGTGCGAGCCGCATGATTGGATTCTGGACTCCGGTGCGTGGATCCACCATACCTCCAACCTGGAGCTGCTGCTTCAAGGCGGCGACTTCCAGTCTCAGGAGATGGACAACAAAGATGGTCCGGCGAGCGGGGATGACGCCGCCGCCGCGCATGTCCAGGGGCGCGGGTCTGTACGGACGGACTGCTTTGACTTCCCAGGCGTCCACTACATTGTTGGGGACGACACGAGGAATGTTGTGTCAGTATCTCAACTCGCTCGTGATCATGGACTGGTCACCATTTTTCAGCCGACGTCTTGCTGCGTCAAGGAGGAGAAGACCGGGAAGATCGTTGGCAAGGGTCGCTTACGGAACGGCAAGTATATCCTGGATTCTCTGCGCATAGTCGGCCAAGTGAGTATATACACACACCTCGATCACCTCTTCTTGAATGAGCTTGAGTATCCTCTGTGAGCAGGTCAAATGTTGTTTCACATCCATCTATCCAGTAGTGAGTGGAGTAATAACGCTTCAATGTTCAATCTATTGATTGTAATTTTTCATATGCACAGTATATAAGAGATGGATCAAGAGCAAGTAGAGGCGATCGTCGTGATGGAGTAGGTGGAGGTGGTGAAGGTGACAGCAGCACAGCTGAAGGGCGTGGAGGAGGTGGAAGAGATGGTGGTGGGCAAGGAGGGGGAGCTAGAAACCAGGAAGAAGGCAATGGAAGCGGAGCCTCTAGCAGTGGAGATGTTAATGAAATAAATGAGGAGGGGGACAGTGATGAGAAAGAGATCCAAGAAATGAATGAGAACGAAGAAGACGAAAAACGAGGAGGGAAAAATTTTGGACAATTATCGTCTCGATCACACACGGGCTTGTTTGGCATGTCACGATTAGGTACGAACTTAAACAATTGCATTATTGTGCACAATATTCATTTCGTTATGAATCTCTATTTGCTTTTAACTTTGTGGATTGTGGATTATTGTAGATTGCATACGGTGGATTGTTTCCATATTGTGCATTGTAGCAATCTTGCCGGTGCATTTGCGCAGTCTAGGAGCTGGATTCTTGGTCCTGTTTATTTGGAGCTTCCAACTTTTAAAAACATGGAAGACAGCAACCACAGAAGAAACATTGGGGCCTTATCTCCAAGAATTATCCCATGAAGAGCATAACAAGCGATTGTTTGGGCTATCACGATTTGATGAGTATGTACCTGCTGCACTATATCATCTCAAACATATATATAAGGAATATGTTCTTGATTATTTATATATATTAGGAATATGTTCTTGATTATTTATATATATTTATGTATGTGTGTCTGCAGGGACCCTACTGGGTACCGGCGCGGCCATCTTCCTGCCAGGGCCTTTCCAACGCCGACGACAAACGCAGCACGCCGGCCGGAAGATTTTTTTATAGACTCGGGTGCATCCTACCACACGACATGGAACGAGTCAATTCTATTACATTACCCTTGGTATTTAGAGGATCATACCAAGCCTCCAACGCTGTCTCTAGGAGGGATTGCTGCTGGGTCTATCCCGGTCACAAGAACTGGCTACTTAAACAGCAGTAAGATCATGCTTGACGGCGTGTTGCTTGCTCCCGAGGCACAGGCGAACCTTGTCTCGGTTGGCCAGCTCGTGAACTACTATGGGGTGGAAGTGAAATTTAAGCTGGGGGTCGTGATCGAGAAGGACGGGGTCCAGATTGGGGGAGGCAGAATGCTCAGCAATCTGTACGTGCTGGATTATTTCCTACCAGGAGGTTTATTTGTTAGTCACTTCCCCACGCCCCACCCCTAAGATAAGAAGATCTTTGGTAGAAGAGACACGTCCAGCTCAGTAACAATGTTATTTGCAGAATAGCTACTTCATTATTGTGTGCTCTCAAGATCCAGTCTCCACCAGCGCACGAACCTCATGTTTTGCTGTGAGTTGATTACACACTCTTGTGTTGTTTCATTAGAGGTACATTGTCACTGGGTATTAGTTGGTTATGCCGTGAAATCTCCAGTTTTTATGCACTTCTGTTGGTCACCATTGCTCTGGACCTTGTTAGTGTTCCTGATTAATTGATCTGTGGACCAGTATGTTATATGTATGTAGGTGATCTGTGAACAGCAAACCACATTGTATTTGTATATGCTCTTGTAACCGTAAATGTGGACTACACTCTTGTAGCACTGTCTTCACTTGTAGCACTGTCTTCTGTCATCAAATCATCTCTTTAAAATGTGCATTATCTTTTCTGTCATCGAATCATCTCTTTAAAATGTGCATTATCTTTTAGTCAGTTGCGATAGATATGGTAGTCCATGATATTGCAGTGGCATTGCTGCCTTGCTGGGAAAAAATCTATACTTCTTATATAAACAAACTCCACTGGTGAATTCTCTTGACATACAAGCTATCCACATCAACAATCGACTAGAACTTGCAATTAAAGTCAACTAGCAAATATAATTATGATAGCTATCTCTTTATGTAACATGCAATTAGTTGTCCACATCAATGTGTCAAACCATTCACCAAAATTAATTTAAGATAATTTAATTTATATAACTATAAATATACAAGTCCAATATCTCTTAAAATTATCTTAAATCGCCGCAACAATGTGCGGCGTATTCTCCTAGTTAACTATAGTTTGCATGTCTTTTCTCAACTAAACTGTTAAACACATTTTTATATAGTTTGTTTCGTGGGTTACTACTTGTATGGATATATACACATGATCATGTTAAGTACCTACCAATATTCAAGATATTGTCTGTATAAGAATATCAACTACAATTCAGGAAAATGTCAGTTTTTTTTTATGTTTTACGAGGAATAATAGAAAACCTTGTATCATCTACATAGTTATGGTTTAATTGATTTGGAATTCGTTGGGTGTGAAAACCTCATCCTCTAATTATCACCTATAACCCCATTTTATGATAAATTCGCATCCGCCTATATGCTCTGTTTGTAATTATTTTAGGATGGATTTCCCAGTCGGGATAGTTGATGGAGGGAATTAAGGGTCTGTATTATGATTTCAAGAAAAAAAATGCAGAAACATTATATAATAGCTTATCATTTGAAATTTAGCTAAAATTGGGAGAGGGATGTCGTCGTCTTCCTCGCCCGCTAGGGCAGAGTCGAGAGGGCGATCGGGGTTCGAGCTTGATCCGCCGCCATGGCCGTTTCCTCCCTGGCAGGACACGCGTCCCTGTGAGGCCGGGTCCGCTTGCCAGAGGAAGCCGTCCCCTACCCCGCATGGCAGAGGCTTGGGGGTAGAATCGGAAGAGGGCGAAAAGCAGCGGGAGCGATTTGATCCAGATGAGGGGGTGATCGAGGAGATCTTCGGGCAGCTCTGGGTGGTTGACGCGCCGCCGCCGCCACCAAGGGTAAACCCTAGACCCAACCTCACCCTCGACTCCGACAATCCACGAGTTGCCCCGGCCGTCTGGATCCGGAAGGAGCTTGTGGAGGAGTGCCGCTTCTCGCCGTCCGATTGTTTCCGAGTTCGGCGGTCGGAGAGGTTGCAAAGGGATCCGGTGAAGATCAACTACAGCAAGGTGCTGTGGAGCGGAGGAGGCGAGGGCGATTCGTTTGCAGAAGTGCTGAAGAGGGAGATGGCGGATGGTCGGTGGTGAAAGCTCCGGTTTGGTTTTGGTAATTAATGACACTCAACGTTGCTAATGCTTTGCCCTAAGTGTGGTTAGACACATAGCAACGTGACGATGGATGATGGAGCATGGTGATCACAGTGACGAACATGGTGGACATGTGAAGTGATCAAGCTCCGGTGATGAATGGAAACGCCCGTGGAGTTCAAGGCGAAGGTATACTTGATAGGGCTTTCCGGTTTAGTGGTCAAGACACTTAGCGAGTGTGACCACATTTAGGATCGATAACCGACTATCAAGAGGGTTTCCTCGGTTCATTCGCGGTCCTAAGTGCCTCTAGTTGTGACTTTGCATGATGCATGAGAGGCTAACTAGAGAGCTAACACTTGTCGACGTGATCTTGAGAAGATACGCTAACTCCGGTGCTTGAGAAGTGATCTACTCGTGGAGTTAGCACCTTGGACAAGTGGTTTGGTGATTGGATCGACGACGGCGCGACATCGAAGATCAAACGAGAAAGTTACAAGTCGCGGGCGCGACGGGCGCGGACGCCGGACGTGGCGGCGGGCCGGACGCGTCCGGCGCATGCTGGATCGGCGCAGGGTGGCTGGCCTTGCGCAGAGACCGTCGGACGCGGCGGCGGACGCGTCCGGCGGCGGCCGGACGCCGACCAGAAACTTTCTGGTCGGGCTGCCTCTCGCGCGGTCGGTCGCCGGACACGCGGCGGACGCGGGCGCCGGACTCGGGCAGAACACTGTTGATCGTCTGGCGCATGGTGACGTGGCGTCTTTAAACTCCAACGGTCGGCTGGCCGCGGCGCGCTGAAGAGCGCCGGACGCGTCCGGCGGGCGGCGCGGACGCGTCCGGCGCGTTCGAGGCTCCGGCCCGGGGCAACGGCTACTTTCGTCGAGGGGTCTATAAATAGACCATTGGCCGGCTTGGGAGCTTCTCTTGGCCATTTTCACATACTTGTGCATCCTTTGAGCTAGAGAGACACTCCATCATCTCTTTCATTCTTGAGCATCTCTTGTGAGATTTGAGTGGCAAGACAAGTGATTTGCATTGAGAGTTGCATCTAGAGGCACTTGTTCTTCGAGTGAGCTGCGGATTCTTGTTACTCTTCGGTGATTCCCGTCACCGTAGACGGTTTGGAGACGGCGGGTGGTGGTTGAGCTCGACTTGGTGATTGTTCGAGGCCACACCGGGTTCTTGTGAGGGTTCTTGATCCTTCCCCGGGAGTTCGCGAAAGGATACTCTAGTGGATTGCTCGTGGCTTGTGGATCCTTGTCTTGTGTGGAGATTGCGGCTCCCCATTGGGGTCTTTGGCACCGAGCCAATTGAGCGGGCAACTCACCAAGCAAGTGCATCGCCACAACGAGGACTAGCTTGCCGGGAAGCAAGTGAACCTCGGTAAAAAATCATTGTGTTGATTTGTGATTGCCGAGGCTTCGACCTCCATTGTGATTGTGCTTGAGTATCTCTAGGTGATTGGCCATCTTCTACTCTTCGCGGTGGTATAACCTTCCATCCCCTCTTTACTTACCGCTTAGTAGAATTGCTTGTTGTGGTGGGTCGGGAACCACTCTTTGTGTAGCTTAAATCCCGTGGGTAGAATTGCTTGGTTGGTTTCGGTGAACCGACATTGTGTAGTTTGATCATCGTTGTTGTGTGTGCAATCGAATTGAGTAGCCTTGCTTGGTAGGACGGCTTGCATAGAATAGTCGAAGCATTTGCGTTGCTCATTTGCCGCCTTGCTATCTAATTGGGTTGTCTAGTATTCTTGCTAGAAATTTTATTAGGCTATTCACCCCCCCCCCCCTCTAGCCATTGTGACCTTTCAGGTGGGTTTGGGAGGAGCGGCGCCAGCCGCCGCGCCAGCGCCAACCACCGCCGCCGCCACCACCAAGAGGGCCTGCGGCGTACGGCGCAGCAGATCCTGGAAGGAGGCAAGCTGTTCCCCGTCCTCCACCTCCACCGAGGCCGCAACCGCAGCCTGCTCGGCCGCCACCGGCGCAGCAACATCAGGCTCAGCGCCCACCACAGAGGAACCAGGCTCAGGGGCAGGGAAATCAGCAAGCTCAGCAGGGGTTCTACATTGACCCAAGGTATAAGTCCCTGACCTGCTACAATTGTGCTGAACCTGGGCATTTTGTTGGGAATTGCCCTAGGCCAAAATTGTGTTTCATCTGTGGTATTCCGGGTCATCACATGGATGTGTGCCCAAGTTGGAAGCTGGATCACCCTGTGGCTACTTTCATGGGGAGTGCTGGACAAGGGCTAGGGTTCTACCATGTTGATATCCCTGAGGACAAACAAACCCAGTGGCTGAATATGAGTAACTGTGGGATTGTGAAAGTGAAAGCTGGTCAAGTGACTGCTGAGGAGCTGAAAGTGGAGCTGGCTGATATCTATAGCAAAGAGTGGCCCTGGCAGTTAAGGGAACTGGGGAAAGGGAACTTCCTGGTCAGGTTCCCCCCTAACAGGAAGGTTAGTGAAATCTGTAACTATCCTTCCTTCAATCTGAGAAAAGCAGGAGTCCAAGTGGAGGTACAGGAGTGGAAAGGAGATATGGATCCTTATAGTGTGCTAGAAGAGGTCTGGGTGGAGATGAAGAAGATTCCACCAAAATACTACCACTGGAAACTCTTTGCACAGATTGTGTCCTCATTTGGCATCTTCATGGATGTGGATTGGCCAACTATCTTCAAATCTTTCTATGAGACTGTCAAGGTGAAGGTAGCATGTAGAGATAGCTCAAAAATACCTAGTGCTCGATTGTTTGAAATTGGTGTCAAGCTGTATGCTGTGGAGATCAAGGTTGTGGCTGAAGCTGGTGTTGTTCCTGAGGACAAGGGCCCAAATGATGGTGGTGGTGGAGATGGCCATGATGGAGATGATAAGGGTGGAAATGATGATAGCAAGAAGGGGAATGATGATACACATCAGAAAGATGTGCAGGGAAGTGGTGGTTCTGGGGGGATGATGCTGAGAAACATAAGACACCAGAACAAAACAGGCAAGTCAATGTTGGTGGGAGGACAGTCAACTTAGAAATTGACCAGGGAAGTCTGATGAAGGAGATGATGATGGCTGACAAGGGTGACAAGGCTCAACAAGATAAGAAGGGGGAGGAGATGCTGAGTCAGAAGGTCACAATCTGTGATGAATACTTTGGCCCTGATATAACTGAACTGGGACCAGAGTGGACTGCAGCAAAATCTGGAGTGGATGAAAATGTGGAGATGATCATTCCTGAGAATGATAGAGATAGAACAGAAGTCATCAACCTTCTGAAAGGTGTGAATCCTAGTATGGGGATGAAAGATAAGAATGGGGATCTAGTCATTCATGAGAATGAAATGGATAACCAGGGAAATGAAACTTGTGTTACAGGGGAGGTGACCTTGGCTGACAGCAGGGGATTTGAATCTCCCAAAGTCAGTGAACAAGACTTAGGTAATAACTTTTTCAGCCTTCTGAATGATGCATCTTCTCATTCTAAGTGGCAAGCATTCGGGGAACAAGCTTTAATGGATGGGGCTCTTGATGCATGTTACGCATGCCGAGGGACATGGAGCTGGCTGTTTCAGAGGATGAGGGGCTGGAAGCTGACACAATGGAAGAGGAGGATGAAGAGATAGATATGGGTCAGAAAGATAACATGGAAGAAAAAGAAGGGGATCTGTGTGCCATGGAGGACAAAATCATACCAAAGAATCAAAAGAAGAGGACAAAATGGGGCCCATCTCTGAGACCTCCCAGGCTTAGGAGAGGTGTTGATGATGGCAAAACTGTAATGGAGAGAGCTCAAGCTGCAAAAAAGATCAAGAATCTGGAAGGTAACAAACCTTTCTCCTCCTTTGCTTTTAAAAGCAATAAGTCTTTAATTGATGCTGCTGATATGGTGAAAGTTTCTTTGGGGGATAATATGTCTGATGCCATGAATAAGGTAGAAATGCTTAAGCATAAAGAACTTGGTGATAGGTCAGTTTTTAAGGAAGTTAACCCTGAGGTTACACTACCTGCTACTTTAGATGATGTGTTTGATATGGAAAAATTCCCTCCACTGAATGGTGCATCAGCAACTCCTATGAAGGAGGTTAGTGATGCTGGTTGCTCCAAGTGGATGGAAGGTGCTTCTAAAAGCATAGAGGGGTGTGGGGAAAATAGTGGAAAATGATAGGTGCTTTCTGGAATATTAGAGGCTTAAATAAGGAAGGTAGAATGAAGTGTATTTCTGATTTTGTGATAGACAATAGTCTAGACTTTATTGGAATTCAGGAGACAAAGAAGGAGCAATTTGATGATGCTTATTTAAATAATCTTCATAGTAGTTTCAACTGGAATTATGTGCCTGCCATTAATACTGCAGGAGGGATTCTTTTGGGTGTTAATGATAGAAAATTTGAGGTGTTGGCTTGGCAATTAGGAAAATATAGCATTGCTGCTATGCTTAAAAATTATGATGATAATTTTACTTGGAGATTGATTGTGGTGTATGGCTCTGCTTATGAAGAGGGTAATCAAGAGTTCATTGATGAACTAGACAACTTGCTTAGTAATTGGGATGGCCCTACAGTAGTGGGGGGTGACTATAATTTGGTTACTAATGCCAAGAAAAAAAGTAATGGAGTCATAAACCACAAATGGACTGATCTATTTGTGGAATGTATTAATAAATTTGGGTTGATTGAGTTGAAACCAGCTAGTAGATCTTTTACTTGGACCAATAATCAGGAACAGCCTATTATGGCAGCCCTGGATAAGGTCTTATGTACTACTAACTTTGAGAGCAAATTCCCATTGGCCTTTGTGACTACTAAGTCTAGAGCCTGTAGTGATCATGTTCCTTTGATTTTGAATTCTGGAGTGAATGAGACTAGGAAACCAGCACCTTTCAGGTTTGAGAAATGGTGGCTAAGCCAACCTGACTTCAGAGAGGTGGTGTGTAAAGCTTGGAATACTGACTGTGTTTTTACTGACCCAATAGAGGTCTGGCAATTTAAGATCAGACTAGTTAGGAAGAAAATTAAAGGGTGGGCTATAAATATTAATGCTCAGATTAAGAGACAGAAGAAAGAGCTCCTTGAGGAGCATGAAGCTTTGGATATCAAGATGGAAAAGTTTGGCCTCTCCAATGGTGAGAGATGCAGGATGAAAGAAATTACTGAGAACTTAGAAGGTATCTGGAGAATGGAAGAAATGAGAGCAAGACAAAGGTCTAGGGAGAGATTTGTGAAGGAAGGAGATAGAAATACATCATATTTCCAAGCGGTAGCTAACCAAAGAAACAGAAAGAAGAGGATTGTTGGGTTGGAAAGCCCGGATGGATGGATTGATAGTAATAAGGACATGCTTGAGCATGCCATCTCTTTCTATAAAAACTTGTTTGGGTGTGAGCGGGGAAAGTGGAGTTAAAGCTTGAGACAAGATTTTTGGGAGGATGAGGAGAAAGTTAATGATGAAGAAAATAATATGTTAGATGCTCCTTTTTCTGAGTCAGAAGTTAAGGAAGCTGTCTTCTCCTCTTATGCGAAGGAGCCCACGGCCCGAGATGGCTTCTCCTTCATGTTCTATCAAACTTTACGGGATACGATTAAGGCCGACTTGATGAGGCTCATTAGAGATTTTGAGCTAGGAAATTTAAATCTAGATAGGCTAAATTATGCAGTGATTACTCTTATTCCTAAGGAACTGAAGCAAAAACCTTGAAAAAGTTTAGGCCTATTAGCCTAATAAGCGCAGTTTCAAGATCTTTTCTAAGCTCTTGAACAATAGGCCGATCAAAGTTCGACAAAGGCTAGTGGCATCAAACCAAACTGCCTTCATTAAAGGAAGGTTTATACTAGAAAGTGTGGTGGCTGCTCATGAGATTATTCATGAGATTCACAAGTACAAACAAGAAGGGGTTGTGTTGAAGTTGGACTATGAGAAGGCATATGATAGGGTGAGCTGGAGTTTCCTTGAGGAAATGCTGAGTTCCAGGGGTTTTAGTGAGAAATGGAGGAATTGGATAAGACAAGTAGTTAGGGGGATCTATTTGTGTTAGAATAGATGATGAAAACAGCAGCTTCTTCAAAGCTGGTAAGGGGCTAAGACAAGGGGACCCTCTCTCCCCACTTCTTTTCAACTTGGTAGCGAGATGTGTTCTCTAGAATGTTAATGAAAGCGACCAATCGTGATTGATCTACGGGCTTTTACCTCAAGTGGTAGATGGAGGCATTATAAGTCTCCAGTATGCTGATGATACTCTTCTCTTTTTAGAGAATGATGTAGATAAGGCTTGTAATCTGAAATGGCTGTTAGTCTGTTTTGAAAATATGTCTGGAATGAAGATAAACTATGATAAGAGTGATCTATTAACTCTGGGATTAAATGAAGATCAAGCTAATGAATATGCTAAGCTGTTTTGCTGTAAGAGGTGTGATTTCCCAATTAGGTACCTTGGTGTGCCACTCCATTATAAGAAGCTAACCAGGGGATGACCGCAACCCGTAGTTGATAAGATTCCGAAAAGGATTCTTGGGTGGAGAGGAAAGTTCTTTGTCATATCTTTGGTAGACTAGTCCTTCTCAAGGCTTGCTTGGCAAGCATACCCATTTATCTGTTATCTATATTGGAATTTCCTAAATGGGCTATTAGAATGATGAATACTCAAATGGGGCACTTTTTGTGGGACAACACGAAGAGAAACATAGGTATCACTTGGCAAATTGGCAATTGATTGCCCAGAAAAAAGAGATGGGTGGCCTAGGCATCCCGATCTTAGAAGTCTCAATTTGGCTCTTTTAGCATCTTGGATTTTCAGATATCATCTACATAAAGATGCAATCTGGGTTAGAATTGTTAACTGCAAATATAGAATTAATGACCCAAATATTTTACGGTTGTCCTGAACTTGGAGCTTCCCCTTTTTGGAAAGGGGTGCTGCAGGCTGCTGCCGCTCATCTTGGGGTTCACTGGATAGTGGGAGATGGCAAAAAGTGAGGTTCTGGGAGGACCAATGGTGGGCAATACTAGCCTAGCCATTGTGTTCTGGCCGCTTTATATTATAAATGAACAGCATGGGAAAACAGTAAATCAAATCTGGGATGGGCAAGAACTCAAGCTCTCTTTTAGAAGGAGTGTTTCAGAATCTCAAATGGAGATGTGGTATGAGTTAGTGAGTCTGATGGAGGGTATTGCCCTCACCAATGAGGAGGATCAAATTATGTGGTCTTACTCCTCCAAAGGAAACTATTCTGTTCAGTCCTTATATGCTGTAATTAAGCTGCGGGGGGTTTTTCCAGTATTTGTGCGGCTGTGTGGAAGTTGAAAGTGCCTCCTAGGGTACATTTTTTTCTATGGCTGGTATCTCATAATAGGATCTTAACTAGAGATAACCTAAAAAAAGAAGGGAAGTTCATGATTTAACCTGCTTGTTTTGCTCTGAAGCTGAGTCAGTTAATCATCTTCTTTTTGATTGTTGTGTGGCTATCCGGATATGGAAAGTTGTTTCTGCTTGGCTGAATGTGGACATTGGCTCGAATTATGAGTCGGTGGCTAGATATTGGGTAGCAAACAAGAAACATATGATTACGAATGTGGTTTCATCTGCTGTTCTCTAGTCGCTATGGAAATTACGCAATGATATGTGCTTTCAGGGATTAGCGTGGAGAGGATTGGAGATGGTGCTGAAGAGATTGGCAAGAATGCTGCGGGGATGGCTGTCGCTGTTCGAGGAGGAAGCTGGGAAGCGGCTGGAAGACCTGATCAGACATTTGGAGGACCTGTCAAGATGCCCACCACAGATCGGGTGGAGATCGATGGCGTCGTCGTCACAGTCGGCTCCATCGGCTGTTCTTTCCTTCGCAAGTGCAAGCAGTGATCTGGCCTTTGTGCCGTCGTCTATGTCTTCACCAGTAGTTGTCAGGAGTCAGGCCGTTGAGCCGTGTAATGCTGGTGGCGTGGGAGGAGCGTTAAGCTCAGGGTTGCGTTGCGTTTAAATGCTGTGAACTGAGAATTTGATCTATGTGCTTTTGTAATAAAGCAGGGGAAACCTTTTATCTAAAAAAAAATGCAGAAACAACCCATGAAGATACAAGCCCAGTGGGGTTGAAACAGCCCAAAATGATTGCACTTCTTTTAGGAGCCCACGATTAATATACGAGCCCAGTGGGCTTGGCCCATTTCATACCATCGGGCCACCGTTAACGCGGATCCAGCGCCCGCGCAACCGAAAACGGCCATCACCAACCAACCACCTCGGCCGTCTCGCCGATGCCGCCCGCCGCCGGCGACCCCTCGCACCCGCCGCCCATCGCCGCCGCCATGACCACGCCCGACGGGTGGCACCCGCGCACAGCAGAGCGCCGAATCCTCCACCTCCTCCACCACATCCCCGTCGCCCGCGGCCGCGCGCTCGAGCTCCTCGCGTTCGCCGTCCGCCGCGCGCTGCCCTGCTCCCCGCCGTCGCCGCAGCACCACGCGCTCACCGCTCTCCTCCTCCTCGCCTCCCCTCCGCCGCCCCCTCTTCCCCTCCTCCGCCTCCTCCCTCCCGACCCGCCACCCCGCTCCCGCTCCTCAACGCCGCCGTCAAGGCCCTCTCCTCCTCCTCCCCAAACGACGCCTTCCGTCTCCTCTCCACGCTCCGCCGCCTCCACGCGCCGGACCGCCTGACGTTCCTGCCCCTCCTCAGCTCCGCTGCCTCCTCCTCCTCCTCGTCCTCCCTGCCGCTCCTCTCCGCGCTGCACGCGCTCCTCCTCCGCCTGGGCTTCCTCTCGCACCACCCCATCGCGCTCGCGCTCCTCAAGCCCTACCCGATGCCGCACGCGCGCGCCCTGTTCGACGACACGCCCCGGCAGAACAGGTGCACCGTCGCCTACAACACCCTCATCACGGCGTGCCTCAGGGCCCGGGACCTCCGCGCCGCGCGCCGCCTGTTCGACGAAATGCCACGGCACCGGCGGTCCAGGCGGAGCGTCGTCTCCTGGAACCTTATGATCGCTGGGTTCTCACGCGGCGGACGGGATGACATGGCGGTGCAGTGCTTCGACAGGATGGTCAGGGAGGGAGAGGTGGTGCCGGATGATGGGACCTTGGTGGCGGTGCTCCCGGCTTGTGGGAGGACGGGGAATGTCGGGGCAGGGAGGTGGGCGCATGAGTATGCTAGGAAGACTGGCTTGCTGGACGGTACAGTGCATGTTGCAAATGCAGTGATTGATATGTACTGCAAGTGCGGTGATGTTGATAGTGCACGGGAGGTGTTTATGACGACGCGGCAGCGCAGTGTGGTGAGCTGGAACGCCATGATCGCTGGATTCTCTTTGAATGGTCATGGAGTTGAGGGGATTGATCTGTTCGAGGAGATGAGGAGGCATGGAGTGGAGCCTAATGCTGTGACGTTCTTGGCTGTGCTTGGATGTTGCACGCATGCTGGAGCAGTGGAAATTGGGCGGGAGATCTTCCAGAGTATGCTTTCAGAGCATGGCGTTGAACCAGCAATTGAGCATTATGGGTGTATGGTGGATTTGTTTGGAAGGTCTGGTCTCCTTGAGGAGGCGCACACGCTGATTCAGGGGATGCCGATGAAGCCTAATGCTGCGATATGGGGTGCACTTTTAAGTGCATGTCGTGCTCATGCTGGGCTTGGCATTGCTGAGGTGGCTCTGAAAGAACTTATCAATCTTGAACCAGGGAACTCAGGGAACTATGTGTTGTTGGCCAATCTTTATGCGGAAACAGAGCGGTGGGAGGAGGCAGGGGAGGTGAGGAGATTGATGAGGAGGATGAGTGTGAATAAGGGTCCTGGGCAAAGTTTAATTTTTTTCTAGAACATGCCGAAGGCATGCATTGCATTAAGAAGACAGGAGTTTGGAAACAAGCACAACACGGGGATGGTAACGGAAGTTACCAAAGCCCACACACGAAACCGAAGGAAAAAGAAGAAGAAACAAATAACCGAACAGAAAAAATTAGCCTAGCTGAAACAAATAAACTGGGCAAAGTTTAATGGAAGAAGCTGAGTTTCAGTTGACAAACTCATACCAATAGTTGGAAGAGAAACTTCATAGAGGGGCTGTAAATGAAATGCTCCATGCGTCAACCAACCCTACTAAGAGACAGATAGTGTTTGCAGGTAAACATACCAGCTGTTTTTCAGTATGTTCCATTTGTTGTAGCAGTTGTTTGCTGAATAGGCAATTGCTTTTTTATATTCTTTCACAGAAAACTTACATAAGTTCATGGAAAAATAGGCACTAAATACTCAATTGCAAGGATAGCTAAGGTACAAAGATGTTTATTTGTCTTTAGCTGTGTATCAATATATTTAATATTGATGGGTATATAGAGATCCTGCATCATTACACAATTACCAACAATAAATGCACCTTAGAGTTATAATTTATCGTTGCATTCGAGTTTGAAATGTATAGGTTTAGTCAGCAGCCATCAAGGTGCTTCAAGATGTTTTGCCCAATCATAGGTCGACAAAATCACAAAAGCATTTTTGAGTATGTGGTGCATTATTGTTTGCTATGATCAATTGATCATGCTGAAGCTTGTATTAGATATGGCAGAGAGTGAATTACCTAACAATCTTTGAATGGAAAGCTTGGTAGAAGTTTCTGTAAACTTTTACCATGAGGAGCATATTTGGATAAGTGTTAAATGTTGATATCTAGAATTTCTGCAAACTTCGAATGGAATGGTATGCATCGCATATGTTAAGCTTTCTTTTCTTACTGGACATTCATATTGGCCCATAAAGCTGACTATTGTGTACTTTTAACTAACTTTTACCATGTCAGCAATATACATTTACTTTACATGCCATATGTAATGGTGGAAGATTTAAGTCTTCCTTAAAAGATGTCTCTTTTGTGCTTAATCACTGTAGGACAAGCTATTTTTCTTTTCATGGTACATAGATTTTGCTATATATCTAGAAAAAACAAAATGCAACTTATAATTTAGAACAAAGATAGTCATTAATACTGAACGATGTGCCTGAAATATTGCCTTGGTGCATGAATGTATGGCAGAACTTGATTTGGCGGGCTTTAAAATTGAACTTAGAGAAAAAATATATATCATGTAATATATTGTTACTTAGTAAAAAATGCCATAACTATGCATGGGTGTACTTTAAAATACAAATATGTATATATGTTGGTACATAGACTCATATGTAATTATCCTAGTTGTTGGTCAAAAGCAACACAATGCTTTTGAAATTTGCATATGCATATGTAAGTCAGATATCTAGACATGGGTTGCAAGTCAGTACACTTCTCCAATAATTCACAATAAAACAAATATGTATGGAGAATACAAAAGGTTCAACAAATAAAATCTAAATATAATAGTATTTATATGTTCTTGCTTTGATGCATATGGCAACATCATGAGAAGGGGCTTCGAGTCAGTTTCTTATAGATATTCTGCATTTCTGGTCTTGAGTGAGGAGAAGTTTCCATGCAAGCAAATGCCAATAGGACAAGCAAAACAATTTCTTCTACCTCCTCCATTGTTGACAGCAGTGTTTGCTGATCCAACATTTCCATTGCAACCTCAACGGAAGGAAGGTTCTGAAGTTCACTAGGGTATCTTCCCATCAGAATCTCCAGCACAACACCACCAAAGCTGTAGACATCGCACTTTGTTGTCACCACTGAAGTGTATGAAAGCTCTACAGAAAAAAGAAAAGAATTAGCTTTGAGTAAAGAATGATATAGAAAAATGTCATAAAACTATAATTATTTACACCTTACTGTAAAGTTAACTACAACTTCTGGGAGTAGTTTCATATGTAGAACCGTACTATTTTTTCTTACCCTAGTAATACAATAGGACACATTCTATTGTGAAACATTGAGTAAAAGTTCTAATTTTATGCAAACTTGTAGTAATGGAAGCAAACTATCAGGGTAGCTAGTTATTAGTACTATGAAGCTAATTCTTTATGTTACAGTTCTAATAAAGTTGAGGTGCCAGTACATAGTCGCATTTTTGTGAAACTTATCTCTTAACATGTATGCAACATGCAATCAGAATTGAAGCAAGACACATATATACCTGGGGCTATATAACCATATGTCCCTGCTAATTCACTCCAATTTGATGAATCAGGTTTTATAATCCTTGCTATGCCAAAATCTGAAACACAAGCATTAAAATCTGCATCGATCAATATGTTGCTACTTGTAATGTCACGGTGGATTATTGGCGGGTTGCGCATTCATGGTGCAAATAGCACATAGCTTGAGCCACGTCTCTAGCAATGGCAACTCGTCTCTGCCAGTTCATTTCCTTTGCTAGCTCCTCATTCTCCAAGGTTGCACGAAGACTTCCTCTATCAATGTAATCATAAACTAGAAATTTGTATAGCTGATGGGAGCAATACCCGTATAGCTTAACGATGCTTCGGTGCTGAATCTTTGTCAACACTTCGATTTCAGTTATGAATCTCTTTTCATCATTCATGTTGTCTTCTTCAGTTTTATGAAGCCTTTTTACTGCAACCAATCCCCCTCCCCCCCTGGAGCTGAGCTTTATAGACGGTGCCATACCCACCGGACCCAATGATGTAACTTTCACTGAAATTTTCTGTTGCGCCACGCGCCGAGCGCCACCGCTCGCCAAGCACCACCTCGCGCCGCCGCGGCCAGGGGAGGGGAGGGGGTGCACCGCGTGCGGAGGGAGAGGATGGGGTGCGCCATGTGGGGTGGGTCGCCGCCGGCCAATGTGGAGCGGGGGCGGATGATGTTGGGGAGAGAGGGAGGAATGCGAGGGAGGGAGAGAGTGAGGCACGGGTGGCCGAGAGGGAGGGAGAGAGTGAGGCGAGCGAGGCCGAGATGGAGCACCAAAACCCTAACTTCGTATTATATAGTTCGCCGCCGATTAGGCCTCACCTTGGGCTATTGGGCCGCGGCCTTTACCGTGGCGGGCCTTAAAGGATGCCCGCTGCGGTAAATCGATTTACCGCAGCGGGCTTCTTAAGTTGCCCGCTGCGGTAAATGCATATTTACCGCAGCGGGTTTCTTAACGTGCCCGCTGCGGTTAATGCATTTACCGCAGCGGGCACGTTAAGAAGCCTGCTGCGGTAAATAGGCATTTACCGCAGCGGGCAAATAACGTTGCCCGCTAACCGCAGCAGGCGCGTCGGTGGCCGGCCGACCGTGGCCGGCCACCGAATTACCACAGCGGGCATCCGAGGCGCCCGCCACGGGGCCGGATTTGGCCACGCTGCGGTAATTCAATCGTGGCGTAGTGCTTTTCACGGTAGATAGAGGTCCTGAAAGGTACGTGATGACTTGCTAGAGGGGAGTCACCGAATCTGAGTTGGTCACATGGAGAGAAGCTTTTGAGGACGACGGTGGGATACAGTCGAGAAGAAGAAGACGGGCCGGCATCGGGCAGCCAACCGCGCGCCGCCCGTGCGTTGATCGAAGAAGAGTCCCGTCTCCGTGATCACGATGCACAGGACTCGGTCCAAACAACGACGAGCTTAAGGACGTGACCTGAGACGACTCAGGGTCCCGTCTCTGTGATCACGATGCACAGGACTCGGTCCGAACAACGACGAGCTTAAGGACGTGACCTGAGACGACTCAGGGTCCCGTCTCCGTGATCACGATGCACAGGACTCGGTCCGAACAACGACGAGCTTAAGGACGTGACCTGAGACGACTCAGGGTCCCGTCTCCGTGATCACGATGCACAGGACTCGGTCCGAACAACGACGAGCTTAAGGACGTGACCTGAGACGACTCAGGGTCCCGTCTCCGTGATCACGATGCACAGGACTCGGTCCGAACAACGACGAGCTTAAGGACGTGACCTGAGACGACTCAGGGTCCCGTCTCCGTGATCACGATGCACAGGACTCGGTCCGAACAACGACGAGCTTAAGGACGTGACCTGAGACGACTCAGGGTCCCGTCTCCGTGATCACGATGCACAGGACTCGGTCCGAACAACGACGAGCTTAAGGACGTGACCTGAGACGACTCAGGGTCAGGCCACCAAGTCATCGGGGATATTCTTGCACATACGCAGAGTCCACAAACGAAGTCCTCCGACGACTGTCTTTTTCTAAGCATGTCAGGACCGACCAAATGCATCCAAGGTAATGTGTGGTGGTCAATAGTGCGAGTACACAAGAGAGGATAATGTGCACCACTACCATGCAGATGTCGGCGGCCTTGGCTTTTTTCAAGCTTCTAGAGAAGACATTTTTTAGACAAGCGGCTGCATAAGCAAGCTCAAATTCATTTTTAGAATTATCTCAAGTCAAACTATTATAAATTCACTTTTGTTCACTTTCAATAAAAGCTCAGTAGGGAGCGATCCCCACCTGTTACCCCTCAAAAATATTTTAAGTTCAACTAACTTTATAGGTAAAAATAGTAATATTTATGACATCAAAAAAAATATACAATTATATTTCATGACGATCTAATAATATGCTAATTTGGTCAATGAATACTTTTTACATATTTGGTTAAATTTAGGACACTTTATTAATCTTAGAAAACTCTAAGTGAATTTATTTTGAGATAGAGATAAAGTACTTTTTTATAAGTGATCTCGCCTCTCATGTTCCTAATCCTGGTTGCTAAGGTCGGAGATACATAGGGCCTACTTGGTTGGCTTCTGAAATATACTGAAAGCATCTAGGCCCCTTGATGTGGGTTTCGATGATTGATGACAATGTAGATTACTATGACTAACGTGTGTTTTGCAGAAACAGTGTGAGTTAGGTCATGGTAATGGAATCTCAGGCATTTTGGTTGGCATGCCCTCTTAACGATGGGAATCGTTTCGGTTTTCAAAGGTTGGACGACAAGGTTAAGGACGGTTAGTTCCGATTGTCGAAGGTGTTGAGAGACATCGGATTAGTCGTTAGGTCTTTGTTTTCTCTTTTGGCCGTACTATTAAGGGGGGTGCAAATGGGTAGCTTGACCTAGTTGAGTCTCGGGTTTAGGTGTGGTGCACACTGGTGAAATCTTAGCGCTAGGAAGTTACACGAGAGCCACGAGAGTGTTTGGAGTTGTCGCCGTTTTCAAAGGATCGCTGATCAAGTGAAAACAGGAGCGTCAACAGCGCCGGACGCGCCGGCCAAGGGCGCGGACGCGTCCGGCGCATGCTTGAGCCCGGCCTCGATCCGCCCGAGCGCGGACGCGTTGGCTGGCGTCCGCGTGCGCCGGACGCGGACCCGAGAGTTTTTGGAATCGGGCTCGCGAGTCGGTCGCGCGGGCCGGCGCGCCGGACTTGGCCCCCGGACAGCGTCCGGAGCCCGTACTGTAGCCCAACGGCTAGGTTGCCGTTTGAATTCCATAAAGCGCCGGACGCGTCCGCGGTGAGCGCCCGGACGCGTCCGGCGCTCCACGCGAAGCCGAAATTTCGGGTAACGGTTGGATTTTGGCCTATGGCTATAAATACTACCTCACCCCAACCATTTCGGCTCTCTTGCTCATTTGTTCAGCTGAAAGCCACCTTGTGAGAGCAGGAGAGTTGCAAGAGCCTCATGACTTGAAGAGATTTGAGAATCCATGAGTTCATGAGCAAATCGAGAGTAGCTAGTGTGCATCCACTCTTCTCCCTAGGCTTTGCGAGGTCAAGTGAGAGTTTGTGCTTGTTACTCTTGGTGATCGCCATCACCTAGACGGCTTGGTGGTGATTGGAGCTTGGTGATCATCCGGCGGTGCTTGTGGATGACCCAACTCATCTTGTGGCGGTTCTTGGCGATTCACCACGTCGGAGCGACGAAGAATCAGCCCTAGAGAGCACTTGGTCCTTGCGAGGATCAGGGGAGCTACACCCTTGCGCGGGTGCTCCAACGAGGACTAGTGGAGAGTGGCGACTCTCCGATACCTCGGAAAAAGATCGCCGTGTTCCTTGTCCCCTTAATTTCCGCATTTATTTTCTAGCTCTTACATTCTTGCAATTACTTTCATAGAATTGCCATGCTAGAATAGGATTGGAACTTAGGGTGCAAAACTTTAGTTGATCGATTGTCTAGGAACACACATAGGCACAAAGGGGTGAATCATGGGCTAGTAGGTTTACTTCCGCAAGATTTTTTAGAATTAGCCCAATTCACCCCCCCTCTTGGGCATCTTGATCCTTTCAAGTGGTATCAGAGCCGGTTTGCTCTAAATTAGGCTTAACCGCCTAGAGTAAAGATGTCCCATGGGGATGGACCTCCTCCCATGTTCGAGGGAGACGATTTTCCTTATTGGAAAATTCGCATGGAAGCACATTTAGAAGCGATAGATGTTGGATGCTTCCGTGCCGCTTCACAAGGACTCCCAAAACCCAAGGATTCACTAACCTTGTCGGTGAAGAGGCTAACTATGAGAAGTGGAATGCAAAGGCAAGGAACGCTATATTCCGCGGTCTTTGCAAGGATGTGTTCAATCGTGTTAGGAACCACAAGGACGCCCATGCACTATGGTCCGACCTTTGTGAGCTCCATGAGGGAACTAAGAGTGAGCGTGAGGAACGCTATCATCTTGTTATGCGCAAGTTAAATTCTTTTGAGATGAAAGCTAATGAAAGTGCTAATGAGATGTATTCCCGTTTGAACACTATTGTAGAGGAACTCAATGGGCTTGGACTCAATCAAATGTCGCCATCCGATGTTGCAAGAAAGATCCTATGTGTCCTCCCCATTGAGAAATATGGGCACATTGTCACCGTGCTTCACCAAGGTGATCTTTCCAATGCTACACCGACTCAAATATTGGGAAAGATCAATGCTCATGAGATGTACATGCATCTCACCCCGAGGATGGCTCATCATCCAAGAAGAAAGATTTGGCCCTCAATGCAAGTCACTCAAGAAAAGGCAAGGCCAAGGCAACTCATGATGATTCTAGTGATGCTGAAATTGATGATGTGAGTCTTGCTCTCATGGTGAAGAAGACCACCAAGATGTTGAAGAAGCTCAACAAAAATGGTGTCAAGTTTGATGGCAAGAAGAAGAAGTTCTTCACAAGTAGCAAAGGAAGCCCATCTCCGAAATGGAGTGCTTCAATTGCCGCAAGGCTGGACATCTAGCTCATCAATGTCCGGAGCCTCCAAGAGACAAGAAGTACAAGAAGAAGAAGGGCAAGGACAAGAAGGATGACTCAAGTGATGATGAAGAAAAAGAAAAGAAGAAGAAAGACAAGCATCACAAGAAGAAGGAAGAAAAGAAAGAGCATCACAAGAAGAAGGATGGCAAGGCATATATTGTTGGTGATTGGCTCACCGATATTGAATCCTCTTGTGGGTCATCCGATGAGGAAAGTGATGATGAAGGTGTTCTTGCTATTGGCATTGGATCTTCACCACCTCCACAAATTTTGCCATCATCATCTACTCCATCCCACTTTTGCCTTATGGCTAAAAGTGAAAAGAAGGTACATTCCAAACATGGTGATAGTGATGATAGTGGTAGTGAAAGTGATAGTGATGATGAGTATGAGTCACCTACCTATGATGAGCTTGTCAAATTGCTTAGAAAGTACTCAAAAACCATCATTAAGACTAGAGGAAGATGTGATGAGCTTGATAGTGAAAATACTTGTCTTCTAGAAAAGATGGAGGCTATGCAGAAAACTAATGATGAGCTTAGAGATCAAAATGAAATCATGTCTTCTAAACTCAAGGAACTCAAAGCTTCTTCAAAAGAGCTTAAAGTTGAAAATGAGAACCTTGAGAAGAAGCATGATGAGCTCAAATCTAGTTATAGCTCTCTAAAAGAGGAGTACACAACTATTAAAGTTGATCATGGGAATCTAGCGATGGCTTATGAGCTTCTTGCCGAAACACATGAGGCTACTAACAATGTTGCTAAGAATGATGTAGCTACATCATGTGATGAGATCATTGAGCAAGGTGCTAGCGGCAAAGGCAAGTCGGTGGTGGTGATGAGAATTATGATGACTATGTCAAGATAAAGAATGAAAATGAAAAGCTCAAGAAGGATCTTGAACAAGCAAAAATCAGTCACACCGTCACTATTGAAGATGAAGGACTAGCACTTGAGAATGAAAAGCTCAAAGAAGAGAACAAAAGACTCCACTTTGAGATGTCATGCTTGAAGCAATCAACAAATGAGTCACTTCTAGAAGAGAACAAGAAGCTCAAGCAAGAGAAGGAACACCTCAAGATTGGATTGAGCAAGTTTGCAAAAGGAAAGTCACTTCAAAGTGAGCTCTTGATGAACACCGTGATGAAGACCGATAGAAGTGGCATTGGGTTCAAGTCACATCAAGAGAAGCAACATCAAGCAAAGCAAGCAAGTCAACAAAAGCAAAAGCCAAAGCCAAAGCCAAAGAGATGTTTTGAGTGTGGACAAGAAGGTCACTTTGCTCATGAGTGTGAAACTCCACCACCACAACCCTTGCCCAAGCATGCTAGACCCTTTGCATACAATGCTCATTATGTGGTTAGAAAGGACTCAAAAGGACAAGTGAATGTCACCTTCTTAGGTCCCCCCAATAAGAATAGGCCTAAGCAAATTTGGGTTGCAAAGTCTCTAGTAGAGAAAGTCAAGGGCCCTCAACAAGTTTGGGTCCCTAAACCTCAAGCTTGATCTCTTGTGTGTAGGTGAACTACGGGACCGGTGGAAGTCATTGGGTTATTGATAGTGGCTGCACTCAACATATGACCGGTGAACCTCGTATGTTTGCCTCACTAGATGAAGGGGAGCAAAATCAAGATAGGATCACATTTGGTGATAATTCAAAGGGCAAAGTCAAGGGTTTGGGCAAAGTTGCAATATCAAATGATCACTCTTTGTCAAATGTGCTTTATGTCAAACCATTGAGCTTCAACTTCTTTGTCGAGTGGGTCAATTGTGTGATCTTGGATTCAAATGCTTGTTTGATGAGAAGGAAGTGATAGTGTCAAAGAAAGAAGACTCAACTGTGATATTCAAAGGCTTTAGATACAACAATCTCTATCTAGTGGATTTCACCTCCGAAGATGCAAATCGAATGTTTGTTTGTTTGTCCAAGACTTCACTTGGGTGGTTGTGGCATAGGAGGCTAGCACATGTTGGGATGAGTACACTCAAGAAGCTTTTGAAGAAAGAGTTAGTGAGGGGCTTGAAAGATGTCAAGTTTGAAAAGGACAAACCTTGTAGTGCATGTCAAGCCGGCAAGCAAGTTGCAAACACTCATCCAACCAAAACTTTTCATCAACTTCAAGAGTGCTAGAGCTGCTGCACATGGACTTGTTTGGACCAACCACATACAAGAGCCTTGGTGGGAAACTCCATTGTCTAGTGATTGTTGATGACTTCTCAAGATACACATGGACCTTCTTTCTTCATGACAAATCCGAAGCCACCCCTTGCTTCAAGAAGTTTGCAAAGAGAGCTCAAAATGAATTTGATGTCAAGATCAAGAAAATTAGAAGTGACAATGGCAAAGAATTTGACAACACCAACATTGAAGCTTATTGTGATGAAGTTGGGATTAAACATGAAGTCTCATCCACCTACACACCTCAGCAAAATGGCATAGTTGAGAGGAAGAACCGGACCTTGATCACTCTAGCAAGAACAATGCTTGATGAGTACAACACCCCAGAGAACTTGTGGGCTGAAGCTATCAACACAGCATGCTATGCATCAAATCGGTTATACCTCCACAAGTTCCATGGCAAGACCCCCTATGAGTTGCTTAATGGGAAGAAGCCGGACGTCTCCTACTTCCGGGTGTTTGGTTGCAAATGCTACATCTACAAGAAAAGGCAACACCTAGGGAAGTTTCAAAGACGTTGTGATATTGGTTTTCTTGTTGGTTACTCATCAAAATCCAAAGCATATCGAGTATTCAACCATGCCACCGGTTTGGTAGAAGAAACATATGATGTGGAGTTTGATGAATCTAACGGCTCCCAAGGAGCAATTGAGAATCTTGATGATGTAGGTGATGAACCATTGAGGGAAGCAATGAAGAACATGCCGGTGGGAGACGTCAAGCCTAAAGAAGATGATGATGAAGTGCAAGTCATTGACAAGCCTTCTTCTTCTTCAATTGTGCCTCAAGATGACAAGGAAAAGATGGGATGACTGAAAATGAAGACACTCATGTTTCCCATGAACAAAGAGAGGCACAAGCTCAAGATGTTGATGCTCCCCAACCCACTCCTCAAGTGGTTGAAAAGCGAATTCCTAAACTCCATGATCATCCACAAGATCAAATCATAGGGAGTCCATCAAGGGGTGTAATGACTCGATCTCAAAGACTTGCTAGTTTTCTTGAACATCACTCGTTTGTTTCTTGTGTTGAACCAAAAGATGTAGGTGAAGCTCTTCAAGATCCGGATTGGGTGAATGCCATGCATGAAGAATTGAACAACTTCACCCGCAACAAGGTTTGGACACTTGAAGAGCGTCCCAAGAATGCAAGAATCATAGGTACCAAGTGGGTGTTCCGCAACAAGCAAGATGACCAAGGCAATGTTGTGAGAAACAAGGCAAGGCTCGTGGCAAAGGGGTTCTCTCAAGTTGAAGGCCTAGATTTTGGAGAGACCTTTGCACCGGTTGCAAGACTTGAAGCCATCCGTATCCTTCTTGCATATGCTTCACACCATGAAATGAAACTATTTCAAATGGATGTGAAGAGTGCATTTCTAAATGGTTTCATTAATGAGCTTGTTTATGTTGATCAACCTCCCGGGTTCGAAGACCCTAGCTGTCCTAATCATGTTTTCAGGTTGTCCAAGGCACTTTATGGGCTTAAGCAAACCCCTAGAGCATGGTATGAGCGCCTTAGGGACTTTCTCATTGAGAAGGGGTTCACTATCGGGAAGGTTGACACCACACTCTTCACCAAGAAGCTAAATGGAGAGATCTTCATTTGTCAAGTATATGTTGATGATATCATCTTCGGCTCAACAAATGAAGAAGAATGCAAGAAGTTTGGTGACATGATGTCAAAAGAGTTCGAGATGTCTATGATTGGCGAGCTCACCTTCTTTCTTGGTTTTCAAATCAAGCAAATGAAGGAAGGGACCTTCATATCACAAGAAAAGTATACCAAGGACCTCCTCAAGAGGTTTGACATGAAGGATTGCAAGCCAATCAACACACCTATGGCATCTAATGGGCATCTCAACCTTGATGTGGAAGGTAACTCTGTGGATCAAACTCTTTACCGCTCTATGATCGGTAGCTTGTTGTACCTCCTTTGCATCTAGGCCCGACATCATGTTTAGTGTGTGTATGTGTGCTCGTTTTCAAGCCGGTCCTAAGGAAGCTCACCTAAGTCTTTGTCAAGAGGATCCTTAGGTACTTGCAGCTCACCCCAAGCATTGGCTTATGGTATCCCAAAGGAGCAAGATTCCAACTTGTTGGCTATTAGTCGGATTATGCCGGTTGCAAAATTGATAGAAAAAGCACATCCGGAGGGTGCCATTTGCTTGGAAGGTCACTTGTCTCTTGGTCATCAAAGAAGCGAACGGTGTTGCTCTATCACTGCCAAAGCGAGTATATAGCGGCGGGGGCTTGTTGTGCACAAATCTTGTACATGAAACAAACCCTCCTTGACTACGGTGTGAATCTTGGTCAAGTGACTCTATTGTGCGACAATGAGAGTGCGGTAAAGATTGCCAACAACCCGGTTCAACACTCTCGCACAAAGCATATAGATGTCCGCCACCACTTTCTTAGGGATCATGTCTCTAAAAAGGATATATCTCTAGAAGGTGTGAGAAGTGAGGATCAATTAGCGGATATCTTCACAAAGCCATTGGATGAATCAACCTTTTATAGGTTAAGGAATGAGCTCAATATCCTTGACCTAAGCAACTTCACAAGGAAGAGATGAATGGTGTTGTCGGTTGCATTGCATTGTTTATAGAGCACGTCTAAATTTCTGTAATGCATATAGGGCTTGTCTAACATGGTTAAGATAACACTCTTTGGAGGTGTGAAGAAGCTTACCCTTGGTTCAAACCTGACAAGCCACCTAGATTCAAATTCCAGTAGTTTTATTGCTTGTGTGTTGCTCTTCGTTTCTTTTCGTTTATCTTTTGAGCAACCTCTGTGTTTGTCCATGAATTGAGAAAGCTTTTGATGCTTCTACTGGTTTAGAAACTCAAGCTCATGGCCATACGTTGTTCCTCGCTCGTGTTATTGCTTATTTTCGAAAATTATTATAAGCCTATGGCAAACTATTTGAAAAACGAGTGTTTGAGAGTGAGGATCTCATATTGACTCCAAAGCTGTGCTTATTTGATTCTTCAAAAGTTTGGAAATCAATTGGGAGAAAGCAGTGCCGTGGCAACAAAGTTCAAATTCAGCTCTTTGAAGAGCGCCGAGACACGCCTTTGTGAACCGGCGGACGCGTCGCGCGTTGTGAAGAGGACCCGACGCATGGACCATCAACGTTCTGCGGCGGACGCATAACGGTGTTCGTGCGAGTCCGACAGTGAGTCTGCAGTGCGTCCGACGGTGTCTGCGTAATCAACAAGTTTTTTCCAAAACTTTCTGTTCGGCGTCCGACGACCCGCCAGACGCAGCGCAGACGCGTCCGGCGCGATGAGGAAGTGCGCGAGTCACTTAAACCTGACATGTGGGGCCACCCTATTCTCTTCTTCCTCAAATCGACCCGCGGCGCGTTTTTCTGTCAACTTCTTCATCCGTACGCCGCCGCGCGCCGCCCTAACCCTAACCGCCGCAGCGCCACCCGCCTCCCAGCGCCGCCCGCTCCACCGCGACGTCCTGCTTCTCTGAGAGCGCCCGCCTGCCAGCCATCAGCCACCACCGAGCACCGCTCCGGCCGCCGCGCCCTCCACTCTTTGCACCAGCGCGCCGCCATGGACATCGCCTCCGGTTGATCTCCGTCATCCTCTCCGGCAAGCAGCCCTTGTCCGTCCGCGGCGTCTCCTCTGTTTGTCCTCTCTGCATTTGGCGCGCCGCTCGGCGTCATCACTGCCAGGAAGAGTCTTCTCCTGTGTAAGTGCTCACACCGCCCCCAAGGTGTTCGATACAATGCCAAAGCCATTTCTCCTCACTGTTTTGTTCACCCTTGAACACCTTTCTATGCAGTGACCAAAGCATGGTCTTTTAAGGGTGCCTCACATCGTCTTTTCTCATCTATTCACAGGAGTGGTCGTGTCATAGGTATATTGCCATAATTCTATCTAATCTTACCAAATTGCTTTGCTTCCGATAGGCTTTCGCGTCTCTAGTCATTTGCTTATGGTTGTATATATCCTATCTATTCCATTCTGTGCAGCGAGCCAGTCTTTTGGTTGCATTGACAGTTGACAGTGGGCAGTGAAACTCTAGGCCAAGCCTAGGAGTATGGTTTGAGGCCAAGCCTCACAAGTGGCAGTTCATCCTCTTGCAGCTTGCTGATCAGTATCAGCGGCAGTCATGCCAAGGTGCAAGAATTCAGGCAGAGGTTCAGGGGGAGATGATGATCCAAATAGAAGACCCAACCTTCCCAAGATGATTGAGAAGGCGAAAGGCAAGAAAGTCGACCATCGGGGAAAAGGAAGAGGCAGCCACCGAGATGCTCGGGCAGCGACGGAGCGTCTTGAGAGGAGAGCTTCGCGGGGTGCGAGGCATTATGATACAAGAGCCTAGATCGCGGTAGCACGGGAGGCGGGCGAAGCCCCGAGGCGAGGAGACCATTCTTGAGCGGCAGGATCTTTCTCCTTTACGACGGTCCTCCGTGTCGGGACTCTCCTCCCGCCCGGACGGCGGCTCGGCGATCAGGAGTCGAGTCCTTCTTCCACTCACGAGAGGCGGCCCGGCGAGGGGCCCTACGGGACCTAGGCGGAGTACGGAGGAGCTTTTGAGAGCGAGTGCCAAGAAGATTCAGGCTATCAGGCAGGTGGACATAAACACCTGGTTTCCACCTTCCAGAGAGAGAGCTGGTGCACCTTACTACACAGCTTTGCACAAGTCCTTGGTAGAGGCTTACAGAGTCAAAGATTACCAAGCGGAGGGACGGTGATAGGCGACACTTTCTCACATGTGTTGGGCCAGGCCTTGAGAGTATTTGGGTGCACGGCCGGGCATGATTGATCTAATTGGAAGATGCGCGGATATATTCCGAGAATGGGTGTTAGAGTTCTATGCTACACTATGGATTGCTCCAAATCATTCACTTATTTCATACACCATTCGTGGTCGAGGCGAGAACTTGTCCGGTGAGGAAGCCGGGAACTTCTTGGGGATTTCGGAGCGGCCCATCAAGCCGCATCATTTGTGCTTTCGGGAATTGAGCCACCCCGCCGTGCACGGGGAGGAGTAGTGCCACCTCCGAGATCATGAGAGAGGTCTTTGGACCTAACTTTGGTGCGGGTCGAGCGGGACACCACGGGATGAGCTACGCCTTGCTCGAGTCCTTGATCGATTCGAGAGGTACACAATTCTTGCTAGGCCCGGTTTCGAGAACGGGTTCACTAGGCTCCGGCGGTGGGTAGTGTCACATCTTGTGAGGAAGATTCCTTTTGACATCTGGGATTTGATTCTTTGTGATATGGAGGATGTTATCTATGGGAGCTTCACCAAACACCGGCTGATGCACTATGCTCATTGGATCACCTGGCTCATTTATAGGAATGGTGATCTTCCAGACTCGATCAGAAAGGAATATGAAGATCCGATGAATTATGAGGTGTTTGGCTCGTATGATGCTTCTCAGATTGTCAGAGTCACTGCAGATGCTCCTCCAGTCACTCCTCGCCATGGAGATCCGATTCTGAGAGACGGGAGCCGAGCGGGATGCTAGAGTTGAGCGGCTAGCGGCGAGATGAAGAAGCGAGCTTGCGAAGGCTGCGGCGGCAGGATATGAGATCACTACCTCCGACTCTACGAGGATGGTGAGGAGTACTACATTCAGTTCGTCCTCCCCCTCGTCGGCATGATGCGAGAGGCGGGCAGTTACGGGAGCAGCCATTGAGCGCTTGACTCGGGTACTTGACGGTTGTTGGCACGCCAACCGGGAGCGTCGAGGAGCGGCATGAGATTGCTTTGTAGGCGAGATACGAGCTCGCCGGGATGCACGGCATCGGCTACAGCGACGGCGGCACCTGCGAGACTATGACTTTGATTGCTTCACTATTTCAGCGAGACAGTGCCACGGTACCTCGGGCAATTCTTCCTCGGCCCGAGTCGGCCCGGCGGGACGGACTTTGGGAGTAGGACCTTCTCGAGATGCCGAGTCACGAGTGCGGGCTTACCGGTTTCGAGGCATAGCACCTTCTTCTCCGGCGGTTCGGGTGTCCCCCTGGTCTTCCACGGATCTCCACCGGCTTCTCACCTGTTGGCTCTCATACATTATTCACTCCGAGACTCGGGTGCGGCCCATCATCGGGCTTCCTACGGTGCACTCACGGGAGAGCGACACACGAGTACATGAGACGGCCTATTCGGCATGACTCGCAACCTCGGCGACGACGAGATTCCTCCAGTGACAGGCACCGGCACATCAGGCACTATACCTTCCTCAGTGGCTTCTACAGATCCTCTTCCTACTACTGAGGTAGTACCACAGGTGGCTCCTCCTCTTACACTTGCTGCACCGTCAGAGCCACGGGGTCGGCCCGGAGATAGCTCCGATCCGATCTTGACCACGGAGACGGCGGCCAAATCACGGTGTCGGTTGAGCGAGACCCCACCGCTTCACCGCCGGTGTCACGGCCCGGAGGGTCGCGGGCTCCTGTCACTCGGTCAGCCCGAGCTCGGGACGACAGCCCAGATGACACTTCAGCGTTCGTCATTGCTCCTCATGCTCGTGAGACTGGCTCGTCTGCTCCTTCTACCCCTCAGCCTTAGGGTTTGGTCCTTGATGCCAAAGGGGGAGAGTTGGGAGTATGTAGACTTAGGGGGAGCTCTCAGCTTGGGATTTGGTTCTTTTGATTGATACTTTTGCATGCATCATGTTTACTTTATGCATTGTATGATTTGTGTGAGGTACTCTCAATCGTAGTGACATATGCTCTTCGGTTTGGTATCACCTTCTATGTCACCTGGCTCTGTGCTCATATGTGCTTGGCTTCCGCGGTTACTCTGATTCCATATGAGCTATGCTTTTGTCTTGTGCTAACTCGTTTTTGCAGATTATATGTGCACAGATCTTTTGGCTTGATGACACATGAGTCATTCTAACCTTTGCTCTTATTGTCAAAGGCTCATGTGAATCAAGCATGCTTGAAAACCTCAACTAAACTCTTCATACTCCAGAGGTTGTCATCAATCACCAAAAAGGGGGAGATTGAAAGCATCTAGGCCCCTTGATGTGGGTTTCGATGATTGATGACAATGTAGATTACTATGACTAACGTGTGTTTTGCAGAAACAGTGTGAGTTAGGTCATGGTAATGGAATCTCAGGCATTTTGGTTGGCATGCCCTCTTAACGATGGGAATCGTTTCGGTTTTCAAAGGTTGGACGACAAGGTTAAGGACGGTTAGTTCCGATTGTCGAAGGTGTTGAGAGACATCGGATTAGTCGTTAGGTCTTTGTTTTCTCTTTTGGCCGTACTATTAAGGGGTGCAAATGGGTAGCTTGACCTAGTTGAGTCTCGGGTTTAGGTGTGGTGCACCTTTGGTGAAATCTTAGCGCTAGGAAGTTACGAGAGCCACGAGAGTGTTTGGAGTTGTCGCCGTTTTCAAAGGATCGCGATCAAGTGAAAACAGGAGCGTCAACGGCGCCGGACGCGCCCGGCCAGGGCGCCGGACGCGTCGGCGCATGCTTGAGCCGGCCTCGGATGCCGCCCGAGCGGCGGACGCGTTAGCTGGCGTCCGGCGTGCGCGGACGCGGACCCGAGAGTTTTGGAATCGGGCTCAGGGAGGTCGTCGCGCGCCGGACGCGGCGGACGGGGACGCCGCCGGACGCGTCCGGAGCCGTCTTAGCCCAACGGCTAGGTTGCCGTTTGAATTCCATAAAGCGCCGGACGCGTCCGGCGGTGAGCGCCCGGACGCGTCCGGCGCTCACGACTGAGCCGAAATTTCGGGTAACGGTTGGATTTTGGCCTATGGCTATAAATACTACCTCACCCCAACCATTTCGGCTCTCTTGCTCATTTGTTCAGCTGAAAGCCACCTTGTGAGAGCAGGAGAGTTGCAAGAGCCTCATGACTTGAAGAGATTTGAGAATCCATGAGTTCATGAGCAAATCGAGAGTAGCTAGTGTGCATCCACTCTTCTCCCTAGGCTTTGCGAGGTCAAGTGAGAGTTTGTGCTTGTTACTCTTGGTGATCGCCATCACCTAGACGGCTTGGTGGTGATTGGAGCTTGGTGATCATCCGGCGGTGCTTGTGGATGACCCAACTCATCTTGTGAGCGGTTCTTGGCGATTCACCACGTCGGAGCGACGAAGAATCAGCCCTAGAGAGCACTTGGTCCTTGCGAGGATCAAGGGGGAGCTACACCCTTGCGCGGGTGCTCCAACGAGGACTAGTGGAGAGTGGCGACTCTCCGATACCTCAGGAAAAAGATCGCCGTGTTCCTTGTCCCCTTAATTTCCGCATTTATTTTCTAGCTCTTACATTCTTGCAATTACTTTCATAGAATTGCCATGCTAGAATAGGATTGGAACTTAGGGTGCAAAACTTTAGTTGATCGATTGTCTAGGAACACACATAGGCACAAAGGGGTGAATCATGGGCTAGTAGGTTTACTTCCGCAAGATTTTTTAGAATTAGCCCAATTCACCCCCTCTTGGGCATCTTGATCCTTTCATATACCAAACCAAAAAATTGGCGAGCCATGATTTTGGCTGTCATTTGGTTTGCTACAAAAACTTGTCAACCTCTCAAATTTAGCTTGGCAAATCTATGGTAAATTTTTTTGACCAACTTTTGCTTGCCAAATCTTTGCCATGGTAAATTTTGGTCGCAAACCAAATGGGCCCGAGCCATGGTGTATCTTCGTGCGAGGGCTTGGCCTGCCCAACAATATGATCCTCGATTCCTAGTTGCACCTTCTTCTTTCCCCATGGTGTTATTGTTGGGCTTTGCTGGGCCCAACAAAGTCACCACGTCATAGCAAGAGTCAAGCAGAGTTATGGGAACTTGCGCACCTACTGACTTACTCCCTCTGTCCTAGAAAAAAAAATGTAATTCTCGTTTTTTGAGAAGTCAAATAATTTGAACTTTGACCAAAACTATATAAAAAGTAGTAACATTTATGACACAAAATAAATATCATTAATTAATTATAGAATATATTTTTATAATACATTTATTTGAAGACATAAATGTTAATACTATTACTATAAATTTGATCAAATTTGAGGTAGTTTGACTGACATGAGTCCCATAATTTTTTTTTTTGGACAGAGACAGTACGTGCATGGGAGGACACTGGACAAGGCAAGGGAGGGAGGGAAAGGGGTGGGCCGGCAAGCGATGCAGGAGTGCAATAGGTCAGAGAAACGGAGTGCAATAGGTCAGAGAAACGATGGATGGACAACACAAGACCGAGTGTGGTGCAGCTAGCTAGCCAAGTAGGCATAGGCATTCGGTTAATTCGATAAATTTGGTTGGATTATATCAAAGATATAAAGAATTTAGATTTCAGAAAAATATTAACCAAATTTGCTGCCAAAAAACTAAAAAACATGATTTCAGTTACATGGCTTATTTGAAACCACATTTGTAGTTTAATGGTAGAAACATTGATTTTTAAGTGGGATAAGAAGCTATTTGTTTGATAAGGGATGTATATTTTAAAAGGAAGAAGCGAAAAATAAGCTTGATAAATAGGGACAATGTCCTCAAAGTTGGAAAGCACCAAGGGACATTGTATTGAGGGAAACACCAAAATAAATTTATTGTTTATGTTTTGTGCATTACTAGTTCAAGGTTGATGTCATAAGTGGCACTACTACCTTTTTTCCCATGAACATGCCTATGGGTTCATTAAGAGGAAGAGAAGTTTTACAATGATTCGGTCTCCCTAGACCATGCTAACCTTCTGGTGGCAGCTTCAAAAATTAGATTGCCAAAAGAACTTGCATTGGAGAAACAATCTATGACCTACAACACAAAAAGACACAATAAAGTATTTTATGGTATGATGCACGAACTATGACCAAGGCCCCAGTTCAATAACTAAACTTGCAATGTAGACCTCCAACCTTCTCAATGGCAACAAGCACTAGGGAGGGGGATCCTTCTCCAAATCTAGGTTGGGGTCAATGGTCTGTCCATATCACAAGGAAGCTAGACTACCACAAAGGACCTTCTCCTTGCAACCAACCGCATCCATGCAGGAGAAGGAGCATGATGGTAGATAAGTTTTTCATGTGACTAGAAGGCTCCTTGTGATGGATTTTCTTTGTGATGACATCTTTTGGTAGGATGAAAATCCTAGATAATAAATCTGTAACAAGTTAGTGCTTCTTTACTAGAAGCAACCTAGAAGTACAGTTCCTTGGCAATTTTTAGCTAGACTACATTCGATTGAAACCCATCCCATGAAACAAGCAATAATGATGATCATGGTAAGTATAGTTTAGGACGTGGGAGTGGATAACAATGAGGCAATCGTACGCAATTGGTGGAACCTAGAAGTGTGAGTTTCCCTTGAGCCCCATAGCAACTACTCCTTAACATATCTAAGGAGGTTCCCAAAGTTGGTTGAGTAAATGTCCCAAAGTCCATATCCTGGTTACTCCCTATCATATCTAAGGAGGCTCTTGATGTTGGAGATCATCATTGAAAGTGGTGGCTAGTGGTGTGGTGGGAGTTGGTGGTATAGGGAGTAGAACTGCTAGTGAATAGATTAGAGACTTCATGCAGAGAGCACTATATGAGTGGTGTAAGGGGAGATGGCCCTAAATCTAGATCTAAATAGGGGTCTAGTGACAAAGATGCCAACTTCCAAATTGTCCTTGATGGTGGTGACTGGTGGTGGAGGAGAGCACACAAAGGGCGATGCTATGAGGAGGTGGACTGTGCATAAAGAGGTTGTAGCGCTAGCAGAAACCGATAGAGAGAAATTCACAAGGAGACGATCACTAGAGATAATAACATGGGGTGAGAGGAGGCAGCTAGCCAAACAATTATAGGGGAACCCTAGGTGGGTGACTCCCACTCGCCCATGGTGGCCTCACACCCGTCCCGTGGCTATATGACTCTTCCACCTCATGAATGTTCAAGGTCTTTGAGTAGGAAAACCTAATAACTTCCAATATAAATGGTGTGGTACGGGGCTTGTTTCAATATGTGTACTGGGGCTGAGGAATAGAGGTGTCCCGACATAGAGATAAGACAAGTGTCAATAGGTAAAAATGAAACATAAATGTTTGTGCATATGAGGCTAAAGCAATGCACAAACTTCCTCGAGTCACACAAACTTTTATAGGACAAGATTTAGTCACACCTTAAAAACTACAAACATCCACAACTATAACATGACTAGCAAACATAATCATACAATGCAATGGGATGTACATGCTGTTGTGTGGCACATGGATGGTTTGCTACTTGGATATTTATTCATCAATCATGTCACATGTTTGAATTTGTCTTAGAATTGGACCTTGTACCGATCCTAGATGCATGTTGCTCCAACTTGTATGGGCATGGTAGGCTTCGAGATATATCCAGTGATCAAGACATGTATTCCAACTCATCTTGGAATCAAACTCCGCACCGTGCATGGATAGGTTGCTCTAACTCATATGGACATGAGATAAATTGACAGGCCACAGAAACCACTATTAAAATCCTCATTTATGGAGGCGGGCAAACATGGCCTACGGCGGCTCTCATGCGCATCTCTGCCATTATGCCTCAGTAAATGAGGATTAACAGAGGTAGTCGTCACACTTGGCATCAGGAAATGCTATTTCTATAGGTGGGTGTGTTTGGTCGCCCACCTCTAAAACTCTACTAAAAACTAAAAAATAGCTTGCCATATGTAGCCATTGTTGAGCTCATTGTGTAACCGCTGGCGAGCTCGCTGTGCAGCCTCTACCAAGCTCATCGCGCCCACTCCAGCCCCCTTGGAATCGTCAATCTGATGTTTGTCCTCGAGCTACTACAAGAAGAAGGTGTTGACGAGGTCAGCGTCATCCATTGCCAAGGTCCCACAAGGACAAGGGTGCCCACCAATGTTTCGTGCTCTTGCTTTGGTTGAGGATCACGAATAGTGCCTTCACCACCAAGAGCATGAGATCTGGATAGATCTATGGTGGAAAAAAGATTGGAATCAACATTTCAAGATTGAAATCGATGAGAGGGAGAGAGAGTATAACAGACTCAGAGAGATGTATACCTTTGGGGGTGCATCCACTCTCTTGTAGTTGGATATGGCTAGCAGGATGGAGGGGGCCACACGCACTATTGCCGATTGGGAGGGGCATTGGCATCGCCCTAGGCCAAATCTACCTACGTCAGGCTCAATGCCTCGAGGGAGCTGCCTTGGGCCGCTGTCTTGACCGGTTATATGTTGGATGCAAGAAGAGCATTGGATTGGAGAGAGAAGAGAGAGTGCACATGGGGAGAGAGGAGAGAAGGGGGTGGGGTGGGGTGGGGTGGGGTGGGGGGTTTTAGGGTTAGAAGTGCTAAAGTGAACTAGGCTATTTTAATAGACGTGGCCATCCTAAGAGGCTTGCCTCTATAAAATCAATTTAAAGATCCGGATTTGACTATCTCCTAAAATTATTTGAAGAGGCGATTGGATGTAAGTCCCACCTTTGAGAATAAAAGCTCTTGTCTTTTAAAATCATTTTTGTACTAATGCTCTATACTTTAGTACTAGGTACAGTGGCGGATCCACGATGGGGGCGCAAAGTAATAGAAATTTTGATTGACAATGAAGATCTAAGCAATGATTTACACATGAAATGGGCAATTCCTATGACTAAGAATAGGCCATTAATATGGAGTGGGCAAAATATACATGCAATGCATGGTGGCATGCATATTTACACATGGGAAGGGGCTAACTCAGGGTGGCATGGAGCTAATGATACACTAATCCTATGGAGATTTGAGGCCCACGCCGCCCCCCCAATGACTAGGCATAGATACAGATTTTGTTTGGGTGCATGTAAAATCTTATGTGCTCGAAGGATTTTAAAAATATATTCTATATAAGAAATTACTAATCAAAGGTACCCATCAAAGGCTTCGTAAAATCAAAATTTTCAAGTATTTGTGACCAGTCGTAGTATTTCGGATGAAATTTCAATGGGAGTTCCCTTAAGTAAGGGCAAACTGGGAAATTTCTTCTCTATAGTGATTGACATGGACACTTGTAATAATAGTAATATAAATATGGGGCAGAACCACAGCCATTGTTGCAAAACCTCTCCGGAAGCACGTTGAGCTGAGGTGTTGCTCAACGTGTCTCATCAAACCCTCAATGGCGATTGAATTCGTGGCTTTACTGGTGCTATTATTAGCACCAGCTTTTCGTGTGGCCGTCAGTCAGCCAGGTACGTTACTTCTATATATAAAGTCTTTAAAATTGTATAAGACGTTGTGGTTTTTCTAGATATATTATTTTTATTAATTACCATATATTTAGACTTAGTGTATATTCAAATGCATAACAAAAACTACGTATCTATAAAAGGCAAAGCGTCTTATAATTTATAATAGAGGGAGCATATCATATCATCCGTTAGCATTACCCATACAAACTAAAGTTATACTGTACATTATACTATATGAGATGGAGTAATATATTAGGTACTGCCAACCACCGGTGCACTAATTAATTAATGTTCAGGCTTCCTAAGCATCGACTGCGGCCTGGAAGCCAACTTCAGCGGATACACGGACAGCACCACCGGCATCTCGTACGTCTCCGATGGCCCCTACGTCGACACCGGCGAGAATCGCATGGCCACGGACCCCGACCTGAGCTCGTTGGACAAGAGTCTCCAAACACTCCGGAGCTTCCCATCTGGCCTGCGCAACTGTTACTCGCTCCCCACCGTCGCCGGCACGAGGTACCTGGTGCGGGTGCGGTTTGCGTACGGCAACTACGACGGCAAGAACAGCTCGTCGGTGAACTTTGAGCTGCACCTTGGGGCCAACTTCTGGGTCGCCGCCGACGTGGGTGCCGCCGAGGTGATGAACTACGAGGCGGTCTTCGTGGCGTGGGCGGGCTGGGCGCCGGTGTGCCTGGTGAACATCGGCAGCGGCACGCCGTTCGTGTCCGCGATGGAGCTGAGGCAGCTCGCCCCCGGACTTTACCCGCCCGTCACGCCGGGCCTCATCATGTCCATGTATGATCGCCGGGACATGGGGACATCATACCTTGGGATCAGCAGGTACGTTTCAGCGTTGACTTTTATTTGATGCATCCTGCTTCAATTCGTAGCGTTCAGGCTTCGATCGAGTCATCATATGTACA
This sequence comes from Themeda triandra, assembly GCA_018135685.1. Classification (NCBI taxonomy): domain Eukaryota; kingdom Viridiplantae; phylum Streptophyta; class Magnoliopsida; order Poales; family Poaceae; genus Themeda; species Themeda triandra. Next base: position 220,457 of record JAENPR010000703.1, read on the forward strand.
CACTCCAGTCTCCAGTAGATTTATACTATATAGGATGCGTATTGTATTGGAGAGGCGAGGACTCAAGGAGGTGGTTGGGTCAAATAATTAAATTGCTCCGCCCGCCGCCCCCCCCCACACACCCACACACACACACACACCCAAAAAAATTATGTTTAATCCAATTTATACAAGAAAGCACTAATATTGTGATGTCGAATAAGTATCGTTAGATTAATTATAAAATATATTTTCATAGTAAAATGATTTAGAAACCTAAATAGTAATATTATTTTTATAAATTTGAATAAACTTAAGATTGTTTGACTTGTCTTAAACATACAATTACGTTTTTAGGCCAAAGAGAGTACCTAGTTTTGATGGTATTAAGTAGTTTGCAAAATATTTAGGTTGAAGATATAAAAGTCGTATATATATTTATATTTTGTCTTGAAAAGTACCCTCATGTCCCTGGTTTCTGGGACGAGATGGGCCTATTTTGTGTTTGGTTTAGCGGGGCTGACCCGTCTTTTGTTTAGTGTAGGGACACTAAAAAGTGGGATGAGACAGTGACACACAGTGCCTAATTGTCAGATGAGACAATACCCACACACCCATCCTACCTGGGATGACTCTATCCCTCGGCTTTTTTGGCAGAATCAGCCCGCATCTAGAGGAATATTCCCTATTGGGATGTATGCCTTGACACTGAACCAAACGCCATTAAAACTAGGTCCATCCCATCCTGTCTCACCTTATTCCTTCAACTAAACACTACAGAATGCATGCAGCTCAACGAATGGATTAGTAAATTCTATTGGAGCCCGTTGACCCCAACGAATGCATGCAGCTCCGCCCCTACATCCAACAATGATATCCTATCATTTCATTGAATTTGAAATTAAAACTCATCTAGTGCGTGATGCACCAAAAAGATTGCAAATCTTTTTAAGTACATTGAACCAATTGAAGTAGTTGTGAGAGTAAATAGAACCAAGCGTTAGTTAGTTAAATGATTTATCTATGGGGATGGATCTAAATGCCTAAAAGTTCAAAAGATTTGATATTCGTATTCATTTCATCGTCAATATGGATATTTGTGTTCCTATTTCATTTTAGTATGGATACTAAATGGATGTATCTGAATCCATTTTTTTATTCTTCTCTATCTTGTTCTAGGTCTGAATTAAAAAATATGAAATATCCGACATTATCTGCATCCGTGAAGAACAAAGTACCTGGTGAAATCATCTAAAACTGCTGATATTTATGATCAATTAATAATGCTACAATAGTTTTAATATAAAAGAAGATATCCATCGTTTAAACTATTAAAAAGTTATCACTATGGTCAATGACAATATGATAGTTTTAATATTATTAATGATATATAGAGATTAAGTGTAATTAACTTTAATATGCTAATCATAGTAATATGAAATAGTTTAGTTTATTAATATATTTATAAATTTTCATACATTTAAATTTATCTATTGATAAATATTTGTAAGTATTGAAATATCTATCTACACTTTTATTTTTTTTATGTATTTGATTAAATACTTATTAATATATATGTTACTTTTGGGAATTATCTTTATCTACATGTGTTATGTAGTCATATTTTAAATCCATACAATCATAATAATTTTATTCTAAGATAGAACGATCAATAAGAAAGTCTACATAATCTTCAAAATCAAGTAGATATCCAAATGCAAACCGAAATTTGAGATATATGTTTTTTATTTGTATCAGATAATATCCATGTTTGTATTCATATTCGAATTACAACGTAGTAAATAGTGCTATCTAAATTCAATTCCTTGCGAATTCAATCTGATTACATCCCTATTTATCTGGACACTGGCCAAACTTGGAGAAGTAGCTTGGAATTTTTCTAATTATAGTTAAATAAAAATACTAATCAAAATAACATATTTTTTTTATGAAACTACTTGCATGACCTGTTCTAAACATTCAAGCATTCAAACTCAATAGGCAATGTTAATTTGTTGCCAAAATATATAATTAATGACTTCATGGAACCCAAGAGCATTAGATGTCTCTAACCGGAACGGAGTCAAAATTTGGAGGACCGTAGTTAAAATGTTGTTGCATTTCTATAGTTTTGCTACGAGAAACTAATTTGATGTGTACAAAATCAGCTCCCCTCATAGAAATAAAGAGCCACATACTCCCTCAATCCCACATAAATAACTTTCTGAGATTCAAATTTTGTCTTGAAAAATAACATTCTACAAAAACATAGGACGCTGCCTCCTAATGTGAAAGCTAATCACGGGTGCATACACACGATAACCGTCAAATCCAGAAGATATCCTCCGGGAAAGGAGATGAAGATACACACGTCTTTTGTCAATATCCTTGATCTGTCCGAAAATTTCTAAAAAATTATTTGTTTTCGGATGAAGAGAATATATCGCAAGCATGTAAATCAAAATCCTAGAATAAATCTGGAGTACATGTACTTTGTTGAGTAACTTTCAGTGACAGGCTCGTTTCTTTTTTTTTTTCTTGGATATCATGAAAGGTACCCTGATGATCCATATGACCGTTTCTGGTGGTCTTCTGATGATAACACACAGTGGAGAGATGATTCGACCAAACAGGCCATCGAGACAGAGACCGAATTCGCCGTGCCCGCGTCTATCCTCCGGACGGCCGTTGAGCCGGCGGGCAATGGGACTGTGCTAAATGTAGCATGGAACGAAGAAAGAGAGACGCTCTCGTCGTTTTTCGTGTTCCTGCATTTTGCCGATTTTCAGGGCACGCAGACCCGACAGTTCAATATCTACATCAACGAGGATGAACCGACGGAACGCAGCGTCATGTCGTACAGCCCATTAAACCTGTATGCCACCTGCGTGTACACCAACGAATCCTATAAGTCAACCGATGGCACGTACAACATCACCCTAGCTGCAACGGCTGCCTCCGAACTGCCCCCGATCATCAACGCATTAGAGATCTACAGTGCCCTTTCAGTCATCGACCCCAGAACATTTCCTCAAGATTGTAAGTCTCGCCGGTCTCTACTTTTGATTTAAGGGTGTCTCCTCTTTTGAGGGCTCAATTTTAACAAGAGCCCTCAAATTAGTTAAACTCTATGTATTAGGTATACTCTATGTATTCTATCTATGTGACACATACTAAATTCGAAAAAATAGGATTTCATAAAAAAAATGACCAATATTCAAATCGATAAATTCAAACACGATGATTTGAATTTAGTTCCAAAATTCTAAAATTCAAATAGTGTCATCTCAAGGCATACATAGTCCCATCACAACCGAAGTTCCACAAACATTGCTCATCACATCAATGGAACTAGTTAGAGCTATGAATGTACCAAAGATGCTCGACAAAGATCCTCTGTAAGCATCTCATGTGCTTATTTGTCTTCAATCTCTCTATGGATCTTGAGGAATTCTAACCACATAAGCGTGGATTACACTATTAGTACTCTGAAATTTCTTATTCGAGGGGATTTTGATGTTTACAATTTGCGTACCCCTCTTAGCACCTCGCCCCCATCTTGGTCATAGTCATAGCCACCATCGTCTTCCTCATCCTGCTCATCCTTAATGATCATGTTGTGCATGATCATAGCAACTATCACTATATACCAAAGAGTCTCCTTGTTCTAAAATCGAGCATAACCACTCATCATAGCAATCGAGATTGCAAAACTCTAAAGCCTCTCTCCACATCCTTCCTCGTAGCTTCTTGAGCTGTTGTGAAATGAACTTTCTTGTTCCCATGTGGATATTGATAGCTTTTTACAAATGTTGCACAGGAAGAGTAGATCCCATCTACCTAACAGTACCCAACATACCAATGCACTGATCGCAATCATCATCCACATTCATAAAAAAAAATGGACATACAAATTACATATCAAATGTAGATAACTTCACTACTATGCTCGATCAAATTGAAAATATATTAGTTGCCACCAAAAAAAGGGAGATATATTGGGGATTCTGGAGCAAGAAAAAAAATCTCATTACTACCAATATGACGGTTTCATGGATATACAAGGAGCTATTGATAGACTACGGGGATCCTCTAAGGACATCCTCAACAATAGAACCAAGTACAAGCTATTTGAGTCACATCTAAACTGCGCAAGCAGAAATCATGCCCACGGCTCACCCTGTTCCCATCATGCTTGATCAAATGTCACTCAATGTTTTGCACTGAACATCTAAAATGGTTTGCCAAATATTCTAGTCTGAATTGATTGTCATTTCCTTTTCCTCCCTTGTATATGTAACTGGTTTGAGAAATCATGAATCTGGGCGATTAAACTGGTGCAGTTACCAAAAGAAATCCTGACCATATTTTCGTATATTCTAGTTGATGCCATTATGGCTATCAAAATCGAGTATGGAGTAAAGAAAAACTGGATGGGTGATCCATGTTTCCCGTATAAATATGCTTGGGAAGGTGTGAAATGCAGCAACGACACAAGGAGGATTACATCACTGTGAGTATCTGAATCACTATTGAGAAGGTCCTACATTGCAGTTCCTTCGTATAGTATATTATTGGTGATCTGATTTATGCTGCGATGCAAATTCTCATGCAGTGATCTCTCCGGCAGCTCTTTGCATGGTGCAGTATCCATTAATTTCACACTTCTCACGGCACTAGAGAATTTGTAAGTGCAGATATGTAACACACTAGTGTCCTCTGCTTTCATGATTTATATATCCCCAGCCTCAACGTTCCTTGAGCAACGATCGCATTATTTTACTCCCTTCATTCTAAATTATATGTTACTTTGAAGTTGCCAGCAATTTCTCCACCATCTTTCGATCACTCTCGTTGAGAAGCGGTTTCCAGCTCTGCAGTAAAGATAGACAAGGCCTTTCGCAAAAAAAAAAAAAAAAAAAAAAAAAAAAAAGAGGAGTAAAGATAGACAAGGGAATATGACTTTATAGGGGTTCATCACACCCTTTGAGGTTTCTTGTTTGTTTTTGAAATGTGTGTAGTTGCCTAGTTTTCAATGCAGTACATGAAGCTATTGGTGAAGTATGTTCGTTGATGGCATATTAATCGACATCTGTCCCGCTTTGGATTAGGCCCATGGTGCATATGTGTTGATATAAGTTTGTGGGCTTTTAGTCCCACTTTTGGTTATTGAGGATGGTTAAACCACTGTATAAGGCTTCTAGAATCCATACCACCACCCCTCTTTTGCATCAAGCTAGAACAAAATTGTAAGTAGGTAGAGTGAATTGAGCCATTTGAATTCTGGGATGTTGTGATGAAATTTTGCATAATTGTGTTATTATCTTTTTTCTAGTTTATTATGTAAACCGTTCTTTATGGTTATACTTCTAAACATTTTGAAGTTTATATTACTCTGGTTTTAATGCCTCCAGCATAATAGTTTGAAGCATATTTCATCAAGTCCCTTGATTTAAAGTTTGGATCGTCAATTATAAATATACTTTTAGGCTTGCTCAAGGTAGTTGTGAAAAATGTTTCAGGGATTTGTCTTACAACAGCTTGAGTGGGTCAATACCTGATTCCTTACCAACTTTGCCCCACCTTCGAGTTTTGTAAGTGGATATATTTGGTGCACGTTATTACCAAGCCTGGGACTTTACTAATAGCCCTTCGTTTTCTATCTACAGAAATTTGTCTTGCAACAATCTGAGTGTTGACTCCATATATAAAAACTACACCGAATCACTTGTTTTCAGGTTTTGATCTTCTCCTCAATGTCTCCATTTCCTTCTGAATTGTAGATTGTGTCTCCTGCTATGACCACCTTTAAACAAAATTACAGTTTCAGACGTTTTCTCCTCAAAGTTAGTTATATCAGGACCTGATTGTCTAATGTTATTTCAGATATGATTCTGACAGTCATACGTGCAGCAATCCACTTCCACCACCAAGTAGTCGGTCAAGAAACAAAGTAGCTATCATTGCTGTTTGTGTAGTGGTTCCTGTGCTGCTATTGGCTGTACTTGTTGTATATTTGATCTGGAGAGAGAGAACAAAACCTAATGGTTTGCAATCCTATTGCTCCATTCTCCACTGAAATTTAGCATTACTACAGTTTCATACAAGTTCTCTTAAATATCTAATTGTAGACTTTGTGCAGGCTTCGCAAGAGATCCACAGCTTCAGAATGCTCCGGGTCTGGGAAGCAGAGAAAAGCACGGGGACAACCTGCTGCTTACTACTGAAAATCGCTGCTTCACATACAAAGAGCTACAGAAGTTCACTAACAATTTCAAATGGTTCATAGGCAAAGGAGGTTTTGGGCTTGTGTATTATGGCCGTTTAGAAGATGATACCGAAGTTGCAGTCAAGATGCGTTCTGAGTCATCATCACATGGGATTGATGAATTTGTAGCTGAGGCACGTACAAAGTGCAATTTTAGGCACCAAGAAAACACACTAAATCCAACTTTTACAGTTAATAATTTTTCTCGTCTCTTATATATATCTTGCTATATATCTAGGTTCAGAGCTTGACAAAGGTGCATCACAGGAATTTAGTGTCTTTGATTGGTTACTGCTGGGAGGGAGATCACTTGGGACTGGTTTATGAGTTTATGTCTCAGGGCAGTCTTTTTAATCATCTGAGAGGTTTGTCTATTTGAAACCTACTACTTTGTATTGATTAAGATAGCCATGTGAATTATTCAAACAGCATCTGAATAATTGATTTGTGCCTGCATACCGTTTATCTTGTTCATCCTTCTTAACAAATGGGGATGATTTTTAGAAACTGCCAGCAGGCAAACCAAGTTACCTCAAACACTACCTCCAACTACAGTGCATTTCATGATCAAATAGATGTGGATGACACTTCACATCATGTAGACATGATCAGCTAATATGTATACTCAACTTAAGGATCAGTTTTATTTAGATTTTTAAGGCTTAATTAAAAGAAATAGGACAAAGAAAGTTCCTATAATTTTGTGAAAAAGAAACATTCCGTAAATTTATTTGAAACGTCTTTTGAAGTTGTTAAACAGTTCTGTTCTGTTAAAAATATTGAAGGTGAAAATGGTGCTGCTAAAACATTGGACTGGGGGACACGTGTACGAGTACTGCTTGAAGCTGCACAAGGTATGCTGCAATAATAAGAAAACGTAAAGAAAACTGGAACTTTTAAATTAAATACCCCATATGGTAATAATTTTATATTCATTTTCTCGCATTTCTGTGATATATACATGTAGGCCTAGATTATCTGCACAAAGGTTGCAAGCTGCCAATAGTTCACAGGGATGTGAAGTCCAGCAACATTCTATTGGGTCAAAATCTGCGAGCTAAAATAGCAGATTTTGGACTTTCCAAAGCATACATTAGCGACAGTCAGACTCACATATCAGCCACTGCAGCTGGCACAGCTGGTTACATGGACCCTCAGTATGTTGTTTTTTCCCTGTGTATATAACTATATATGCTATTATTAAAATTTTTACAACGTACTGTAGCTTATATATGCAACATGGCTTTTTCCTTTCCATGCGTTTGTTCTGTTTTTCTCAAACGTTCTTGTCACTGTTCTTGGTCAGGTACTACCACACTAGAAAGCTCACTGAGAGCAACGATGTGTACAGCTTCGGAGTTGTTCTGCTTGAGGTAGCCACAAGCGAGCCCCCACTGGTGCCACACCATCGCCATGGCCACATCGTTCAACGTGTTAAACAGAAGATCGCCACTACCGGTGACATTGGCCTCGTTGCCGATGCACGGCTCGGAGGTGCCTTCGACATCAACTCCATGTGGAAAGTGGTCGACACTGCTATGATGTGCACAGCGGATTCTGCTGCTCAAAGGCCGACCATGGCCGCCGTTGTGCTGCAGCTGAAGGAGAGCCTGCAGCTGGAGGAAGCTCGCAACATGGACGGTACTGCGCGTAGCCTCACGGCAACCCCAGGGAGTCAAGTAGAAGTAATGTCGTCCTCGTTTCGTCCACTGGCAAGATGAAGATGCTCCATGTTCCAGGATTGATTCTTGGTCGATGGTTTTGTGTACAAGTCTACGTACAGTGAGTTTTTTTCATGAATTCTGAGTCTCTGAGTACTAAGCTGTCTGAACTCCATGTGTGACACTAAATCCATTGGTTGGTGATATGAAACACCAACAAAATCATACTACTGTTCATTGTTCACATAACTCTTATGGGTTTTACATGGAATGATTTTCCCTATATGAGTTTACAATGGTACAAAAATCCATATATATTGTATCATATTCTCCTCATTTTAGCAAATAGGTTTTCAACCAGCTCTAACGAGATATCTGTGAACACTTTTCTCATACTTTATTGGGTCTTTGGATGTTTTAATCTACTTGCTGATCTCAAGACTAGATTCGATCATGGGGTGTTAAGAACAAATCAAATTGGAGTTATCTCATCACATAGATCAACGAGCTCACGAATTAGTGATTAGGCTTAAATCTAGTCGTTCACGAATTAGTGATTTAGGCTTAAATCTAGTCGTTCATTTTTACAACTATTTGGTTTAGTCGTGAAAATTTTTTAGCTCTAACGAGTCAACTATTCATTCTTTTCTCTAGATTAGTGGAATCTATGCCTCGCTTTTATGTTCTTTGCTTAATATAAAAAATGTAATGAACTTGAATAATTGTTGAGTTGATGATTGTTGAATGCTGAATGAATATGAGTGTTGATTATAGTTGTGATTATATTGAATGGTTAAATGATTGTGAAGTAAATGATCTATATACATTTTATCCAAGAACTAAATCTACACTACTAATGCACTATCTTTTCTTTCCTAAGTCCACACAAGAAAACGTCCCCCGCTGAGAAGGCTACCATTCATCCACTCAAAAAAGTATACACAGAACACATTTAAAACGAACCGTCCAGATCCCTCCCGTCTCTGCCGCCCGTGCTCAACCCCTGCGGCCTGCGGTCTCGGTTCGATCCCTCCTTCCTCCATATCAAATGAATTTCTCCGAAAAATATCTTCTCCTCTCTTCGCGTCGCCTGTGGCTTGCGCCACCACCGTCGCGTGCATCGCACCGGTCGCGCTGCAGGGGGCACTCTACAGGCCGGCCACGTGCGCCATGCCCGAGATTCCCACGCCTCACACGCGCCGCCACGCGTGGGGGAGGACGAGGCGCAGGAGCAGGAGCCCAACCTCCTGTCCAGGGCTGCTGCCAACGTCAGCATTTGGGTGGAGGCGGCAAGCGCGTCTGCGTGCAGCAACGGTTTCCATCTTCCATGGCGCCAGCGTGGAGGGGTGGCTCGCGGTGTGAGCGTCTTGCCCCACCTGCCGCGCGCCGTCCTGGTCATCGAAGCGGGCCGAGGATGGGCTGCTCCATCTCCGGGCTCAATGCGCTCGGCGACGTCTGGATCAATGAGCGTCAATCGCTTCCGCGTCCTCCGCCAGATTGGCTAGGGTGGCTTCGTCTACCTCTCCACTACAGCGTGGAGGGACGGAAGAGGAGACTCCAGTCGCGGCGAGACGGCCCTTGGAGCAGGATGAGCACAGGCGGGTTGAGGCAGACATCGCATCGTAGCAACTGAACTCATCGCGGTGCCGCAGCCAGAGCCCGCAGCGGCTGGTGTTGGTGCAGGTACGTTGCCGCTGCTCCCAATGACATTAGCCTTTTGGAAGCCCATCCTGGACGATTATTAAAAAACTAACAATCCAAATTCAGCACAAAAAGGCACGCCATTCAGAGGCAATCCCACACTAAGTTCAGGTTGTATGAAATATATGCTTAGAATCGGCTAGCAAACTATCGAGTAAATATAAATAAATAAACACCATTGTAGATTTAACTGGTACGACTTGCTAGATTGTAATTTCAGCCCATATAAAATGATCTTTTCAGCTTGTGGCTTGTGCTGTGGAAAAATCTAAAATTGCAGGTTTCGTCTTAAGCATGTGAGCCTTGCTGATATGGCCCTGCATTGCAAGTGGTGTGTGTTCTGACATTTGCGATGCACAGGTATTTTGATGTCACCTATTGATTGCTGAAACTGGACATGCCCATTGGTTATGCATTTTTGCAGATGTTCAGTTAAGTTTCATGAGGAACAGAAAGCAGAACACAGATGGTACAACGTCTCACTGTGCTGAAACCTACCCAAGCATCCATGTTGATCACTTATGTGGGGAGTATGTATTTTTTCTGATCCAGTTTGCAGCAACTACCTTTGGGGCTGCTCGTACACTAGAGGAACACCGTGATGGCCTGCTGGTCCAGTAAAACGTGTTTACTAATTTTTTATATATGCTTGTGTGCCACATATAGGTTCATAACTAATATGATGGATGGATATCTAATTTAGACATGTTGATGTTTTTCTTATTTATACTTGTTTTTTTCAAGAAACATATTGTCCCTTTATTTTTACCTTAAGTGTTAGCACAGGTTGTCATCGGAATCATGTTCCAAAATCACCAAAGCATATATACTATTTTTTTTCTTTAATTTGTGTTGTCTTAAATGTCACCGTAGCGTTAGCACGGGCAATATACCAGTGTAGATAGTACCTTGTATAAATTTAGCCAACTTAAGAATTTTTTTTTTTTTTTGGCTTCTCATGAAGCGAGTTTTTTTTTTTCGGAGACAGTATTCAAAGACTGTGGCGGTGACGGTGAGCCACGGAGTATGTGGCCCAAGCCCAGTAGGCCTTTAGCACGGGTCTATAGCCCATTTCAGACCGCCAGCACGCGCACTCAAGCGCAAGCTGAAATGAAAACTTCCATTGCCAACAGTCTCGGCGATGCCGCCCGCCGCCGGCGACGGCGATCCCTCGCCTCCGCCGTCCTTCGCCCCCGCCATCACAAACCCAGAGGGATGGCACCCGCGCACGGCGGAGCGCCGCCTGCTCCACCTCCTCCACCACAGCCCGCTCGCCCGCGGCCGCCCGCTCGAGCTCCTCGCGTTCGCCGTCCGCCGCGCGCTCCCCTGCTCCCCGCCGTCGCCGCACCACCATGCGCTCACAGCGCTGCTGCTCCTCTCCTCCCCTCCGCTGCCCGCGCTACTTCTCCTCCGCCTCCTCCCTCCCGACCCCCACCCCCACTCCCGCTCCTCAACGCCGCCGTCAAGGCCCTCCGCCTCCTCCTCGCCGGACGATGCCTTCCGTCTCCTCTCCACACTCCGCCGACTCCACGCGCCTGACCGCCTGACGTTCCTGCCCCTCCTCAGTTGCGCCTCCTCCTCCTTGCCGCTCCTCCTCCGCCTCGGCTTCCTCTCGCATCACCCCATCTCCCTCGCTCTCCTCAAGCCCTACCCGCTGCCGCACGCCCGCGCCTTGTTCGACGATACCGTCGCCTACAATACCCTCATCACGGCGGGCCTCAAGGCCAGGGACATCCGCGCCGCGCGCCACCTGTTCGACGAAATGCAGCAGCACAGGCGGTCCAGGAGGAGTGTCGTTTCCTGGAACCTTATGATCACCGGGTGCGCACGCCACGGACGAGATGACATGGCAGTGCAGTGTTTCGAGAGGATGGTCAGGGAGGGAGAGGTGGCGCCAGATGATGGCACCTTGGTCGCGGTGCTCCCGGCTTGTGGGAGGACGGGTTATGCTGGGGCAGGGAGGTGGGCACATGAGTATGCGAGGAAGACTGGCTTGCTGGACGGTACAGTGCATGTTGCAAATGCAGTGATTGATATGTATTGCAAGTGTGGTGATGTTGATAGTGCACGGGAGGTGTTTATGACGATGCGGCAGCGCAGTGTGGTGACCTGGAACGCCATGATCACTGGATTCTCATTGAATGGTCACGGGGTTGAGGGGATTGATCTGTTCCAGGAGATGAGGAGGCAAGGCGTGCAGCCTAATGTTGTGACGTTCTTGGCAGTGCTTGGATGCTGCGCACATGCTGGGGCAGTGGACATTGGGCGGGAGATCTTCCAGAGCATGATGTCGGATTATAGCATTGAACCAACAATTGAGCACTACGGGTGTATGGTGGATTTATTTGGAAGATCTGAACTCCTTGAGGAGGCACATATACTGATTCAGGGGATGCCAATGAAGCCTAATGCTGCTATATGGGGAGCACTTTTAAGTGCATGTCGTGCTCATGCTGGGCTTGGCATTGCTGAGGTGGCTCTGAAAGAGCTTATCAATCTTGAACCAGGGAACTCAGGGAACTATGTGCTGTTGGCCAATCTTTATGCTGAAACAGAGCGGTGGGAGGAGGCAGGGGAGGTAAGGAGATTGATGAGGACGATGAGTGTGAATAAGGCTCCAGGGCAGAGCTTAATGGAAGAAGCTGAGTTTCAGTTGACAAATTCATACCAATAGCTAACTATGTGGAAATAACTTTTAGTTTGGAAGGGAAACATCATAGAGGGGTGGTAATGAAAAGATCCGTTCATCAACCAAGACTACGAAGAGATGTAGATAATATTTGCAGGTAAACATGCCAGCTGTTTTTTACTATGTTCCATTTGTTGTAGCAGTTGTGTGTTGAATAGGCGGTTCTTTTTTCGATATTCTTTCGCAGCAAATTTACATGCATTGATCGCAAAATAGACACTAAATACCTCAATTGCTATTTGATATGATACCTACGATAGAAAGATGTAATGCTTGTCTTTAGGTGTGTATCAATATATTTAATATCGATGAGTATATATATGGTGATCCCACATTAGTACACAGTTATACCAACAAACAAATGCACCTTATAGAGTTCTATTTTATCATGCATTCTGAGTTTAAAATTTTATCAGCAGCCATCAAAGTGCTGCTAGATGTTTTGCCCAATCATAGGTTGGCAAAGTCACAAAAGGCATTCTTTGAATACCTGGTGCATTATTGGTTGCATGCTATGATCAATTGATCATGCTGAAGCATGAATTAGATAGATTCCTTCTCCCTCCGTCCCAAAATATTTGACCTTATAGAATTCAAATTTTGTTCCAAAATATTTGACATTCTCAGTTCCCAATGCACTTTTCTCTTCTCAATACATATTTTTATTTTTCCAATACATCTCTATCTCTATTTCTCTATATCCCTCTCATTTTTGTTTTCTTTGCACCTTTTTTAATCCTTAATTCCCACGTTCGAACCTAAAACATCAAATGTTTTGGGATGGAGGGAGTAACAAACTTCAAATGGAAAGCTTGATAGCATTGTCTGTGCTTTTTGACCATGAGGAGCATATTTGGATAAGTGTTAGTATGTAACGATAGGCATCACATATGTTAGATGTCAAATGTTGACATCTAGAATATCTGGAAAAGCCTTCTATTGTTATTCGACATTCATATTGGCCAATAGAGCTACTATTATGTACTTAAATTTCTAATTTATCATGCATTCAAGTTTGAAATGTATAGATTTAGTCAGCAGAAATCAAGGTGCTGCAAGATGTTTGCCCAATCATAGGTTGACAAAGTCATACAAGTGATCTTTGAGTATGTGGTGCATTAATGGTTGCATGCTATGATCAATTGATCATGCCGAAGCTTGTTTCAGATATGGCAGATAGTGGATCAGCTAACGAACTTTGAATGGAAAGCTTGATAGAAGTTTCTGTGCTCTTTGACCATGAGAAGCATATTTGGATAAGTGTTAGTATGTAACGTTGGGCATCACATTTGTTAGATGTCAAATGTTTACCTCTAGAATTTCTGCAAAAGCATTGTTTTGTTGACGTCAATAGAGCTTGACTTTTGTGCACCCTTATTATAAAAAAAAAAACCAACGTTTGCCATGTCAGCAATACACATTGACCTTACAAGCCATACATAATTGTGGAAGATTTAAGTGTTGATTAATGTCTCTTTCATTTGCTTCATCACAGCAGGACAAACTTTTTTTGCCTTCTCTCCCCTACAAGCTATGCATGTTAGCTGGAGCTTTACAAATTCTCGTAATCGTTTGGATTAGATTTCTAGTTTCTTGCCAAGTTGAGCATATGTGCCTTGCTCCCCTTCTTTGATTTTTCAGTGTGTGAGAACATGACATGATTTTCATATTCATCGTAAATTTCTTGTATCATCTTGAGTCTAGTTTACTTAGGAAGCAGGGAAAATGCTTGAACAATGACTCAAACTTTATATCAAACTCACTGCTCAGTTGTCTTAATTTATCTTAATTGTCATGTGTTTCTCTGACATGGGGATAGTATATATGATTATTAGTCCTAACTGTCAAAACATATATCTTGAGAACACACTTCCCCAACCAGTAGTTTTCAAGGACATGTATGTAGAATTTAGAAGAGCAATGTTACCTTTTCTCAGTAGCAAATAATTCATGTGTGCAGGAAGTCCTCAGAGTTCTTAATTTACAGTTTGTGTTGTCTGTGCAGACAGCAGAAAGGGAGAGGACTGCCACTGTATCAGGATTATAGATGGGGGCACAAAATACTCAATTGCAAGGATAGCTAAGGTGCAAAGATGCTTATTTGTCTTTAGCTGTGTATCAATATATTTAGTATTGATGGGTGTATAGAGATCCCGTATCATTACACAATTACCAACAATAAATGCAGCTTAGAGTTATAATTTATCAGTGCATTCGAGTTGAAATGTACAGGTTTAGTCAGCAGCCATGAAGGCGCTGCAAGATGTTTTGCCCAATCATAGGTCGACAAAATCACAAAATCATTGTTTAATATATGGTGCATTATTGTTTGCTATGATCAATTGATTATGCTGAAGCTTGTATTTGATATGGCATAGAGTGGATAACCTAACAAACTTCGAATGGAAAGTTTGATAGAAGTTTCTGTGCTCTTTGACCATGAGGAGCATATTTGGATAAGTGTTAAATGATGATATCTATAATTTCTGCAAACTTCGAATGGAATGATAGGCATTGCATTTGTTAGATGTCAAGTGTTAAAATTTCTGCAAAAGCTTTCTTTTGTTACTGGACATTTTGTGTACTTTTAACTAACTTTTGCGAAGTCAGCAATATACGTTAACCTTACAGGCCATATATAATGGCGAAAGATTTAAGTGTTCCTTAAAAGATGTCTCTTTTGTGCTTAATCACTACAGGACAAGCTATTTTTCCTTCTCTCCCTTACAAGCTATGAATGTTAGCTGGAGCTTTGCAAATTCCAATGATTGTTTCTTGGTAACTTGAACATATGCCTTGCTTCCCTTTGATTTTTCATTGTCTCAGAACATGACACAATTTTCATATTCGTAATAACTTTCTTTTATCAAGGCATCTCAAGTCTAGTTCACTTAAGAAGGGAAAATGCTTGAACAACTTTATAGCAAACTCACTTCCCACTTCTCTTAGTCTAGCTTAATTGTCCTGAGTTTCTCTGACATGGGATAGCATATAATCATCATTGATACTAAACTGTCAAAATATGCATCTTGAGAACACACTTCATATGATTATGGACATTTTGCATAACTGCCAATTTTATCGTTACTTCCCATGGACATGTATGTGGAATGTAGAAGCACAACATGGCTTTCCAATAGTAGATAATTCATGTGCAGGAAGTCCTCAGAGTTCTGAATTTACAGTTTGTGTTGTCTGTGCAGACAGTAGAAGAGAGAAGACTGCCACTCTGGCTGATGGGGCCACAAAATGGGGTCCTGTAGCACCCAGACTGAAAAATCTGATGCTGCAACTGTGGCACTCATCACAGGATGGCAAACACTAGGGCCTTGTTTAGATAAGGGGTTAGAATTCAAAAAGTTAGAATTCGACTCCTGTAGCATTTTCGTTTGTATTTGACAAATATTGTCCAATCGTGGACCAATTAGGCTCAAAAGATTCATCTCGTGATTTCAAACTAAACTATGTAATTAGTTATTTTTTTTACCTACATTTAATCCCAAATGAAGTCGGCTAAATATTTGATGTGATGGAGAGAGAGTGAAAAAATTCTTTTGGGCAATCTAAACAAGGCCTAGGAACCGAATATTCAGACAGACACATGTGGGCCCAGCGAAAACCTTGGCATTTTCCTTTTGTGGGCTCCCTAACATGGACAGCTCAAGACGATACAGTTTGAAGCTCCCAACGAAACCAAACACAAATCGAAAAGATGCCGCCTAGATTCATGGGAAATTTCTGGTGTTGGGCCTTGTGACCCTTGTCCTGTCCTCCCTTTTTTCCCCTCCTCAGCGGACTCCAAGTAACTTTGCTTTGTCGCCCGACCCACGACCCTGATCTTAATAACCGCGAAAAAGTGGGTTGAAGGCTTGAAGGATGTGACAAAGTGAGGAGGAGACGTTTCGAGTTGCTTGGCTTTCCATGGAAGCTGCATCAGTGTCAGGGTTCATTTGTGCATGTTTTATGCATCGTGCTGCTAAACCTGGAGCTTTTGTGGGTTGAGTTGTTGATATCTATGCCTTGGTTTATCTTTTGTGGTGCTGCTGACATGTGGATCCATGTCGTCTTGGAAACCAGGTACAGAGATGAGAGATCTCTTAAAAGCATGTGCACTTCAGGGTTAAGATGTTCCAGTTAGATCTATCAATCATCCTGATTAAAGCAACTGACACAAGGATCTGTGGGGAAATGCTACTTCTGAAATAAAGTAGATGGGTTATTTTTGGATGAACATTGGTGCTGATATGGATTGGCAGTTAGCTGATGGAAGAATTCAGCCAACTGTCAGGGTTTTTTTTTCCAGTCATTTTCTTATTTTTAATGCAGAGGCATAAGTTCTGCCTTTCATTACAAGAAGCCTCACAGTTGCTCTGCACTAGGCAGAAACAAGCAAATGTTGCTTATAGAGCTATCTTAGGAGTATCAGCCAAGAGATTTGTATACATCCTTAGCTCTTTTGTTTTGATGAGAAGAAAGGTTAATTTGCGCATGTTTTATGCATTGTGCTGCTAAACGTGGAGCTTTTATGGGTTGAGTTGGTGGTGTCTAAAGTATGCCCTTTTTTAAAAAACCGTCGCCCTGTTCGTTTGGTCCTATCAGCGCTTTCAGCCAACCATTCAACAGTATTTTTCTCTCACAATAAATCAGCATCAGCTAGCCATAAACGACCAACCGAACAGGGCGCGTGTCTACAGTATGGCTTGGTGCTGCTGACATGTGGATCCATGTCTTCTTGGAAACTAAGTGCAGAGATCTCTTAAAAGCATGTGCACTTCAGGCTCAGGTTAAGATGTTCCACTTAGATCTACTAATCTTGCTGATTAAAGCAACTGACACAAGGATCTGTGGGGAAATGTTACTTCTGAAATAAAGTAGATGGGTCATTTGTACATGAACATTTGTGCTGCTATGGACTGGCAGTTGGCTGATGGAAGAATTTAGCTAACTTTCAGTGTTTTTCTTTTTGCCAGTCAGTTTTGTTGCTTTGATGCAATGGCATAACAAGCAGAAGCATTTTTTAGGTTGTTTCTTTAAATTTTCTCACAGCTGCTCTGCAGTAGGCAGAGACAATAGGTTAATCAAGCAACTGTTGCTTATATATATAAGCATTTTGGGAGTATCAGTTATAAGAGATTTATAAGCAGCATATCATTAACTCCTTTGCTTTGCTGAGGAAAAGGTTTCAAAGATTCTTAATTACTTTGCCACAGGCTAATCACAATGGCCCACTGCATAATTCCTTCCCAGTTGGTGCCAAGCTTGTTGTTCAATTACTAGTACACAAGGTACTTTCTTTCTCTCTTTGTTTTTTTCTAATGTGAGTGGGAAGGAAGATACTCCTTGTTTGCTGCAAGATCGGACAGGGCACATGTAAGATCGGACAGAGGGCACATGTATGCAACCCACCTTCTCTCCAAACCCGCTCTCATTTTGATGCATGCAGGTCCCCACAACTGGCGCAAGCACAAGCCAATTGCATTTGCATGCAGTCCTTGCATGCAGTCCTTTCTAGCAGTGGTGCATCCACACTTGTTTTATCTACTGCCCATCATCAATTCAGCGTTTCAGATTTTTCAGCCTGCTGCTGCGAGTGGCGTTTTATTTTGGAAAAGAGAGTGGCAGTTGTTTACTCCCAGGCGGCCAGGCCTTGCGGTGGCAGCAGGGCAGCCGACTGGGGATCAGCGCGGCGGTTGCGCGGCGCGGCACCGGCCAGCCGGCCGGCCGCGCGCCGGAGCCGGAGGGCGACAGGCGTTGACCTCGGTACACCGTCTCGGCGTCTCCTCGAACGCCGGGGTCCAGGTGGTGGGGAGCACGTATCATCCCCCGGGGATACGGCCTGCTCTGCTGCAGCACAGCACCCGGGGCCTCCGGACAGGGGATACGATGCAACGGGGGAGGTTTTGCATGCAACACACAGTTGCACACACACATCTGAATTGGTGCCCTCCCTCCGTCGTTGTGTAATCCACTGTGAATTGTTTTAATCCGCCACCGGTCTCATTCGCGGCATAAAAATAGCGCCAATCATGAACTGGTGCTGTGGTAGTGCTGCCAACATTTTTTACACACAAAAAAAATGTTGATATATCATCTGCGAGCTCCAAAAAGTGTGTTGGTGACGAACGAAGAAATATAAGAAATCGAGGGCTGCAATAATGAATCAGTGGCAGTGGGCACTGGTGTGCCACGCGCGCTGTATTCTACTGTTTCTTTAGCGCCACGGGCGATCGCGTTGGATCTCGCTCGGCGCACGGGGCGCTCGCCATTGGAAGTCAGCGAACCTTCTCCCTCTCTTTTTCTTTTCTTTCCCATTTTTTTCTTTTGTCCCAGCAAAGTTTATCCACACATACAAGCATAATAAGAAAGAGGAAAGCTGGAGCTTTTCCAAATTCTTTCGTGCCATGGCAATGATAGGAGCCTACCTAAACTAGGCTGATGGAGGGTATCTTTCTTCACCTTCTTTTTGAGCGTCTTTGCAATGATAGGAATCTACGTGATGTGCGTCTTTGGATTGGATTGGATCCTTTTCGCAGGTCTAACGAGGGAATAGGACTACTACAACTACAAAAGGTTGGTTGGGTGCGTGACAGTGTGACAAGGGAGCGAGGATGATTGGAAGGAAAGTTGGTGTTGTGGGCTTGTGGTTGTGGCCGAGCTGCTGATGAGTGCCGCCGGGGGGCCACGTACGTGGAGAGTGGGGTAGCATTTGTCATGATCATTATGGATCAGTCAAAGACCAAGGTCCACACGGTTAAGTGAAAGTCTCAGTTCAGTATCTTCCTACCTACCTACTCGCTCGATAATCCATGATGTCATCTACAAATCCTAGAAATAGACCTTTTTTTTGAAAAGTAAATGGACTTATTTTGATCTATTTCAGATATGCAAATCGTCAGGTTAAAATACCTCGTAGACTGATGAGTTTAAAATAGATGTACTATGAAAATACATTGTCAGTTTAATGGTAGGAGTACTTATTTGATATAATCGCTTCAATTTAGGCCTTGTTTAGATTGGGGCAAAGTTAAAAGTTTTTTTCACTCTCTCTCCATCACATCAATTTTTACCAAGCGTTTGAAAGCGTTAAATATAGGTAAAAAAGATAACTAATTACATAGTTTGGTTGACATCACGAGGCGAATCTTTTGGCTAGTTGGTCCGCGACGGACAAAAATTTTCAAATAAACAAAATAGCTACTATTCATCAAGTTCAAATCTTTTGCAATCTAAACAAGGCCTTAGTACAGGTATTCCTATTCCTACTATTTGATTTTGTTCAAGTACAAGAAATATTCTATGACTGATGGACATGTCCAGATTCCCGGTCACGTCTCTGCGATTTTGCGGAGCAATGCACTGCGCAAGCAGGCATGGGCATGCCTGGCATGCGGCACGGACTGTGCCCTGCACCCCTGCACGACATTCTTGAATTCACTCACACAAGTGGCCATCATCATCATCAAGTGCACGGACCCGTCGTCCGTCCCTACCAGCTGCACCGCACGGCCGCATTTGCTCCCAGCAAAACGGCATGGCCACCTCGTGTCCTCGCCCTGCTGCTGCACTCCATGCGTCAGCCTCAGCCATCCATCCCCGGCCGGCCGGCCCGCCCGGCGGTCCCGGCTGCCGCGCCTCGAGAAAGGGACGGCGACACGACGGCGCTGCCGCTGCGGTGCGTCACTGACGTTGGGAACTGTGAGTGGGCCCGCATGCGTGGCGAGCGGGACAGGTGTTGTCCCATCAGGCCATCACACACGCACAGTGATGGGGGGCAGCGGCATCCGGCATGCATGGCACGGGAGTTTCCTTGCGCAGGTGGAGGAGCCGAGCAGGATGGCTCCGAGGCTGCGACTGTTGCTGACGGTGGAGCTAGCGCACGGCACACGATATCTTCTGTGGATATGCTATAGTACTCCACTTTACCAAGGCGTCAGGCTCGTATGGTCACTGTTGCTCCACTCCCTCCTTTGAGTAGTCTTTTTTATTCCTCTTGAAAAAACTAATCTTTCATTAATCACAGCATGGAATTTTTTTTTGAAATAACACAGCATGGAAAATAAGCAATGTTGGCTCGTTTACGTGTGCTACTGAACAGCACAATACAAATCAGCCAGTGTGCAGCGCTACTGCGCTAGTACCCCATACTTGTGTGTGTGTGCGCGCGCACTCCAGCCGTAGTCGGCACCATCTTGACTTCTCTCTCGTCGCACGGGACGCCATGCGACCTTTGCGCACGCACGCACGCACGCAGGACAGGAGGGAGGAGGCTACTGGCTTGCCGCCCCCCGAGGAGCTTGCACGACAAGCCTCCAGGACGCAACGCAAGCATCCAAGGGGAAGGGGTTGCACGGCAGCGAGATCGAAGGCAACAGGACAGTGAGGTACAGTGCAAAACAGTGTACTAGAGCGTGTGATCGCCTCGCTAATTAACTCATTAACTAATCGCCGTGTTTGGCTGGTGGCCGCGAGTCTTGTAGCTCAAGACGGCGAGGGCGGTGAAAGCCTGTGGCCGTTTGTTCGGTTACCTTGGGTGGGTAAAAGTAAACGCGCTGAACCACCACCACAAAAGGCAGCTGGGGTGGGGTAATTTACGTCGTGATGGTGAGGCTGAGAGAGGCGGTGCCAGTGCCATGCCAGTGCCATGCCGTGCTGCCTGCCGTCTCTCCGGATTACAATTACTGTGCCCCGACCCCCGAGGGAGCACAGTAATGAGGCGCACAGTGAAACGACGTGGCACCCGTCACGTGACGCCTTCCACCACCTCGTGTGTGCCATCAGCAGCCATGAGAAAGGAGAGGGAAGAAAAGAGTGGCAATGGCTACTCCACCCCTCCACCGTCAAGCAAAAAGGAGAAGGCGTGCCTTTCTAACGATATGCTGTTTACTGTAACTTAAGTGTACAATTTCATTCTTCCACGTCTTCAACTTTCCTCGCTTGCTCTTTTCATTTCCATACCAAAGTAACAGCAACACACCATGGAAAACACTGTGGTTTCTGAAAGCTTCGGCAAGGACCAGTTTGTTATGAATGAATGAACAAGCGAAATGTGCGTGTTGAGGAGAATCTGGTGTAGCTGAATCTGCTCCACTTCTGGCCGTTCTGGATTCATCAGCCGTTTTCTCCTGCCGCTTCACCTGTGAAGCGTGAATGGATCGGTGATACTGAAACCTGAACTGAACTCAGAACAAGGAAGTAAAAACCTGCTGAGAAGAGAAGAGATGGGCGCTCCGAAACTACAGTACTGACAAAACTAACCTGTCTCTGGAGTCTGGAACGAACTGGTTAACAAACAGAGCAGGGCAGCTCAAGATAGAAACAACTCTGCAGCCGAACCCAACGACGCATTCTAGATTTTACTCCAACTGTACATTGTTCAGATTCAGCTTTCGTAACTTCCTGAACACAGCAGAAAGAATGAGCTGTGGAAAAGTTTCAGTTTTACAGGTTCCCGGAAACAGATTGCGCATTCCTTCAGGTTCAGATTGCAGTTTCTTATAGTACTGAACACGGATAGTAATTTTTAGCTAAACCAAAACCAATTGCGTATTACACAGTTTCAGTCAGTTTCTTTGGTTTCTGATGAGAACGCAGAGAAGACAGATTAGTTAGTTTCAGAGAGAGAGAGAGAGAGAGAGAGAGAGAGAAGAATGATTAATTCACATGAACATGCAATTTCATAGTAGTACCATGTTTCCACTACTCCGAGGGATGAACAAGCTGACACCCCCTAAATCCATACAAGAGCCTGCTATATTATACGAGCAGATCCATCAATTCAACCACAAAAGAACCATCTTCATCTCCTAATCTACTAGCACTACTACATTCTTTGCAGATTTTGCACTTGTTCATCAGCCACTGATGAACACTAGCACAACCACACTGACAGAGTACCACAGCAGAGCAGCCAGCAATGCCGTCGCCTACGCCTGTGGCAGTCGCGAGTCACGACCTGGAGGAGACGGCGGCGTTGAGCCCCCTGGCGAGCCCCTGCACGGCGCCGCCGCTGCGGTGGCCCAGTCCTATGCAGCCGAACAGGAGAAGGCCCTGGCGGTACGGCAGCGACGTCCGGCGCCGCATCTCCTCCGCCTCGGCCCGCCGCGCCTCGTACAGCCGCTCGTGCGCCGACATCTTCCTCCGGCCGCCGCGGTGGCCTGGTGTTCCGCCACTCCTCCCCTTCGCCGCTGCTGCCGCCGTGTGCGCGGGAGACGGAGATGGTGACGACGCGCTCGTCTTCACCGCAGAGAGTGGAGGAGCTGGAGTAGAAGTGTGGTGGGAATGGTGGTGGTGGGTCGTCTTGCCGCCGTCGGACTTGCTCCGGTGCAGCAGGTCCTTGAGGAACCCGCCCCAGCGTCGGGATCCGCGGGAGGAAGACGACGACGTGGATGAAGCAGAGGACGCCGTGGACGAGGACGACGACGAGCGCGACGCCGACGGCTGCGCCTCGTCGGCAGACTCCGGCTCTGCGACAGGCGCTGCCGCAGGGACGTGCGACGCCGACCGCCAGTGCGTGCGGAACGGCGACATGGAGCGCGCCTTGCGGCGCACGGACCGGCTGCGCACGCGGCCGCGCTCGTCCGCCGCCTCCTGCTGCTCGGCGGCAGCGCCGCGGGTGTCCGCGGCAGTGTCCGGGAAGTCGAGGAGGAGCGTCGGGTCGGCCGGGTGCGGCTGGAGGAGAGCGACACCGAGGCGGACGGGGCGGATCTGGCCGTTGTGGAAGAGCTCGTCGGCGGAGGACATCGCGGCCGCTGACGGCGACGGGAACCGCGACGAGAAGTCGAAGTCGAAGTCGAGGACGCCGGCGGCGTCCTTGCGGGTGGGGCTCGTCGGCGCGCTGTAGAAGAAGTGGGCCGGGTACGGGTCCCGGTCCCGCGTTGGGCTGGATGGCGCGCTCACGAAGGGGGTCGAGCACGCGCTGCTGTCGTCGCACGCCGCTGAAGAGGCGGCCATCGCCGGGGATGTGGAGTCCGGCTGGTGGTGGTGCGGTGGTGCTGGTGCCAGTGCCGCCTTGGGGTGTGGGTGTGTGGGGAGTGGGAAATGGTGGGAGAACGGGAAGCGTGGGAGAGCGTGGAGGGGGCAGTTTTTAACTCGGGTGGCTCTTTCTCGGATCAGACCCCGCGGTTTGTCGAAATACGCATTTGGTGTGCCTCTTCCTCTCTGGGTGTGCCCAGGGGCTGTAGTGTGATAACGGGACTCGGCGGGTGTCCTCGTGTGAGGATATAATTATTCCCTGTGCGGCTGTGCCCGGTGGATTCATCCAGATCTGACCCTGACGAACCGCGTAACCGCATTGCGGTCCCTCCTCGGCTGGCCGGTGGGGCCCGGAGGAACACGTCGCAGCAACTCGTCGTTCCGGCCACATCGACGACGAGACGATGGCGATGCTTCCGCACAGCAGCCAGGGAGTGCCTGCCGCCGGCAGGTCTTCCAGGCGTGCAGCACACTACTACTGTGCGGCGACGGCGGGAGCATTGGAGGGCGGCGGCTAGTGAAGGCGGTGGTACGAGTGAGTAGGCGGGGTAGAGTAGTAGGAGTAGGTACCGGCCGGCCCACGTGGTCTGCGCGATGCGTGCGCATGCATGCGGTTGCCCCATGGCCGGGGCGTCATCATCCACTCCGTCCAGCGATCACGATGCGCCATCCGAGGCGGTGTGCCGCAGCAGCAGCCCATCCGTGACTCCACAGTGCGGGTTCAGAACAGAACGGATGGCCGCGTGCGCCGCGGGGCCACCGCGCGTCCGGCCGTTCCGTCCGTGGGGCGGTGTGCCGGCGGAGGGACGGACAGCTGGCCGTGCGGGGTGCGGGGATCCGAACCGTACGTACGCGTGACGCGGCGCACAGTTCGACTACCCACCTAGCCGTCGCTTTGCTTGCTACCGCGGGCTTGGCTTTTCCTCTGTCCTGGGACGTGGATCGCCATCGGCGCCGCCACCCTACGCCGCTGTGCTGTGTGTGTGTGCCCGCGTGCCACCCTGTCAACGTCCTCCGTGCCTCTACGGCTCTACGAGCCCTCGTTAGCCTACGACGTCGGCACGTTTCTGTTTTGCCTTTTTCCACGCCGCCCATCATCACCGGACACGGTCACGGGTCACGGCATCGCCATCTCGTTCGTCCGTCCGTCCTTCGCTGCCTGCCTGTCCTACGGGATACGTACGGCTGCGCTCCACACCGTACGGCGCCGCCCGTCGGGCCACGGAACGGTGGCGAGACGGACGGACGGCCTCCCCCGTGCTGGACTGGTGGTCGATCGGTGCTGTTGCGTGCGTCTACCGACCACTGCTCCCGTCGTCACGGACGCCGCGCGCGTGCCGTCCGCCGTGCCGCGCCCCCGTGCACGCCTTACAAAATGCTTCCCGGCACGCGGTGGTGTGCTCCTGCGATCCACACCGACCCGTCAGGCCGTCACTCTGCAACTGCACGCATGCGTCGTGCTTTGGGCTTCAACCTTCAATTCATTCATTCATCTCCATGAAACCTACTCGTCCTCGCCGTGTTGCGTCACCATGGATCCGTTCCACTTCTCCACTTCCACAATGACGCCAACACAGCCGATCCATCCGTCCGTGCATCTCAGATACGGCTGGTACAAGAAGTTATTGTCACAACTTTTTACTACAAAAAGAAAATAGGACCACATATTTTTCTGTATATAATGTCACTGCAGCAAGAAATGGACTGCTGGGTTTCGCAGTCAGGGATTACAAAAGTTGAATAAAAATATTTCCATAAATTTCGCAGGATAACTGTGACTATGAGACGTTGGTATGTTTAGCCACATTTTATATTAGTCAATCAACCAATCTGTCTTGAAATCTCAAAAGTTTTTTTTTCCCTCCAAACCTCTTTTTTTCCTAAATACACTAGCCCATAACAAATCATCATGTAATAATAATCATTATAAAAAAATCATCGTGTATACTTATATATAAGTTACTAGGAGAATCCCCGCGCGTTGCCGCGGTATGAAGAAGAAATAATAGAATAGGGTGTATCTTTTATGCCAAGATAAATTACTAGAAGCAAATAATAGTTGATTGTTAAGATGGACGCATTGCATGTCAAGAAAATATAAGAGTTACAGATTATAGATGTAATGTATTTTATATTGCAAGAAAATTAAATAAAAAAGCACGGAGACGTGTGCTGCGCCGCTCAGATTCCCTAGCCCAGCCAACTGAGCTCCTCTATTCCGGCCCAATCAACTACTACTGCTTCGCCGCCTTCGTGGCGTACTGGGCCAACCAAGCCCGCCGGCCCACTATCCCGCCCGCCCTCCAGTGAATTCCGCCGCGCGCCAAGTCCAAGCACACTCGCATCCACCGCCGCCGTCCCGTCCCCGCCATTCCATTTCCACCCCGGCGCGGCGGCGGCGCGGACGACGCTAGGGTTCCTCCCCTCGGGTGCACGCTGGCCGGTGGGGCACCTGACGAACTTGTTCGGTCGTCACGTTCGTTTCCGGCTACAGATCGATGACGATGGCGATGCTTCGCAAGGCAGCCAAGGAGGCAGCGAGTGTCGCCAGCGACTCGCCGCTGCCGCTGCAGGATAGCGCCGCCGCCGCGTGCCGCGGCAGGTCGTCCAGGCGTGCAGCGCGCTACTACTGCTGCTAGGCGGGCAGTAGAGTAGTAGTACGAGTAGGCACAGGCCGGCCCACGTGGTCTGCACGTTGCGTGCGCGCACGCCGCATGCGGTTGCCATGGCCGTCATCATCCATCCGATTCCGTCCAGCGATCACGATGCGCGCTCCGAGGCGGTGCAGCGCGTCGCAGCAGCAGCCCATCCGTGACTCCACAGTGCGGGTTCGATTCAGAACAGGATGGCCGCGTGCGCCGCGGGCCCACCGCGCGTCCGGCCGTTCCGTCCGTGGGGCAGCGTGCCCCGCCGGGGGCAGGGAGCGGCGGAGGGGACGGACAGCTGGCCGTGCGCGGGTGTGGGGATCCCAACCGTACGTACGCGTGACGCGGCGCACAGTTCGGCTACCCACCTAGCCGTCGCTGCTGCTTTTTCCTCCGTCCTCGGACGTGGATCGGCACCGCCACCCTACGCACGCCGCTGTGCTGTTCGGTGCGGGCGGGTGCGGCGGCGTGCCTGCCACCCTGTCAGCGTCCTCCGTGCCGCTACGGCTCGAGTGGCCTACTACGACGTCGGCCATGTCTCCGTTTTGCCTTTTCCGCGCCGCCCATCATCATCATCCACCGGCACGGCCACGGTAGACGGCACCGCCCTTCCGTTCACCGTCCTTCCCCGCCCGCCCGCCCGCCTGTCCTACTCCCTCTGTCCCGGTTTAATTGTCGCCGGGAGCCATGCGCGCATACCAAGAAGCCCCTATGGAATCAGTATAGGTGACAGCGATCTGTGGCCAGTGTTGCCTTGTTTCAGGGGCTCAAGAATAAATAACGCCAGCTGGTGAGGCGTTGTGGTTGGGGATGATGCTGCGTTTTTTCTTTCTAAAAGAAGGTTCAATGCATGGGGTGGTGTGAGGCGTCGTGGGAACAGAAAGACAAAAGGCTGGCGCACACTGCGACATGGTGTAGCTGCAGCCTACTTCCTGGTAGGGAACGACAATTAAATTGGGACTGACGACTGTAGCTCCAGCGATGATTAAATCGGGACGGAGGGAGTACGGGCTGCGCTCCACGGAACGGTGGCGAGACGGACGGACGGACGGCCGGCCGGCGGCCCCCTCCGCGCTGGACCGGTGGTCGGTCGGTGCTGTTGCGTGCGTCGACTGTCGACCGGCCCCCAATGCATTACATGCTGCACGCCTTACAAATGCTCCCCCCACGCTGCGGTGTGCGCCTCCGTCCGATGCGCACTTACCCACCCGAGCATCACTCGGCACCTGCACGCGTGCCGTCGTACGTCCAAGGCTTCAATTTATGGATCTATCTATCTACTCGTTCGTCCTCGCCGTACGTGCAACTGGGCAGCGGCGGCGGTGCTCGGTGAGCGCGGCGACCAAGGGCAGGCGCCAGCGGCGGCCGGGGAGTCGACGCTCCCCGCTGGTGTAGCGGGCGACCCGCTGTTGGTTAAGTACCAGGCACATATAAGGGCCTGTTTAGTTCCCTTTAAAATCCAAAATGCAAAATCCAGAATTTTAAGAATGTGAAAATGCAGAATGCCAAATTTTTGAGGGTCTATTTAGTTGCATGCTGAATATTTTGGAAAAACCAAAGACAAATCAAAGGAGGGATATTTCTGCATGGGGAATGGGCTGCTTTTTTGGGCTTTCGGGCCTCCGAGTCCCAAATCCAGAATGAGGAATGGGGCGCTTTTTTACCAAAAATTTTGGATGGTGTTTAGATCCATTCGCAGAATCTTTGGCCCAAAAATCCAGAATTTTTGGGCTAAAATGAGGAACTAAACAGGCCCTAAATGTTGAAAGTGTAAACCGCAATGGAATGGAGAGATATCTTTTCAAGTACACCAACAGAGGTCCTGATTGTGCTAAAGCTACAATTCAGAGGGAAAAATGCAGTCCAAATACTACCTCTGGTACAATTAACGAGATAAATGAATATTTGGACTGCAGATGCGTGACTCCGAATGATGCAGCTTGGCGGATATTCCAATTTGATATACACTACACTAATCCATCTGTAGAGCGGCTGCCTGTCCATCTTCCGTTACAAAATGGTGTCATATACACTGAGGATGACTATCTTGATGAAGTTATTGAGAATCCATCCAAATTCATAACAAAGCTGACTGCATGGTTTGAGGCAAACCGGCAACATCCACTCGCTCAAGAACACACATGTAGAATTCCCTGAACACTGGACATGGCATGACAATGGAAAATTTTGGGATAAGCGCCGCAACAATAGACCAAAGGCTGGACGTCTTGCTAATGTTGCCCCTAATCAAGGGGAGAGATTTTACCTACGGATGTTGCTTCATATAGTCAAAGGACCCCAATGTTTTACTGATATTCGAACAATTGCTGGACAGCAACACCCAACATTTCGTGCAGCATGTAATGCATTGGGTTTAATTGGTGATGACCAGGAATGGTTCCATGCAATGTCTGATGCAGCACAATGGGCGTTTCCAAAACAATTACGACGATTATTTGTCACTTTACTGCTTTTCTGTGAAGTCAAAGATAAGCTATTTGAAGAATATGTACAGGTCATGGGCGAGGACATGACATACTGTGCAAAACAGAGCTCCCGTGGCCCCAAATGTGATGATACAACAACATATCAGATCTTACGTCTTACAAGACATGCTCAGTGATGCTGGATACAACTTACAACACTTCCATTTACCAAAGCCTGAAAGAACTTCTTCTGGAATACTCTCAAATAGATTGTTGATGGAGGAACTTTCCTATGCTTCGGACGATCTGTCCACTCAAGTAGACCAAATGATCAGCAAGCTTAATTCAGAACAAAGACATATCTACGACGTTATACATCATTCAGTCTCAAATGAATGTCTTCGTTTATGGATACGGTGGCACCGGAAAGACATTTCTATGGAACACCTTGCTCAGCAGTGTCAGAAGTCAGGGAAAGATAGCATTAGCGGTTGCATCTTCTAGCATAGCAGCTTTGTTGCTCCCGGGAGGACGAACACCACACTTGCGTTTCAATGTACCTTTAAACCCACATGAACACTCTGTATGTGCCATCGAGAAAGATACACAGCTAGCTGAACTGCTGCAACACACATCATTGATTATATGGGATGAAGCACCTGCCAACCATAAATATTGCTTCCAAGCATTAGACAGAACACTTAAAGATATTATGTCATCCAACAACGGTGCCGCAAGACACAAACAATTTGGTGGTATAACAGTTGTTCTTGGTGGAGATTTCAGACAAACTCTGCCGGTCATTCCAAAGGCAAAAAAAATACAGATTCTAGGCTTACTAATCTCAAGATCTTATTTATGGCGCAACTGTAGAGTGCTCTGTCTAACTGAAAACATGAGACTCAAATGCCCACAGCTTCTACAGACGGAAAGGAAAGAACTAGAGGAATTTGCTCAGTGGCTCCTCTCAATTGGTGATGGTACAACTCATGCCAACATGCCTACTGACCAACCAGACACATCGTGGATTCAAATTCCAGACAACCTTCTACTACCAGCCGACCAAAGGAAACTTGATGACTTAATTTCTTTTGTGTATGGTACACCTCCAGAACCATCAAAGCTGGCAGATTTTTTGTGCGAATGAGCAATATTAGCCCCAACAAATGAGGTGGCTGCTACCATAAACGCAAAGATCATTGGTACCATAAGTAATGACGAGATGTCATACTACAGTGTAATGACTCCATTGATGATTCAACATCCAATTATTGTACTCTGGAATCCCTTCCTCAACACTATTAAGATGAGTGGCTTGCCAGATCATCATCTGCAACTCAAAATTGGTGTTCCGATAATGCTACTCAGAAATTTGAGTCCATCAGAAGGTTTATGCAATGGAACTAGACTCATTGTCACACAACTCACACATCGTATTATCGAAGCACAAATAATTACAGGAAAGGCTAGGGGAACTAGAGCTTACATTCCAAGAATAATCTCCACTTCAGCTGATCCCAAATGGCCCTTTAAGATAAAACGACTTCAGTTTCCAGTCCGAGTATCATATGCGATGACAATAAACAAAAGCCAAGGACAGACACTTAGCAGAGTTGGTGTCTACTTACCAAACCCAGTGTTCTCTCATGGGCAGCTTTATGTTGCATTCTCACGTGTCACATCACCCAAAGGCCTGCGTATGCTCATTGAAAATGACTCTGTTGAGCATGCTAATCAGACACATAATGTCGTGTACACCGAGATCTTTAGCGACATATCAGCATGTATCCACTAAATCAAGGTAATAGCACTCCCTGCTCCTTATAAAACAAAACATTTTATTCTTTTACTTAACCTCATATTTGAACTTCTAGGCGGCCCATCTGCTCTTAAATACCTATTATAATATCACATTAACAGCTTTCTGCAATACTCTGCAGTGGCGTTGCTTCAACCCCTCATGCTTCTTGCATCTGCATTTGTTGAACTTCCTTCACAATTTGTTTCTTTGTATTCCTTCATGAATCAGTTCCAGTAAGATAGCAATTTTTCTTCAAATTTATTAACTTAACATGCTCGCTTACCAATGTTATGTGCTGCACACAAATTAAGTTGATATGTGCCATGGTCTTATCTTTCTGATTCACTAACAGTTAGCCATATAGAGGTTGCAACTGAGCAGCCATTTCAGCTTGCATTTGACCTTACAATTCAAAGTAGCACTCATATAACCATTTTACGAAATGAATTTTACTATTGAGAATTTAGGACTTATAAATGTTTCTTTCTAAGGATAACAGGAACATGTTACATGCTTCTGCAATTACGCTATTGCTAATATATTCTTTATTACTGATACTGGAGCGTTCAACATATGGTTCATCTTTGCCATACCAGGAAGTATATTCGCCCAAAACCATTTGTCCAGTCCTATGTCATCAGTTCTCCTTTGTATGAGTTACTTACGCTTGATCTCTGTGGTCGTTTATTAGTATATCTTTAACACATTGCTGAGCTAGATACCTTACCAGATATGGTAAAACTCCACTTTTGCCAAACCACTGATAATAGACAATGGGTACTTTCATCGCATCATTTGTTAGTTGATTTATTCGTCTTCCCTCAAAAAATGACATGCAATTCTATCATAAAAAAAGATGGCCTATCGTTCATCACAAAGGGTACGTTTGTAACCTAAATTTTCTACCAAAATATTTTTTTCCCTTTCACAATATCGATTTGCATATAAAATATTTGTTTGAGGCCATCCATTTTCCTATGTAATGCTATTGTTCCAAAACACTTTCACTGTGACCGCGGCAACGCGCGGGGTTTTTGCTAGTTGAGAAAGTAATCGCGTTTCATCAGCCGGACGGACAGGCGAGGTCGCTGCGGGCGCGCCCCTCCGGCGCGGGGCGAGGCCACCGCCGTCCGCATCCTTCCTCCGCCGTGGGAGGGTCACCGGTCGCGAGCGCCATCTCCACCGTAGTCGCGAGCGTGGGAGGAAGCGCCGCTGGGGCGCGGGCGCGGGAGCGGTTCCGTCGGCCGCGGGTAGAAGCACCGCCGGGCGCCGCGACCTGCCCTCGTCACGAGACGCCGCGAGGCTGTCCGCTCGCCGTCTTGAGCCCGCTCGAGGTCGCGAGTCCGTCCGCCGGCCACCGCACAGGCGCACGCGCTCCCTCTCCTATGCCGCTGCTCGCCCGCACGCGCGCCGCGCTCGCAGCTACACGGGGCGCGCTCGCTCGCAGCTGCACAGCGCTCCCCAGCGTGCTGCACCGCGCTACGCGCGCTCGACCGTGGCCGCATGGCCCTCCATGCTCGGCCTCCATGTAGGGAAGAGGTGCATGCGGGCGCCTGTGGCCGCTCGGCCTCCATGCGGATTGCGGGGAAGAGGAGGATGTGGATGCGCTTGGCTGCTTGGCCTCCATGCGGGGAAGAGAAGGATGCGGGCACCCGTGGCCGCTTGACCTCCATGTGTGGAAGAGGGGAATTTCCGGAAGAGGAAGATGCGGGGAGGAGAGAAGATAGGGAAGGTGGGACCCACTTTATACTAAAATAAGCTATGAAACTGTGCCATGAAATTTTGCATTGAGAGAGAGAGGCATGTTTATTGTAAAGTTTCATGTATTGGAATTCGGGAGGTGAAACTATCTATTGAGACTGGCCTAAGCCAACCTCTGCCGTGCATTCATTCGTAAGGTTTGGGTTTTCTTAATGTACTTCCAGATCTGATTGGTTTGCCTTCTATTTTTTACACAGTTCACATGTCTGGCGCCACACCCTGTAGTGTGCAAATATTTGGTACCTGAGGTCGTACTTCTATTTATTTTCAGGTGTGTCTTAGGATCTACGCAAACAAAAATTTGATATTTTGTTAGAAGAGTGTGGATTGTGCCATGTAATATATTTCCAGTGGACATATTTCTTATGTAATATAAGATTTAATTATCTTCATGACAAACAAAAAAAATACACAAACCATGTTCCAAACTATAGGAATCTACCAGTAGATATTTTTGGTATGACAAACATCTAGAAACTAGATAAAAATGACAACGGAAGTTCTAGAGGATAGATATTTTGTTAGAAGAGTGTGGATTGTGCCATGTGCTATGTACCATGTGGCACAATCCTAGAGGTCAAGTACCATTATATCTAGGGGCGCTCTCCACACCAACAAGGTGATGTGTTAATCAAAGACACTAAAAAATTAGTAGAAGTAATTTTAAAAAAAGCATAATTAGACAACATAGATAGTTGTAGACTGTTTAGATCGTTGTAGACTGTTGGTGTGACCGAAGACATGATCTTTAGAATGGTACTAACAATAAAGTAGACTCAAGTGATGCAAACACTATACTACAGATCAAGAGTTGTTATAAATGTTGATTTAAGCAGCAAACTACTCTTCTGCCCATCTTTTTTACTTTTAAAAAATAATAAAACAACTAAAACCTATCATGAAGTTATCCTATTGCATGACGTTTATTTGGGCAAATAAATCTACCGATGTACTATAATATTGGTCTTGTAACAAAATGTATTTTTCTTGAATGAAAAGCTAAAATGACTTAAAATTTATTAGAGTACAAGAGAGAGAACGGAAACGTAAAATAGAATGGCGTCATCCAAAGTGTAGACTGCTTGTCTGGACCCAACAGCCGGTGATCGTTCGACAGGTGGGCCCGGTTCATCATCCGCTCCGGCAAAAAGGTGGGACTACGGCAAAAGGCTTCTAGCAATCTCCGGCGGCGAGGCGCCGCGCCGGGGGATGGGCCAAGATGTGGTCGCGCATGTCTACGACGTCGCCACCGTCGGCTCTGACACCACCGTGCTCCACATCAACCGCTTCTTCAAGGATGCCATCGGCCTCGGCGGCATCTTCCACACCGCTATCCAGGTCATCCATTTCTCCTCCCGATCCTACCGCCATTTTTTTCTCCATTTGGGATGCCGGCAGCGCCCGCAAAGATTGGATCTCGACTCCAGCGGGTTCGTCTTCTAGAGAGATAGAAATCGGTTTTTTTTATATATATAAGCGGCGTTGGTTAATGCATCAAATTGTTTTTTACCCCCCAAATCTTGATTCAATGCTGTTGGTACTGAATGGGGGCGATTATATTTTTATTGCTCCTATGAAGAATTTAACTTAATTTTCCTTCGAATTGACAAGCGTACAAACCGTGCCATATATGTAATTGCTAGGCAGTAGTCACTATTTAGCAGCCTGATACCGTGCTCCTTTCAAGAGGGTGTGACTTCAAATTGTAGTTCTCAATGGGGGCTTGGAGATTTCCTATTAATCTAATAGGGTTGAATGCAGCCTTGTGGTAAAAGATAGATCTCTGTGTCGTCCTAACTATGATATCATGAATTGTGAAAAGAAACACTCTTTATTCTTTATAACCATTCTGCTCCTTGTTCTGTGAACTGCTTACCTCCTCCTGGCCCTCTAGAATGAGCACTTATGGTTAGGCTCCTTTACTGCTCTCTTTAATGAAATTTTTGTAGATACATCCCACAAAACTAGTCATTCATGGTATCAATGAGTTTATTTGCGACTGGAATCCTAGCAACTCACTATTCATTAGTAGGTGCTTATTGTTGAGGCTTTGTTGTGATTAACTCCTGAACATCTCGACCAACAGGTCTATGGTGATGAAGAATGGTCCTTTGGCTACTGTGAACGTGGTACTGGGGTTTTTAGCTGCCCTCCATGCAAAAACCCCATGTACACTTATCGCGAGTCCATAGTGCTGGGGAAGACCAGTTGCTGCATCCTCAAGGTAAATCAGATACTAAGGGAACTGAGCTGGGAGTGGCCTGGAGGGTCATATGAACTACTGTCAAGAAACTGCAATCACTTCTGCAATACCTTCTGCGAAAAGCTTGAAGTATCGAAACTACCAGGTTCTTACAATTTCTTACCATTTGACTCATAAACAAGTTATTTGGTCATTCCTTGTCTTTATGGCTGCTGAAATCTAAACCCTTTATTTTGAACCGAAGGTCCAATCAAGAAACAGATTCAAAATTAAACTGTTTTATGACTCCGAAGTGATTGGTTATGTGCAGGTTGGATCAATCGCTTTGCAAATGCGGGTGATGTTGCTCTAGAGGTCGCTGAAACTACAGCAGTAAAGGTATGCATTCTGGACTTTTCTGCTGGTTTTGTGTTTTCTCCTTTTGTTTTGTCATCTCATGTTGTACCATTGGAATTTTATGTATTTCCCCTCAAGTTATGTGTATCTTCTAGGCTTTTGTGTTCAGACTCTTTGAAAACTTGATAGCAAGTAGACCATGCCATCAAGTTAACCAACTGAAACTGAATGAAGAAGACCCGGAAGCTAATGTTCATTCTTTCCAGCTGACGGAAATCTGATAGAAAATTGTTGTGGTACACTGTCAGATTGTGTTGGAAATATATATTTCTTAAAAATATTTATGAAAAGGAATGTATGCCATTATGTGAAACAGTAGCAATAGCCTTATCCATTGGCAATACTATCCAAATTAATTTTGTTTATAATTTTAGCATATATTGAATTTGATCAATCTTTTTCTCTGCACTCAGCTGAAACAAGCGAAAAGGGAAATCGTGACTGCATGCAAAGCAGCCTCAACTTTTTTGACTGGCACATCGTCAAGCACCTCATCAAATGCGGAGGATACAGGTGGCTCAACCTCGTCAGGAAATTCTCTTTTTGAGGGGACATGGATCAGAAGTATTGTTGGTATGACTATGAAGCCATTAAAGAGTCTAGCCTGCGTAGATAGTTCAGATAGCGACAGCTCTGAGAGCGAATCAGAATCAGATGGCGATCAGCCTAACAGTGATGACAACGCTGAGAAACAAGCTAAAGACGCAACACAGAAGCAAGGCAAGAAAAATGAGAATAACAGACCACAGGGCCATTCATGAAGCTCACTCACACCAATACTGCAGAGAGAGGAAAGACCTCTACCGTACTGCCGTTTCTGATAAACAGATTACACAGGGAGGAACCCTACAGTAGAAACTAACTTTACAATTTTGTCATGTTCATTTCTGATTGAGAACTGGGAGCGGCGAAAGGGACCTGAGGAGTGCGGAAGCAATGGAGCGCACCACAATGTGTGCAATCTTGAGCTTAATCTGTCCGCGCCGTGGGAGCGGGCGGACTCTCCTTTGCCTTTCAGCCCTGTAAACTCTGATGAGACGAGTGGCGCTCACTTTCTCCGCCATCTTTCTCAAACGAAGGAGATGTTTCTTCTGTAGAGAGTAGGAAGCAGAAGTTGAAGGAAGAGATGTTAAGGAGCTTGGGTTGCACTTATGCTTTAATTTCGTGCTACTGTGGTCTATTTATAGACGTGGAGGAGTTTATCTTTTTTTTTTTTGAGTGCCTCTCATCTGGGTACAGCTGTAGTATCTGTTCATACACGTACACTCACACCACCCTACACACGCACACCCCACTCACACACACACTATACGTGTACAAACAGTCCTACAACTACACTCAGAACTCGACCGCGTCCTTGTAGAGATCACCGGATAAATCCGTAGATGACGGGCACGTCATTGTACCATTGTGGCGCCACGCGTGAGAGGCTGTAGATTTATTCTGGGGAAAAACCCCGGTGAAGCACCTGTCCGATCCAGGGATCGAACTCAGGCGGGCTGGGCGAACACCCTCGCCAACAGCCATCCGAGCTACGCTCGGTCTTCGTGGAGGAGTTTATCTGAACATAAGACATGACAGCTAAACTCTTGTTTCTGTGTAGTATCAACAGAATGCTGCTGCTTATAATAATCCTGCGGTGTCTGTAGGTATGGCAAACCTCTGCTGGTATGTGTGTGTGAGTCATGATTGGTCTGTTTGTCCGTGTGCCCGAATCTGCAAATCTTTGACTTGTTGCTGTCCATACGCGCCTCTTTGGAGCAGACACGTATGCATCCTATGAAGAACAAATGATTGGCTTGAAAGGTAGTATTACTATGACATTTGGCACCTCACCTCTGATGTCACGTACTCCCTCCGTCCGGTAAAGAGTGCAATCCAGGTGTTCAAAATTTTCCAGAAAAAAATGCTAAAGTAGCATGGGGCCCATGCATCCAAGTACACAGTTCTGCTACCTGTTTCAACTTCCGTGAAAAAAGCTGCTGCACTTGGATAAAAAAAATCATGAACAACCCCCACGGTGCTCTCCTGTCCACTGGTTCGCATTGTTCCACAACCTTCATGCACAACCTTCAGGGACAATGGCAGAGAGAAGTCTGCCGTGGCTGAACTGTATATATGCATATTCAGTACTCCTATATGTATATATGCATATTCAAAATTCAAAATGCATGGAATTGTTGCCAATCTGGTAGGTATGTCCCCAGAGCCTGAATATCTGTTGATGAACAGAAGACGCAATTGTGATTATATTTTTCTTGGTGGCAGCTGATTGAGATGAGAGCCATGCCAAAACCAAGACCTAAACAGACAAGAGGACAAGTGCCACCTGTGATGTCATGTGCATGTATCAGAATGATGTCATGTGCATGTATCAGAATCCTGAGGTTGTGAAGAGCAGAGAAATGGTGCCAGGCTGTGGTGCCCCCAGACCTGAGAGTGCTCGCCGCTGAACCAGAGAGACAAGCATTTGGGATTATACATGTTTGTTGATTGCAGGAGCGGTTACATGAGGCCGTCTCCTTCTTTAGCGCTAATCTTTTGCATTAGTTCTGCCATGATCCTTGTGTGGCAGTTGCAGACTTGCAGTCCTACCTTACCTGTGACTCTATGACAGGCTGATTGGCCCTTGACTGCTTGAGAGACTCTGGATCTGAAACAAGAAGCTTCCCGGACCTAAAGGCCTTCTGTCTCTCCTTGTGGTGTTTCAGTATCACGTCGCTTTCTGAAACCCATTCATTCGTAGACCTGTTTGCAATCTTCATTCAGCTGAACGATGCTGCAACATCAACTTCTCCGGTCATTACATCATGGTTTATCTTTTTTTTTCTTTGAAAAGGAACCCTTTCTAGTTTTCCATGATGCAAGAAAAGCAGTGCTAATCAAGGTTAGATGCTGTTATGATGTGCATGTGCATCACCGGCGACCAAACATTTGGAAATCGGTGGAACGGACAGGGGCAACTGACAAGTGGCCACACTGACATATGCAGCCGGACATTGGTCCAGGTTCGGCCGCCTGCATCTTTGGAATCTTGGAGGGATTCAGTCGGCTTGCTTGCTTGGGTATCTTGACCCTCGTAGATTTGCAAAATTCATCTTTCTCCAAAAAGAAGAAGAAAACATCCTATGCGTATAATTTTTTTTTCTTTTCCCGAGCAGCCATATATGCATGTATTTCATTAAGAGGAATGAAATGGTCATAATACCTACAACATGGGCTTAGGATGATGGTGGCGAGAAACCCAAACAGAAACAACAAACCTAACTACTGGATTCTTAGCGTTTGTATTACATGGCTAACTAATTGTGTGACCAAATGTGGCAGAACCTCCTAAGTAATGTGGCCCACATGCACTAATCCTCGTCTTAACAGACCTCAGATTACTATGCATGTGTTCCACACGACTTATGAAGCCCTGTCGATGTTCTTAACGAACACCGATTGAACCACTTTTTACACTCATACCCGGGATCAACAATGGAGTACCCACAACATTACAACATTTGTTACAAAAATGTATACATCGAGTGCGGAAGAATGATAACATTAAAAGTTTACAAAATATGAATAAGTTAATTTTTACAAACTTAACTTCAATGGTGGAAGCAGAGTAGAGCTACAGAAGACAACTTAAGTAGAGCACTTAAGTTGGGAGAGGGCAACCTGATCACGCCGAGCCCACTGACATAATCATGGTTCAAACACAGTTATAAACCGCAACGGGGTTCAACAAACCCGAGTACGGGAGTACTCAACAAGACTCACCCGACGAAAAAGAGGGGTGAAGACTCGGGAATGCGAGGCTAGTGGGACAAGGTAAAGCTTGCAAGAATCAATATTTTTGCAGAAAAGCTTTTGAAAAACCAAGTTGTAACTAAACGGCTTTCTTGCCATAGCTCAAGCCGAACAACCAACATCAATTGAACCTTAAACATAAGTTAAGTTATTACTACGATGATGAATAACGATCGAGTCTCCTTCTCCGAGAAGCACGGCGATTCGAATCCATTTTTACCCAGCTGGGACCTAGATCACTGATAGACACGGAGACTTTAACTCCTGAGAATATCAGATCACATGATATACCGGGATAACAACCGCAGCCATATATCACCACATGATACACATGAGCACTTCGACCCAGTGTACCGATATACATGGGAACTTAAACCCACAGTATACCACACTATGACATATGTGGATCACTCTGACCCACAAAATGTCACTCCATGACATACCCTTGGCATATCACTTCATGCATGTGGATTTTCTAATTTCTCGATACACCAAATCATCAACGGACGGTCCTTAGGGCATCAACAGACGGAAACACTACAGAGGGACTCCGTTCCCAATGCAAGTTAGCCGTCCGGACTCAATTTAATTGCTAATAAAGTGATTCCAACAATAAAAGCCAATCTCATCTTTTTCATTCATGACATTTTGAAAACTTAACTAAATAAGCGGGGCTAAGCAATTATACGCATTTTCGTAAACGAGGTAATGAGGAATACGGAAATAAGACAGTAATGCAATTGGTGGGTTTCACTCAACTTCTAGCCTTTAATGCAACAACTCAAAGCCGAGAGATAAAAACTTTATAAAATCAAGGTAAAGGTTTAATGCATCGGGGCTTGCTCGCGTTGCAGTGAAGTTAGATTCCAAATGTGAGACTTGTCATCAACGTCGTGGATGTATAGCACCAACATCAAGAGAAATGACTTGTTATCATTGGTGGATAATCTCCTCGAACACCGTTGTCGGATGATACCTCACGAACTTCGATCAACACGATCCACCCCACTCTCGAACAACTACACGTAATTAATGATGCATACTTAGAATATTGAGCTCATGACATGATGCATTAAGGATGACTTAACAAGATCATAGACTTGAGTACAACTTTCCTTCGCGATAAAGTTGTACTCTAACAACATTAATCAAATAAAAACCTAGGGTTACACAGGTGAAGCCACTCTATTTACGACAACAAACGAGATCAAGATAATTCATACAAGAATACATCGACGAAACCCTAATGACTTGATCAAGAGAGTACAAACAACTAATTACAGTGCCAAAGGCCATTAAAATCAATGACCTAAGGTCTTCAATCACTCTCAAAACACTCAAACCCTAAGTCCTTAAGGCCTAACAAATAATTAAGACCTATTAAATAACTAAGCATAAAATAAAGACAAAATAAAAGGTTGACAAATAAATCTCAAAAATTAAACTTAAGCTCCTCATGACCTGAGAAGGCTACAAAATAATTTTCAAGATTTTTGGAGTAATAAATAAATAACTAAAAATAAAGAAAGGAGCATTTTTCAATTAAAGAGACTAATTTTTAAACATAGCAAAAGTACTCAAAATAAATATTTAAAATTTTCCTGAGTAGAGAATACCCCAAAGAGCTTTCACAAAAATTTTCAGGATTTTTGGTGCTATAAACATTTTCCTATGAAAATAACAAATTGAACCACTATTCATCAAATCGGAAAAAGAATAAAACTAAAGAAAAAGAAAAACAGACACCTGGGCGAAACCGGCCCGGCTCGGCCCAGCCAAAAGAGAAGGCCGGCCCGGTTAGGCCTGCCCGCGCCCTGGCTTGGCAGTTTTGCATAAAAGTCCTTGGGCTGTTACAAAATTTCAAACAAGTCCCTGGCACTATTTGACACTATACACATGTGTCATGGATTTTGCAGAAAGACCCCTGATATTTTTCTAATTCATGTTTGATGGTCCACGCGATGTGCCAGTGCGGAGCAGGGCAGAACCGACGACGATCTCGCCGACGACGAGGGCTGGGGCGGCGCTTCTGGGCTCTACGCGGAGTACGCGACACGGCGCACTTCCCGGACTCGCTTGAGCGACAGCGGACGCGGCGGAGCGCGCTCACCGGTGGGCATGGTGGCAAGGCGGTTCGGCGGCTCGGCTACAGAACTCGCCGGAGTTTCTTCGGCGCGGCTAAAGTGAGCAGCAGTACCAGCGCGACTACCCGAGCACGATACACCAACCAATTTGACCAGCGCGCGACCCAAACGGCGACAACCACGCACACGGCGGCTGGCATGGGCATGCCGACGGCGACGCAAGCTGACCAACCACGACAGGACACCCTCGGCTCAACCTACGGTACCACGAGAGCCAGGACCTCACCTCGGACACGAGGCGCTCGACGAATCTGACTCGAAGGTGACGGGGATATGAGCTTGGCGGTGGCAGGGATGGCGGCGGTGAACTCCGGCGGCAATAATGACGTTCCGGAGTGACCTGCATAGGAATGAAGAAAACAAATGAAGCATCAAAGGCCGGAGATGAAGGCGACCTCGAATGCCAAAAGAATTTGAAAAATGATCACAGACGACGGCGAACTGCAGTGATGAGCTCGCGGCGGCTCGGCGACCGGTCGCGAGGAAGATGACGGCGCGCGGGTGCTCTGGGCGAAGAGAGACAGCGCGAGAGGGCTCGTCGTGATCGCAAGGAGACGGCGAAGCTAATGGCACGAGCTGATGGGCGAGGATGGCATGGCGACGGCGAATTTCGCCGGCGACCGTGAGCTCGACGGCGTTGACGAACAAGAGAAAAGGAGAGAATGGAGTTGGCCTCCCGTTCGACAGCGCAGAGGGTTTAAGGTGAGGCTGGGGCGGTGCGGAGCGGCAGGGCGACACGCGGCGATGAAGTTTCTAGCGCGGCGCGAGCTGGCGACGGCCGGCAAGCCGGCATGGCGGCCATGAACACGGCGACGACGAGGAATAGAGAGGGGAATTGATGAGGATGACGTCGGCCGTGACAGCAGAGGAAATTTGCAAATTACTCCAGATTTTTGAACTGCACTCAAAAATTTCCAAAAAGCAACCCTAGCTAAAATTTCATGCTCTACAACTTTCTCAACTGGGCCATTTTCAAATTTTGAAAGGAAAATTGAATTTGAATCAAATTTTGAAAAGGGGACAAAAACCCTAGAATGAAATATTTGAAATTACTTTGGATTTTTCTAAAGAACTTGAAAAACTCCAAAACTATGGAATACTCAACTTTTCAAACTGCACATTTTCTCCAAAAAGAGTTTTCCCAAAATATGCATAGTTTTTGAATTATGGATTTGAAATCAAAAGGGGACAAGCTGTCGGAAAACGGTATTTTCAAATTTATTTGAAATTCTTTTTGGAAACTTGAAAAACTTTGAACACCAACATTGAAGCTCTCATCAAGACCCACAATATTGCTTTTTGGACCAACCCCAAATTCTTTGTAGATTTTGAAATAGAGAAAAGGGGGTAAATCAGGGTTTTCGGAAAAACAGGGTTTTTAAAACAGAATTGGAGCTCGATTTAATTTCTACACTAACTAATCGGTCATTAGCAACCACAAGCATCATTTCATATGTAAAACAAAGCATCACATTAAAAACAAT
Organism: Themeda triandra; assembly: GCA_018135685.1. NCBI lineage: Eukaryota > Viridiplantae > Streptophyta > Magnoliopsida > Poales > Poaceae > Themeda > Themeda triandra. The sequence continues at coordinate 262,384 of JAENPR010000703.1, forward strand.
ATTAAAACATGAATGCATTAATGACATGATGCTCGATGATTAGGTGTTAACAAAACTCTTAAACAGGTTTTGGTTGTCATTAACATCTAGGATGTTACACCAAAGCTGGAAAGCTCAACGAATACGACTTGTCACGGCTGGTCCAAGACCATCGTCGGCGCCTCGGCCGCTAATCGGCCCCTGCCTAGGTAGTATGTCTCCATGGCCTTCCTGGTCTGTTCCGGCAACGGAAGTGTGAAGGCAGCATGGAAATCGTCGAACGAAGCTGTGTCCGGCTCCTGCGTTTCAACCTCCACGCCCAGCTTCTTCAACAGTATTTTCCTAGTCTGGGCGTCCGGCTTCGGTTCCCGGTGCTTGCTCTTGGCCGCCAACCATGCACTCCTCCTGGGGATCAGTTCCTCATCAGTACAGGCTCTCGGGTCACGCGTGATCTTGAGACGCGGCGGCAACAGGATGATAGGCTGATCCAATGGCTTCTTGAAGCGGGAGATGAGGTCGTCGACCGTCACAGCAGGAGCCGGTGTCACGACGTCGGTGTCCGTCATCGAGGCCGGAAGACGCCGCGGCCTCCGGGTTGGTGTCCGTCACAACGCTCGATCCTACATCCACCGCGGTGACGACGACGGCGGAAGCCGCGGCCTCCCACGGCGTGAGAGCCAACAACCACCTCGGTACGAACAGCACAATCATCATAAACATTTTCGAAGGCCCATCATCCCGGCCACCAAGGCGCACGACGCTGTCCACAACATGCCCTGACCAAGGAAAGGAGGCCGAGCATCATCCCCACACACACACAGGTTGCAATCAAAACGGTCTCCGAGAAGCGACATGGGCTCATGGGCTGGGTTGAACGCACGAGCACCAACTCCGGCGATGAATCCATCGGCCCACAGATAGCCGAAGAGGCGGTTTCGGCCCAAGTCCGGCTTCAATCAACATAGGATCCTCCTCCACTCCCGGGCGCACGGTGGTGTCGACGTCTCGGCGAGGAAGTCAATCTCACGGACCGCATTCACGGGGCGAGACCGTTGGTGTGGCGAGACACCTTCACGTCGACGGCAAAGGTTGAAGTCGTGCCTCGGTCTTGCTTCCGCGGCGACCGTTGGCGAGCCCCGAGGCCACCACCGGCGACGCGCCGCACCTGTAGATGGGTCGGCGGTGGCAATGGGCGGGAGATGGCCCCCACCACGACATGTGACCCCGCCGGACGATGGGGTCCCATCCCGGCCCCAACCCTGGGTCACCGCGCCGCCGGATCGGGAGCTTCACCGGGAGAGATGCCGCCGTGATCGGGCCTGGCCGCCCCGGCGTGGCCAAGGCCGCTGCCTTCCGCAGATTATCCCACTCCATCCGATCGTGGGCACGCGTGCGAGTCACGAGCGCGATGTCGGCGCCCCCGGCGTAGACAACGCGACGGGAAGCGGCGACGGACGGCGGCGATGTGTCCCTCCGCGAGACAGTTGAAGCATAGGGCGATGAGGGTAGGGGGACGGGGCGACATGATGACACCTTGGGATGTTTGCGGTGGCGGCAACGGCGGCGACTCTCGACAACCGTGAAACCATCGACATCCACACACGCTCTCTCCCTGGGGGTTTTCGGCAGCGAAGGGTTGCGACGTGCATGTTGTGCCTGACGACGAGCGCGCACCACAGGCCACCGCGGACCGCACGCGGTGAACCGGGATACGCTTGGCACCGCCATGGCCACCGGAGTCCACCCGTTCCCGAGCCGCCGGAGAGCGGGGGTGCGCTCCCACCTCGGCGCGTGCCACCCGAGCGGCTCCATGGCCGCGGCGGGCCTCTTCCTACGACGACGCCGCTTGGAGGCCGACGGACGAGTGTCGACCACCACGGGAGCGCCCTCGGCCGGCTGCTCATCGACAAGCACGGGGCCTCGGTTGGGTGCCGTGAGCTGTGCCGGCCGTGGAGCACCGCGAACGACATCACCGTAGGTGGGAGAGGGTCCGAGTCGCGGTCGTTGTCGGGCTTGGTCACTCTCCGCCCACCTCAGGGCCTTGGATCGCCCCGAGGCCTCGCCCGGGTAGAAAGGTGGGGCGTGCGGCGAGAGTGCGACGGGGCCCCTCCTGGAGGCACCGGGGCTGGCCGCCGGCGCTGCGGCGGCGCCAGGCGCGGGGTGAAGGGCAGATAGCCCCGTCACCGACACCGGCGCGCCCGTGGGCCACGGCTTCCTCCTCGCCCATGGCGTCGCGGGATGGGACCACCGGCGATGGAGAGGACGCCCACGTGACTTCCCCTTCCTCAACTTCGTCGTTGTCGGCGTCATCCGCGTCGTCCTCGCCATCCGAAACCTCCTCGACAACGACCTTAAACGATGCCGGGTCGGTCGACGGGCGGCAAGCAAGACGCGCGCAAGGCCCGCGCCGCGGCAACACCGGAAGCGACGAATCCGGCTCAACTCGGCCATGGATCGGTAGATCGGGTCGTTGGGGGCTTGGATCTCGGTGTCTTGGATGGGAGGGATTTGGGCATGGAAGGTGGGCTGGCGCAGGTGAGCGGACGGCGGCGGCGCCGTCGCTCAATGGAAGGAGCGGGTCGAGAGGTTTTACCCTATGCCTATAAATCATTTTGTTCTTCAACTTTTTTTGTTCTGAAGAACAAAACGAATAAAATAAAGCTCACAAACATTTTGCCATCATCGCGAGAATAAAATAAAGATGGTCATGAGAGCTCCATGACAGTTTCTCCATGGGAGAAAACAAAAAAAATTGTGTCCTAAAAGGACGGGTAAAATGGCAAGAAAAATACACTAGGAAGCGGGGACGAGAGGGCCGCCCGGCCGGCCGGCAAGACCGGTGTCCACTGTCCGGTGCACAAGAAGCAATGGCGCCCCAACAGGATAAAGAGGATTTTGTCTCGGGTGAGGTGGGGGCGGCATGGCGCGACCCGCCGCTCGAGGCTCGGCTCCTCCTCTCCACCCACCCCTCGCCGTCGCCGTCGCCGCCGCACCGTCGCCGCCTCCCCGCGCCGCCCGCCGCCTCGCCACACACTCGCACCATCCGGCACCCCCACCTTCCTCCACGACAAGCGGGCCTCCTCGTCCTCCTCCCCTCGCCTTCGCCACGCGCTCCGCCCGCCCGCCGCCGGCGCGGTGGCCATCGCGCCGGGCGACCACTGGGGCAACTGGGCCTTCCTCCTCTCCACCGCCGCGTTCGGCACATGGTAAGACACCGGGCAACTGGGCCTTCCTCCTCTCTGTCGCATGCTTTGAATTCATTCATCTTGATGAATGAATCTATCTACTCGCTCGTCCTCGCCGTGTTGCGTCACCATGGATCCGTTCCACTCTCACCTATAAATGACGCCACCACACAGCCGATCCAATCTGTCCGTGCATCTCAGATACGGCTGGTACAGGAACTTAGAGCATCTCCAAGGGTTATGCATTTGGGGTTTGCATTTGATTAATTTGCCAAAAAGCTCCAAAAGAGGGCTCCAACGATTTTGCATTTGGAGTTTGCATTTTGCATAACTTGGCATTTAGAGGTCTAGACTTGGCATATATGCCAAGGCTCCCAGGCTTTGCAAATAGCGCCCCGCGCGCGTAGCCCGAGTCGCGCGAAGCACTTCCTCCCCCTCGCGCGGGAAGCCCTTCGGTCCCCTTCCGCGCCGCCAGTGCCTTCACGTTCCTGACCGTACACACGACGACGGCGTCAGGGCTTGGACGGCATGTGGACGGCGCCAAGGAATTGAAGGCACGGCTGTCGCGAAAGAAGATTTTTGGCGTGACTGAACTCGCTCGCGATCGATCTTTGGCGGCGCGACGTAAACAGGCGGCGCGCGACGCGTAGGAAATGGCACGGACGAAGAAAAACGTGCGCCAAATTTTTCGGGAAAAGAAAGTGTGGAGCCACAAAATCTATTTTTGCCAAGTAAAAATGCAAAACCGTTGGAGATCATGGCTTTTTATCCTTGCCATTTTCATTTGTGACTTTGTAAATTGCCTCAAATGCAAAACTAAAAATGCATAACCTTTGGAGATGCTCTTATTGTCACAACTTTTACTACAAAAAAAATGGGACCACAATTATTTCTCTATAAATAGATAAAAAAAAGGACCCAAAAGAGAAAAAAACACACCTAACGGAAGGAATAATACCTGCTTGGTTGCAACCAGGATTTGTTGAAGCTCAACACAAATATTTTTCATAAATTTGGCAAGCTAACTATGAGATGTCTGTAAGTTTTAGAAGCACTTGTCATCAACCAATCTGCCTCGAAACGCATGTATATAAAATATATATAAATATATAAATCATGTATGTATTTTTTATTTTTTACAAGACAAATTTATTTGTTTTTTGAGCAGTTGGAGAGAGACCGATTTAAATAGCGGAGAACACAATTCGCAAGCACGGGAGACGTTTGCCGCTGCTCATATTCCCCAGCCCAGCCTACGGTTTGGATACTTTCCTATAGGACCTGGGCTCCTCTATTCCGGCCCACACAACTAGTCCTGCTTCGCGGCCTTCGTGGCGTAGTGGGCCAACCAAGCCCGCCGGCCCACCAACCAGCCTGCCCTCCAGCTCCATTTTCCGCCGCGCGCCAAGTCTGAGGCGAAGGCGACTCGCATCCCCCGCCGCCGCCGTCCCGTCCCGTTCCGTCCCCGCCATTCCATTTCCACTCCGGCGCGGCGGCGGCGCGGCCGCTAGGGTTCCGTTCCGGCGGCCGCCCGGCTCCCGGCGCGGCGATGGACGCGCGCGCGCGGAGGGCGCGGGAGAGGAGCAGCGCCGCCTGCTGGACCTCGCCGTCGAGTCGGGCTTCGACCGCGACCTCGCCGCCGCCTGCCTCGCCCGCCTCCTCCAGGTCTACGGTACGTACCCTCCGCCGCTGCCGCTTCCGCTGCGGCTTCCTCTATTCTCTCCCAGGTCGGCCGGTCGGTCCGGCTGGGATGGATTCTTCTCATTTGGTCTTGTGTCGTGTACCCGTTGGACTGACTGGCAGTGTGTGAACTTCTACAGTACTGCGACTAGTTCTCTGTTCGTAACGGAAAAGGGTTGGGTAGATTATTAAATTAGCTTACTGCGCTGGATGTGTTTTTGTTTTGTTTTGTTTGTGAATAGCTGCGCTGGATGTTCATATGCTCGATTTTAGCTTTTCTGCACTTGTCAGGGAGAGGAGGTGTGCGTTGTCACCTTTGTATGCGTAGTTTGCTCTGTTGCCAGTGGCCGAGGGTGAACCAAAATACAGGGGGTGGGGGTGGTGGAGCTAGTGATTACTGAACAGTGGAGAGCTAGTTATTAGTGAACACTAATTGACAACAGAAATGAAATGGCAATGCATATAATATCATTGATATGTACTTTCATATTGATATATTTATAACTAGTCGCATACTCACACCACACGGCTCTACAGATTGGTAGCGCCCTGATCATCACCAAAATACAATTGACCATAGGGGCTGTTAGACAAAAGACAAGAAACCGAAGTGTACTCTGGTGAAGTGTACTTGCAACACCTGATCATCACCAAAATACAGATTGATATGCTTCCTGACTTTCATTGCAAAAACACTTAGAATCTCCTTCTGAATCTCTGGTGAAGTGTACTTGCAACATCTTGGAGCATTCTCTAAAACTACACGCAATTTCAGGATTAAACTCTGCAAGAAGTTGTACCATTTCAAGAAAGTTACCTCTGTTTCTTAACTGAGGTGTCTCATCATGTCCTCTTTTTTTGAAAACTTAGCAGAAGCTCTGCCTCTCAATTGAGGAAAAATAGAGGTTTATGTATAGAAAGGCCAAAGGCCTAAAGCGCCCAAGAGGGCACGTCTCATCATGCCCTCTAAAAGCACAAGACTGAAATGTTAGTCATTTAACAGCTGCAATTGATGTTCTTAGACATAGATGTTTTTCTTTCCTTTTCCTTCTCCCTGTCACTTGTCACTTCAATAATATTGGCTATATGGTTTGGCTGATTCAGTATAGCTTGACATTCTCTCACTGCATTGTTGTTCTGTGAGCAAGGTGTAGATCCTACATGAACTAAGAATGCACACTTTCTCCCACCGTTAACTTTCTTCCAGCTATTGAAACCTTGAGCTATAAAGACATCAAAACCACCTCTCTTCTTTATATTTTTGCTGCATCGAAAGCAGAAAAAAACAGTATGCATGTCCACTCTTCTCAGAATACTCTAACCAAGACAGAAATTGGCTGAACCAAATATAATTAAAACGACGGCGAATTCCAGGGGGTCCAACAGGCTTGTTTCTCTTCAATAATGGTTGCATAGGACCTAACTGCAGGTATGCACGTTGCACTTAATCTCTTTGATCAACTGGATATTGCCAAATTTGTGGACGCAATGCCGGATCTTGCTCCAAAAATTCAATGTCTCGAAATATGACAGCTTCATTTGTTTGATTTTCTTCTTCATCTTCTGCTACTGGTGATTCTGCTTGTGCTCCTTCTGGTACTTCGCCTTCATCTAACTGATTTGCAGCTTCTTCTTGTTCTGCATCTTCTTGCCTTTGGGGTTCCAGTTCATCTAACTGAGTTTCTGCTGCTTCTTGTTCTTACCTCTGCTGTCCCAAATCACCTAACTGAAACATCAAATGGATCTTCCCCTTCCCCTTCCCCAAGAGAAGATTCGTCTCCTTTTCTTTTGTAAAAAGAATGGAGATTTTTTAGACGCACCATCCTAATTAAAAAATGATTTCTGGTCAATTTGATCGGAGTGGATCTAGCAAAATCATGCGAAAGTACCTAGTAAAAATTAGGGAAAGAAAGATTGGGGATCGAACTAACCTATAGCAACAAGCAAGAAAGCAAATTGCAGCGCCAACCGCTGAGGGCTCCTACATTCTGCAAGTAGGAAGCAGTGGGCCAGCAGAAGGCAGCTGTCGCTTGTCGGGATCTCACTGTCTCACCGCTCGAGCACTGTGTCCAGGAGGTTGAGTGGACTGGAGAGCCAGAGATTGCGAGATGCGAGTAGCTACCTCAGATGCTCATGTCTATGTGTGGTGGTATGAGACTGACAACAAGGTAGGGTACCTATTCTTGTCAGTCTATCTATGTACCGTGCAGTTTTTGAGTGCTGAAGGATCTACATGTCCCTTCTTTATGGAAAATATGTGTCCCTCCTTAGGCTCATATGTTTATGTGGTTGATTTCCAGTAGCAAAACAATCAACGTTGACAATTTGAGGAAGAGGCGAGATGTTAGGCTTTTAGAATGTTGCTTCTGTAATGAATATGAATCATTGTGCTATCTCGTTTCTTGAATGTGTGGTGGCTACCAGAGTATGGGATTCTGTGTCTCAGTTTGTAGTGGCTTCAGAATTGTTTAAAATTGTGGACATATTGCTTGTAAAGGGTTGAGTTCAAAATAAAAGAGTATGATGTGTTGAATATTTTTGCTGCTGGAACTGTTTGAGGGGAGACCAAGGCTACTATTCATCCCAGTCTCTGTATGCACTCATCAGTTTTTGAGGTGTCAAGCCTCTATACATTACATTGTTACGAAAATTGTGTCCCTCCTGTAATTTATGTTTCTGTGGCTGATTTCTTTCAACAACGTAATGACTGCTGATATTTAGGTGAAAAGGGGAGCTGTTAAACTTGTAAAATGTTGCTTCTGTAATGGGTATGAGTCATTTTGTCATTTTGTTTCTTGAATGTCCCGTGTCTAGCAGTTTATGGGATCATGTTCGCAGTTTGTACTGGTTTTACCATTGGAGCTAATTGTGAGGATAATGCTAGTAAGGGATTCAGTCCAATAAAGTATGATGTTTTGAATATTATCTTTGGTGGCTGTTTTGTTGGTGGTGGTGGGGTGGGGGTGGGGTTTCTCACCAACTAGGAATGAGTATTATCTTCATAATGTGGCCTATCATTGTAAAAACACTAGAGAACCTGAGGACTTTAACCAATGCACATGCTCTGTAAATACACTGTTTCCTGCTATTAAACATGTGATTTTGCTTAATTTCTTTTGCTGTTTTGGCAAGAGTGCATGGTTTTGGGGTATTCAGAAATGTGGGTGCATGTTTACAGTTTACATTCTCTTTTTTTGAAGCGAATGTTAACATTGTCAAATCTGTGCACCTGCCGATATAACATTCGCTTGGTATATGGTTCCTTGTTCTGGTACAGGGGAGGATGGCCTGAGTATGGTCACTGTCGAGGACTGTGGCAATGATTTCCTTGCATCGCTGGCTGATGCTACACAGCCTACCGATGACTGGGACGATCTCAAAGGGATTGAGACCGAAGCCTGTGTCAACTTGAATGATATGATGATGAAGAATGTGACTGACTGTAATGGAGTTGCTATGGAGGGCAGTTATACGTCCAGGGAACCAAATCTGTCCTCTCAACGTGCTCCGGATCATTCTGAAGGTTTCGATTTTGCCTCTGATGATTCAGATTTTGAAATGGGTGATGGAATGGACAACCTTCGTGACAACTCTTTCAGTATGGAAAGGCAGTCACGATCTAGAAACTCTGAAATGCAGTCCACAGTAAGCCCACTTATTCTGATCTTCCACTAATAGCCAATTCCATTGTCGTTATTCTAGTTTGCATAAGGTGATGTTATAACATAATGTTTGCATACAGACAACATATGAAACATGCTATTCTGTTCATCCTGTGCTTTCAAACAAATGTAGCTTGCTTTTGCCTTGCTGTTGTTACTGTTTAGTTCATATTTTAACTTTCACAATTTTTAAATTTTGAAGGTGATTTCCTCAATTTTTAAATTTTGAAGGTGACTAGGGGAACCAACAGATATGAGTTAACGACTCCCACTTCAAATAAAGAGATGCCTCCAGCTGCATCTCATCAAAGGAGAGACCTTCTGAGCTACGAACAACTTTGTTGCCTTGATGATGTCAACTTTGCTAATGTTGTCATCTTTGGCAACAAAAGCTTCAGGCCCCTGCAGTATGAAGCTTGCAGGGCTGCAATGGATAATCAAGACTGTTTCATACTCATGCCAACTGGTGGTGGGAAGAGTTTATGTTACCAGGTCTCTAAAATTATGTGTTCTTGTTCAACGTTGTTCTTTCCATTACTTGTCATGATCTGAAACAGTCTTACAAAATTTATATTCTTGCAGCTCCCTGCAATATTACACCCTGGTGTCACTGTTGTTGTAAGCCCACTATTGTCGCTGATCCAGGATCAGATTGTGGCATTAACTTACAAGTTTGCGATTCCAGCAGCATTCTTAAATTCTCAGCAAACTCCTGCTCAGGCATCTGCAGTAATCCAAGAGCTAAGGTATGTAATGTTATCTTGTGTATGTAACCTTTGTGAGATTTTTTTGTGCTGCAAAATACTTGACTAAGAATAGAATAAATCACATATTGTTATCGGCATATGACATATTTCCATTTGGTCATCCCATTGCAGATATAGCAAACCAACCTTCAAACTTCTGTATGTTACTCCTGAAAGAATTGCTGCGAACTATTCATTTATGGAGATCCTAAGAGGCTTAGATCAAAGGGTAATAGTCTTGAAATTCATTGTTCAAATCTACTTTCTGTCACTGCATAAGCTCTTTATTTCAATTAACTTATTAAACTGAACCTTTAATTAGGGACTGCTAGCAAGGTTTGTGATTGATGAAGCACACTGTGTAAGGTAACACATTGATCCTAAACTTGTGATTGTGGTTTCAAGAGCAACTATTTCCTGACACTAGTTCTGATTTTCATTTCTAAACCAGTCAATGGGGACATGATTTCCGTCCAGACTATCGTGGTCTAGGATGCCTCAAGCAGAACTTCCCTAGGGTCCCAATCATGGCTTTAACTGCAACAGCAACTGAATCTGTCCGTAAGGTAATTAAGAGCTTTCCCAAACACTACGCTTGGAGCAAAATTATGTTAACCGCTTACTGTTAAGTGGATGGAATCTGTAGGATGTCCTCAATGCCTTGAGGATCCCTAATGCTGTGATACTGAAGAGGAGCTTTGATAGACTGAATCTTAATTATGAGGTGATTAGCAAGACAAAAACATCACATAAGCAACTGGGTGATCTCCTAAAAGAGCGGTTCATGAACGAATCTGGTATCGTGTACTGTCTCTCGAAGAACGAATGCGCAGAGACTGCCAAGTTTTTGAGGGAAAAATACAAGATCAAATGTGCACACTACCATGCTGGCTTGGCAGCTCGTCAGAGAACCAGTGTCCAAGAGAAATGGCACAGTGGGGAGGTTAAGGTCATTTGTGCTACCATAGCCTTTGGCATGGGGATTGACAAACCTGATGTGGTACGTGGTCTCAGCCTTTGTTTGTTAGCATATTTCTATCTACAGTTGTCCGTCTTTGCAAATTTTCCTTTGCTAATGTCTTCCCTGTGCAGCGTTTTGTTATCCACAACACCATGTCAAAATCAATAGAAAGCTACTATCAGGAGTCCGGGAGGGCAGGGAGAGATGACCTTCCAGCACATTGTATTGTCTTGTACCAGAAGAAAGACTTCAGCCGCATCGTGTGCATGTTGAGGAATGGTGACAACTTCAAGAGTGAGAGCTTCAAGGTCGCAATGGAGCAAGCTAAGAAGATGCAAGCATACTGCGAGCTGAAGGTAAATCTACATCACTATGTCATTCAAAATGCTGTATGAAACTGTATAGTTTGAGAGATGTTTTTTTCTTTCCCCTTGAAGACTGAGTGCCGTAGGCAGGCACTTCTGGAGCACTTTGGCGAGCAGTACAACAGGCAAAGGTGCAAAGAGGGCCCTAGCCCCTGCGACAACTGCCTGAAGACATAGTTTATGGTAAACTATGGCGATAAATCCTATGATGCATGTGATACTCTGAACTTGAGATGTGTATTCCACAATACCTGTACGAACTTGTGATGTAATGCCAAACATTTGTCTTTGTATATATAGGCCTTGTTTAGATGGCTAAAAATATGAACCTGATGAATAGTAACTCTTTTGTCTTATTTGACAAATATTTTTTTTGAAATAATATTTGACAAATATTGTCCAATCGTGGATCAACTAGGCTTAAAAGATTCGTCTCGTGATATACAATTAAACTGTGTAATTAGTTATTTTTTAATCTATATTTAATACTCCATGCAAGCGGCTAAAAATTGATGTGATGGTATTTCTAGCCTTTTGCAACCCAACTAAACAAGGCGATAGCATCCAGAGCTCAAACAACTAGCCGAAACTTAAATGTGGTGATGGTCTTTGCTTTCAGTGGATTCTTGAGATGGATACTTTACTCTGTTTTTTCCCCAAGTACACTATAAGAAGATATCCAGAGATTTGCCTGCGGCACCTTTTGGGTTCTTCAGCGTTATCCCCAGGCCACTGAATGATGCTCACTCCTGTGACAGGAGAGTACTGGCAGTGGCAGCATTTCATTACTGTGGTGAACTACGGCGATGATTTCCCACTGCAACTGTTGAAGCAGTATAGCCTAACCAAGAGTGACAATCTGGAGGTCACAGAGTTGTCCCGGAAGTTTCGGAGTGTGTATCACATAAAACTTAAACAGAGTTCTAATGATCGCCATCTCTGTATATAAGATTTTATCTTTCGCATCTAAAATCTAAAAAATCCAAAAAGGTGCCAACAAATCATGCAATGTTGATGTAAGGGGACCCGCTTGTGATTGCATACAAGCGCATGATCCTTTTTCACTCTTAATCTCTACTACTAGTATAAAACAGTTCTATAAAACAGTTCTTACCTGACATCGTTCTCAAACTGGGCCGTATTTGGGCCAGGGAACAAAGCTGGGCTATGTGCCTCGGAAACCGGTTGCTTCTCCTTCTCTGTCAGCAGCCGTCTCCCGAATCCGGCGATCGCCGCCATGGCGCCGTTCCCTCGCTGGGCCGATCTGCTGCCAGAGCTCCTCTGCCGCATCGGAGACCGCTTCGACGACCTCAGGTCGTACGCCGGCGCGCGGGGCGCCTGCACGTCCTGGCGCCGCGCGATCGTGCCGCCGTCGCCCACGCTCCTCGTGTTCGCCGACGGGCGGCCCTACGCCGCGTCCCTCCGCACGCGGCGGTCCTTCGAGCTCGCCGCCATCGCGTCGGGAGCCCGCTGCGTCGGCGCCAGCACCGACGGCTGGCTCGCGCTCTCCGTCGCCGCGTCCAGGTACAAGACCGTCTTCGTGCTCCTCCACCCCGTCGCCCGCGCCGAGATCCGGCTCCCGCCGCTGGTCTACGAGAGCCTCTGGCCCAAGGTCTCCAAGGTCGTCTTCGCCCCGCGCCCCGCCGCGGACGACTTCGCCGCCGCCGCGATTTGCGACGAGGGCAGGGTCGCGTACGTCACCGCCGGCGCCGCGAGGTGGGCCGTCCTGGACCGCGTCCGCGGCCTCGCCAGCGGGGACGTCCTCGTCGACCTCGTCTACGTTGAGGAAGGTCATAAGGTCTACTGCCTCACGGAGCGCGGCGACGTGCATGTGCTCCGTCTCCCTGAGCGCCGGCGCCGGGAACCGGCCGCCAACGTCGGCGTGCCGGAGTTCTCTCTTCTTGTCCGGCGGCCAACACAACCTGCTGGTGAACAGCATCGTCGCAATTTTCGCAATGTCAGCATTGATCTCCTCCCACAGCGATGTCAGCATGGTCGCAATTTTCGGAGGCTGCGCTATGATGAACAGTGCCGAACAAGAGATCAGCACCCAACGATTCCAACGTTCTGTGCAAAGCCATTTACCCGATCTCAAGAGAGAGTGCCACGTGAATTGCTAGAAACAGACCACCTAAATGAGCCAGCCACCATTGTGCCCTTGCTGTCTGAGATCAACCTCCCGTTCAAACATGCCAACATCTTTGCTCCACCTTACGGCATCGTGTCGTCGGTCACCAATGCCAAGAACTTGGTGTTCTGCGAGGGCAATCTGTACCAAGTTTGGAGGAACGCGGGCTGCGCCGTCACTCTGCAGCTGCCTGCATCGGGAGGCCAGCGTCGCGTTGTGGAACATGAGATACTCTGCAACAGTAGCGTCGCGCCGTCACTCTATTTTTCTCAACTCCGCCTGCAGGAACGTTGGCCGTCCATTGGGCATCTACTGTCTGGCCGAAAACAATTGTTGCCGAGTATTTGCCTGTGCGGTCATCCATACAAAGCGTCAAATAGGTTTGGTTTTGAGATTTGGAGCCTTTTACAGCATGGGTACAATATAGATGAATTTTAGTTTCTGGATAGAAGTCTTTTCTTCCAGAGCACTTGTAATGTATTTTAATATAATTCTTCTTTCGTCTCAAAAAAAAAAGACCATGCTTATGTCTTGTTAAATTCTCCCAGTAGGAGTATCGTTCCATCGTCATGACATGTCAAACAAGGATAATGATGTACAGAGAGTATGAAGGACACTGGTTGTGTCTGTGCTTAGCGTATAACCTGGTACTTTTACATTTTTGTTATTTCCTTAATTGATATCCAATACACCTACTGTATATTTGATAGTTATTATTTCATCTGTGGTACTTGTCTTAGCTGTTTAGTTTTTATTTTCCAACGAGCTTCACCATCTCACATTGAAAATGAAGCAAGTTTTCTACCATCAAATCACTGTGGTCACTGATATGCACTGAATTATAATCTACACAAATCTCTACCTATCGAATCTTGGGTCCAAGCTCATGCACCCGATAACGCCACATCACCCGCTAACCCAATAACCGTTCGATACGGCAAGGAAACAACATCGTCCGTCCGATGCTGGAGCAGTGCGGGTCTGTGCCCGCTTCTACTCATATCGGATGACTCGCGAAGTTTCGGGTATGCTCCCTCGTGCAGAGAGTTGGCAGCAGCATCGGCTGTGCCACCGGCCGGCCATCCTCCCGTGCTCAGCGCACCTCGGTCGCCACCTCGGCGCTGCAGCGGCGCCCCCTGCCTACGCCCTCCAGTGGCGGCGCGACGCGGCCTCGCACCGTCCCACGGAAACCACCCGCCGAGGCCTGCTCCCTCCGGCCTCCGCCAGCCGAGCACTCCCGCACCGCGCCACCGCAGCCGAGCCACGGCCGCTGCCGTCCTTAATAGACAGCTGCGCCGCGCTTCGGCCCTGCACGAGACAGCCCTTGGTGCTCCTGCGCCCTCCATCGGGCGCGACGCCACCGTCGCCAGAGCGCCGCCCCGCTTGTGCTCTTCGACGGACGCGCGACGCGGCCCCACAGGGCGCTGCTGCAACGCCGGCCCGCCTCCGCCTGTCTCGCCCGCAATGGTGCGACCCCGCTGCACTGCACCGGCACCTTCGCCCTCGTGTCCTCCTGCAGCTACACTGTAGCACGGTGCCTTTTCGCTGCCTCCGCCCCTGCTTCGTCAACTCTTTCTCTCCTCTGCTCCTGCTCGCCAATCTACTCAGCGGCCCATCTCCAATAGCTTTTTATCTACAACTTGGCCACCGTAAGATCAGAGAGAGTTTAGGCAGCCTTCCAATTCTGTTACACATTAAACGCACTATATGAAGACTCCCTTCGCTTAGAAAGTGGGCAATATGAAATCATTAATTTTTTATAGGCCATTTTATTTTTCCCCACTGCAAACCTTATCATTAATTGCACCCAACTAAAACAGATGTTGATTGTCAATTTTTCGAGATAGCAACTACAGTCTCCTGCTAACCTTCAAGCATCCTCAATGTGAGAGTTTCAGATTAAGAACTAAAGAACATCCTGTGATTTCAGTTGAATGGTTTTTGTGCTTGGCTAGCATATGCGCTATGGTGTTATATGGTTTACCTGCATCTGACATTGGCAATTGCAGATAGGGCAAAGGTGATGCACTTGATTTGCCATTTACAGACTACTACTCCGATCCTCTCACAGTTGGCTGTGGATTGCGCAGTGTGGTTCATAAATCGAAAGCGATGCATCTTTTTGCCTCCGTTCATTCCATTTTCCTTACGAATATATTTTTTTTTCTCGAATACGCAAAAGATTTGCGCATCATTGTATTTAAGAAGAAGAGAGTTTTATAAGTTTTTCTGGGGTGTTAACAAATTTGAAACACAGCCCGCCACCCCAGGACACGTACATCACGGATTACTCACGCACTAACATTCTAGTTTGGCTGACGGGACCGGCGCTCATGCGTGGCCCCCAGCCCCGCGGCGCCTCCGCGGACGCTGCTGTGGGACCTCGTCTGCCAGCAACTCCTGCAAGGCCCGGGCGTCCCCAGGTCTTCCCTCGAACATCGCGTCCAGCTTCAGCTGCCCCTCCGCCGTCGGCTGTGACTCGATGAACCCCATCTTCCGCATGGCGATGATCTCGCCTCTTTTTGCCACCGGGTACTTGGAGAGAGGGTTTGCCGCGATGCTTTGCTCGCGTGGGCAGCTTGATGGAGCTGGAGTCGTCCACCCCGGGCCGGGAGGAGCGGGGTGGCCGCCTTGTGGAAGACTTTCTTGGCGAATTCCTTGAGCCGCCCCATGAACGACCCTTCCCCAGCTGGGGTTCCCTCCTCTCCGGTCGTCGAGTCGGTGGCGGTCCTCCGATAGACGGGCGTGGAGAACCCTGGGGGTGCGTCGTCGTCGGTGGTCGCGTGCCTGGGCGGGCTCCCAGAGGCCCCGCAAAGGTGCGCCCTGCCCAACGCCTGCTGCGAATCTGCAGCACGGCCCCGGCCCCCCTGGCGGCCGGCGGGTGACTCCAGGCTCCCCACTGGTTCAACCCCACCGGTCGCTCGACCTCCTGTCGCCTGCTGCACCCCTGATGGTGTGTCGTCCAAGTCCTCGATCCCAGGGAGCTCGACGGCCTCTGCCGGAGCGTCCCCCTGGGCGTCGCGCCGTGGGGAGGGCCCCCCAAGCGCCGCTGTCCAACCGTCGTCTGCGTCGGCCAGGGTCTCTCAACAGGGTGGTGTGGTCCTCCGCTCCCCCGGCCGTGGGAAGGCGCCCTGGATAGGGAAGCCAGGTGGGCCCTCATCGAGGTCCGCTCCCCAGCGTGCGAGAAGGGTAAGCGTGCCTTCCGGCAAGTCGTCTACGCCGTGCACCGGCGTAGTTGGGTCATCCTCCTGCAGACCGCTTCCCCCACCGTCTCCTCCGCGGCTGCGTCCGCGCACCGGCGCGCTCGAGGTCGTGCGGTGCCGTGTAGCCGGAGGTCCGGCCGCAAGCTCCTCCCCCGGTGGGTGAGCGAGCAAGCGTGCCTAGGGCTGCCTCCTCGGCCTCCACGGGCATCTCAAGGTTCCCCATCGAGACGCCCGTGGTGGCCGCGGTCTGTGTCGTGGCGATCTCCTTGCGTGCGCCCCCAGCCTCCACGAGTGGCTCAAGGTTCCCCACCAAGCCACCCATGGCGGCTGCACTCTCTGTCGTCATGTCCTTCTCGTCGGGTGGGCCGGGTGGTGAGGTGTCCGGCCGGAACTCCCCGTCCTCCCAGTCTGCCACGGGTGACTCCAGGCTCCCCGCCGAGTCACCCGCATCCACCGAGTCCTTCGTCGCCTCCTCAGGAGATGAGGTGACCACTGCGACGGGGGATGCGGGCTGTGACACGCGAGGGCGCCACACCTGTCGCGGCGTCTTCGTGCGGTCGGCCCTTCCACAGCCGGCGCGATGCCCACGACGTCGCGCGCGGCGCGGCCGGTTCGACTCCGGCGTCGTGGCTCCCGAAGCAGAGCCGGTGGCGGTGCGAGGGGCGGCGGTCGTCGCGCCAAGTGGTGGCGACACCTGCGTCGTCGTCCCGGCCCGCCGCTGCGGGGGCTGGATCGGTGGTCGGTGTCGGGCCACCACCTCTGCCATGGTTGGCTCGACATTGTCCCCGTGCTTCTGGTTGGGCCAGGTGATGATGAATCCCTGGGTGCAACGTTGGATCTGCAGCTCCCCAGGCTGGATCCCAATGGCCATCGCGACTGCCCTTTGAACGGCGGCGATAGACATCCCAGGGCCGCCCTTGGTGGTGAAGTCAGCGCCAACGTCAGCGGCGCCAGCGGAAGGCGGGGGTGACGGGGCCGGCCCCTGCGCACCCACGTTCGTCCCCGAAGAGCGAGGCGGCGGTGGCGTCGAGCGGCCCCCAACGCACCCCGAGCTCCCGAGGTTCGCCCTCCGCTTGCGCTCAGGAGCACGGCCGATGCCTGTGCACGCGCGCCCGGCGGTCGAGCACATCGCGGGCGGCCTGTTGCAGTCACGGGCCCGGTGGTTGAGCCCATGGCAGTTCCAGCATCGGGGCTCCCGCTTGCACGTCGCGATCTGGTGCCCCGTTGCCGTACAGTTGAGGCACCGTCCCTCGACGTCCCACCTGCGCCTGCCGGCGGCCGGAGGCTGGTGCGCGTTCATGGTCGGTCTCGCCGTAGTCACGCGCGCAGCGGCCGTCGGGGGTGGCTTGCGGGGCAGCACCTCACGCCAGCCGTCACGGTCTGGGGGGGAAGCCCGGCGGTTGTAGCCGAGCCGTCTCGATGCCGGGATCCGTGGCTCCGGGTCCGGGCCGAGCCTCCGAAGGGCCGGCACGCAGGAGGTGGCCACCGGGCCGAGCCGCCGTCGTGCCGGAGCCCTCGGCTCCGGAGACGGCCCGATCCGCCGACGCGCGTTGACCCTGTAGGCCGGTGTAGAGGAGGTCTTGGGGGCATTCGATGCATCGCCGGCCGCCTGCTCCCGACGCGCTCGGCGGCACCGCCCAGGCCGGTGCCGCAGCACGCTCTCGTCGGCCGATGGCGTGCCGCGGGCAGGGCCACCGGGTGCCGTCGGCCCGGCATTGGCTGAGGACTCCCCGTCCCCATGGCGACGTGCCGGGCGACCAAGCACGGCGGGAGAGTTCACCTTGGCCGAGGTCTCCCGACCTCAAGGCCACGGGTGGGTTGGGCTGGGACGAAGAGGTGGCGCGGCATCCCGTAAGCGGGCTCGTCATCGTCGGAGCAGTCGGTGAGGTCGCCATCAGCCCACCGCACGGTCTTGGGACGGCCCTCGGAGGAGGGGAAGAAGGGGTCCGCGAGTCGGGAAAGGCCGCTGCCCCGCCCAGCAGAGCTGGCGTCTGTGGCGGCCGGGGGCGCCTCGACCCGAGCCGGGGTGTCCCCCACCTCCAGGCTCGGGGAAGCGGCGACCAAGGACGAAGGGGTGGCCGACGAGGCGAGCGGACGGCTGGTGGCGTCCCTAGCGCCGGCCACACCGGGTTCCTCCCCCACGGCAGAAAGGGCCACACGTGGCGCTGTGGGCGACACCACACAGGGGCAACGCAGGGGAGGCGACATTTCGTCGAACACCTGCAGTGCGCGCTGCGGCTCCCCCTCCGGATCGGTCCCTGCCATAGGCGCCGGCGGGACAGCGCGGGGACGCGTCGCCGGGTTCACTCCGCGCGCCGGCGAGTGGGCTGGTGGTGGTGGTGGAAGCGCCGCGGCGCTCCCATGGCCCGGGCATGGCCCGGCGCAGCACCGGCCGTTCCAGCGGGGACGGCGCCGTGCCCACGCCGTCGGTCGTGCGGAGGTGGCGGAGCACGGGCCGCCGCGAGGGGGCACCGCGTCGCCCGGCCGCCATGCCCGCCGTCCCCGCGACACCCGCCGCCCCGGCGGCCGCGCTCGTCCGCTCCAGGGCGCGCCGTTGAGGAGGGGGAGGGGAAGAGAGAAGTTGGGGTGGGGAGGGGATGGATCTGGGCTGGGGAGGTTCATGGGAGGCGGCGGCCGGCGCCGGTGCCGGAGCGGCGCCCGCGCCGCCGGCGGCGGCGGGGTGGAGGGGGCCAGGAGAGAGGTGGGTGCGGCTTTGTCATTCTGCTTTCTTAACTTTTTTCTTCTTACTGAATATTTTAATTTGACCATGTCATTAATGCATTTTATACAGAATACTAATGGCAAGTATGGAAGAAAAGGTCAAGTACCTTTCTATCTGGGTTGATTCACACTTAAATGACAATGAATACATCTTGAGAAAGCCTGTCCTGTTTTCAGAAGTAGGTTACCTCCAACATGCAGAAGCTAACAGCACAATTGTTGGAGATACACTTCTAAAAGTTCTTTTTTGATAAACTGAAGGCAGTAGATCATGCTCTTATTTGGCAGTTCACGGTTGAAGATAATGCCATGCTGGAAACCTCTAAGAACTTGTTTGGATAAACTCAATCCCGCTGAATATGAACTATTTTGCACCTTTTTTAATACGTTTGGATTGAAGGGCATTGCTATGTTTCCAAACAAGTATAGGATGACATCTGAGAAGTTGGCCAGTGAGGCAAGGACATGAATGATCACAGTATCACACTGCTCACAAGATTGATGAGACATGGCGATAACCAGGACTATTGGATTCCTAGGAAGAGTGGTTCCTATCCCCATATGCTGTAACACTCAATGGAACTTTTTTTACAGCAAGCTTGTGAGAAGGGCTATGCCTACATTACATATGATTGCATAAATCTCTGCTCTCTACCGGCACAAAATTTAATATTACCTTGATAGTAATTTCAGTTACAGATTATATACTACTATGCAATGAATGGGAATAGTGTTGTAGATTTTCAGAATTTTGTATATTTTGGTAATTATCTGATAAGAGCTGATTTTATGTTTTTATAGCATTTAATTATTTCTCTATTCATGGCCATTTTCAGTCTAAAGCACTTTAAAGGAGATGAACTTTAACCATTTCATTGTTCTTACAGGCTGGCTGCTCCAACGAGGGTGCGGCGAAGCCGCACCGACATTTCTAGTTCAAATATGAGTACTGGACAAATCAGTGACGACCAGGCTAAATCAGTGACTGGGCCTTATGTTGTAGGCATACTAGACTTCTGTCTCCATCTCATTCAGCCCAGCCTAACCTATTGAACAAAGCCATTTCCCCGGAGTTTATATATAAAAATAAACATTACTGTAGAGAACTGCTCATTACTGTTGAGAAGTGCGGCTGTGATTTCCTCACTGCATTTGTCGAAACATTGCAAACAATGCGCCCCGCAAAACCCTCGTTGGGGACTGATTAACTACCTGAAGATTGCCTCTTGAGAGCCTTGCACAGTTGCATTAATAGTGCGCTCATTGTGAGCTGAGCTTCTGACCATTTTTTTTTAAAGAATCAGGCAAGATAGCTGCTGGATGTGTGTGTTAAAAGGCAGAAACCACACTGGACAATACAACAAAGCATGACTGAATTATACTATTATTCTGGGGATCGGTGACTCAATGTTCTTTTTCTTTTTTCCTTTTACTTTCGAAGCGTGCATCCCATACATATATATAAAACTTAAACAAACTTCTAATGATCGCCGTCTTCGTATATAAGATTTTGTCCTTAGCATATATAAAATCTAAAATCCAAAAAAGATGCCAACAAATCATGCAATGGGCCCTGTTTGGATACTCTAGTTTGGTTAGAGGTTAGAGTTAGTTTCTAACTCTAAACTAGTCTTAAACTAACTCTGACAAAAAAGGTGTTTAAATGTAAGTGTTAGATTGACAATAAATATATTTTTAATATATGATCTTTAAATATAATATTAATCATGAGATAAATATTTGTTAAAAATTTTATCGAAACATATCCATGTGGGTCTTGTTTTAAAGAGTTTATTGTAAAAAAATATTATGGTGCAATCATATTTTAATTAGGACACATGGTTTAGACTATCCGCACACGTCCTACTCTAAATTCACCCACTAAAGGGAATATTTCATCCTAGTAGTCGAGATTCTCTCCTCTATACCATTTTTCTCCACACTCATTCATACTTTATATTCATCCTCTATATTAATGAGACCCACACATCATTCTCTATTTTTATTTTCTTCCCCACCCGGCATCTCTCTCTCTCCTCTCCCCTCCCTCTTCTCTATCATCTATCGATTCCCCCACCCGCGAGCTCCGCTGCACCCTCGCTCCGCCGCGAGCTCCGTCCCCGTAGGCGTCGAGCGGGGACGCAGGCGGATCCTCTCTCTGCGCCCGTCGTCGAGCCGTTCATCCTCTTCGCGCCCGTCGTCGAGGTCCGAGATTCGCTGTGCGCAACGGAGGGCAAGGTCACGGCCTCCTCGTGGTGGAGCTCGGCTGCCTCCTCGCGGATCCGACAGCGGTGGCTCGACCACCTCCTCTTGTCCTTCCCTTTTCCCTCTCCAGCGGCGGGCGGCGAGCTCCGCGAGCGAGCGCGGCGGCGGGGAGGCGTGTGAGCGTGGGCGGAGGACGAGCATGAGCCCCGTCGTGAGGCAGGCCGCCATCACCGCGGACGGGCTCTGGTGGCTGGACCAGCCGGAGCAGCGCGCGGCTGGCGGCAATGGAGGTGCTCGACGGCGCGTGCGGAGGCTCCCCTTCCAGCGCCGCGTCGAGGGCTGTGCCGAGGTGGGGCTGCACGAGCGTTTACAGAGCGAATGGTAACGCGCTCCATTTCTAAGACGAAGCGGCCGAACGGCAACGTAGTATAGGCTTTCGCATACTCGCGGCAGGATCATTTATGCTAAAATTCTACTCCACCAAGTTTTACGGTACCCCAATGCGGAAGGTCTTAGGAGATATGACTTTTTTTTTTACTTCCAAAAGAATAGGATATACGATGATGTCATCAGTTTTGAGTGGGCCCATCAAAACTAAGGGGATAGTTTTTGGGTGGGTTAGTTCAACTAACCCTAATCTAACTTTCCTGTTTGGATACTTTAGAGTTAGTTGAGCCCCAAATTTATATATATACCTAATAATAAATTGGCAAAATTTCAGTCCACCTTTTTTTCTTCCGCTCGTCCGTGCCCGTTACGGACTTGACTCAGCCTCGACTTGACTCAGCCCTCAATTCCGTTTGGTCTAGGAAAAAAAAATAAGAAACTCCGTGTATAGTAGAAAGAAAGAAAAGAAAGTGAATATGGATGGAACATGCAAAACTCATGCAAAATTCTGTCTAGCCTGGCACGGATGGAACATGCAAAATTTCCGCCGCCATCATCTGGTGTCTGGCTGTCTCTCTAACCACCTTATCTAAAATTAGATTTGCTCAAGTGTCCCAAAACAAATGCTAAGCATAAAACGTGAAGCTCTTATATAAAACCAAAACAAAAGGCGTTGACGACCTCCTGGTCGCCCACGTCACCGGCCACCAGATCCGTGGCATCGCACGGTTGTCGGGATGTCCTCTAGAGCGCACACCGCCGTGGTGTGGAGCCGTGGAGGTCGCAGATGAAGGATGCTATCATCGTCGTGCGAGTTTGGGTGCCGCCGGCGCTGTCATGTGGATCCACACACTGCAGTCGCAGCTGCGATCACATGGATGTTTAGCAGCCGTCCATAGGTTGCCGACGGGGAGCCGTTTGATGGTGACACGTGCTGCCTTGGCTATGCGTGCATTCCGGCGAGTGAGCCCACGCCCGACCACCTTCTCTTCCTAGCGTCTCCTCAGAGGATGCGCTGCCATCGGCGACCCCTGCCTCCAAATGTGCCACCGCCACTTGCAGCAGCTTCTAGACGCACCGCCGCCACCACTGGAAGCCTGTGCTCCACCGCCGTAACCGGACATCGCCTCGAAAGCGTCCCTTATGCCTGCAAGAATGTCTGGCCGTCGATCGCCCGCCCCTCCCCTGCCCCATAGCAATAGTAGCATCGGTGCTCGCATGCTGTGGAACATTGGCCAACTCTGTAAACAGCAGCTATGCGGAGAGGACAGGATAAGGAGTTAAGAACAGGTTCACGTCCTTCAAATAATGAGGAGGACAAGAAGTTCTTTTTATTTGATATATTTTGTTAGTAGATTAGAAGGATTTGACTTTGAATGGTTTTTTAAACGAACTTTGGATGAATTTGATGCCAACATCTTCAAGAAGTATCCTTGAGTTTTCAATATCGCGAAAGATAATTGGAAGAGCAATAAAGAAGGGTCTCTTTAACAGTTTTAAAAAGCAAGCAAAGGCAAAATTAAATGGCATGGCTAGCATTGGTCAAGAAAAACAATATAACTAAGCCATTTATCCCAAACATTACATTAGACTATCAGAGCCACTAATTAGGTGTGTTTTTATTTGTCGGCATGTGGAAATACACCAAGTAAGTTCCATTCTTCTTCTATAACTTAATTGCCTATTATAAATTTTAACGGATGCAACACACAGACATGGAGTGTCATGTAGAGCTCAAACTTGTGTGTTGTGACGATGTATGACACCTTTTTTTGGCGCGAGTACAAGATAACAAATTGCACGTACAATCCCGGTGCAACGCACGGACATTTTTGCTAGTAATTCAAACTAGCCAATGTTTTTTTATCACAACAAATCATGCAATGTTGTACTATACTCATTGCATCCACGCGTCCTTTTCACATTATACTTAAAATAGCAAGGCCTACAAAACAGTCCTTTTCTTTTTTGAAATTTGAAACTTTAAACTTCAAAAAAAGACTCTTACATCGTGCCCAAACTGGGCCTTATTTGGTCCACGGAGCAATAACAAGTGGTTACCATTCCTTCTTAAACCCCCCACGCCGCCCGAACCACGGATCGATCGTACGAATCATCGCCAGCATCCGCCCCGCCGCCGGTCGCCGCCATGGCGCCGTTCCCACCCTGGGCTAACCTGCTGCCAGAACTCCTCTGCCGCATCGGAGACCACCTCGGCGACCTCAAGTCGTACGCCAGCGCGCGGTGCGCCTGCATGTCCTGGCGCCGCGCGCTCGCGCCGCCGTCGCCCACGCTCCTCGTGCTCGCCGCCGCCGCCAACGACGACAACGACAAGGACGCCAACTCGTACCGTCGCCCCTACGCTGCGTCCCTCCGCACGCGGAGCTCCTTCGAGCTCGCCGCCATCGCCTCGGGAACCCGCTGCGTCGGCGCCAGCACAGATGGCTGGCTCGCGCTCTCCGTCTCGGCCTCAAGACACCGCACCGTGTTCGTGCTCCTCCACCCCGTCGCCGCCATCGAGATCCGACTCCCGCCGCTCGTCTACGACGGCCGCTGGTTCTCCAGGGTCTCCAAGGTCGTCTTCGCCCCGCGCCCCGCCGCGGACGACTTCGCCGCGGCCGCGATCTGCGACGAGGGCAGGGTCGCGTACGTCACCGCCGGCGCCGCGAGGTGGGCCGTCGTGGCCCCCGTCCGCGGCCTCGCCAGCGGGGACGTTCTCACCGACGTCGTCTACGCCGACGACGGTCATAAGGTCTACTGCCTCACAAGGTGCGGCGACGTGCATGTGCTCCATCTTCCCGAGCGCCGTCGTCGGGAGCCTGCTGCCAACGTCGGTGTGCCGGAGTTCTCTCTTCTCCGGCCACCACAACCTGCTGATGAAGGCAAAATTGATCTCCGCCATCAGCATCTCAATTCTCAGACGATGTGCTATGAACAGTGCCGAACAAGAGATCAGGTTCCAACGATTCCGACGTTCTGCTGTCCAGAGACATTTATCGGATCCGATGAGAGAGTTCCACGTGAATTGCAAGAACCAGATCACCTAAATGCGCCGGCCACCCTTGAGCCCCTGTTGTGTGAGGCCAACCTCCCGTTCAACCCTGCTGCCGTCTTTGCTCCGCCTTACGACATCGTGTCATCGTTCACCAGTGCCAAGAATTTGGTGTTCTGTGAGGGCAGTTTGTACCAAGTTTGGAGGAATGACAGCTGCACCGTCACTCTGCAGATACCTGCATCGGGAGGCCAGCGTCGTCTCATGGAACATGAGATATTGGTTCTTAGGTACTATCCTGATAAGCGGAAGCCTTGCTGGGATGTGGTGAAGGATCTCGGAGGTCACTCGCTCTTTGTGGGAAGGAACAATGCGGTGTCAATGTATGCGAAGGGTGTGCCGGGACTGAGGGGCAACTGTGTGTACTGGATTGGTGGGCGTGGTAAGGATCAAGGCATGGTTTTCGACATGGAATCTGGGAGGTCCACTCCGGTTGGCTTTTTACCTCGGCGTGGCTTTTCACCTCGGCATCCGCATAGCACAATCTGCTGGTACTTCTTGAGCGATGCATGTAATGATCATCATCAACAGCTGCAACAGTAGCGTCAGCTCATGGATGTGCTTAGGTTTGGGTTGGTGTATCGCACGTTTTCGATTTGCTTTGTGTCATAAAAATGGTAGAAGGCAGTTGTGATTAAACACTCTATATTTGCTTTATGACCATGCTTATGTCTGGTTAAAATCTCCTAGGAGTATCGTCCGATCGTCATGACAGGTCAAACATGGACATTGATGAATCAGAGAGTGAAGGACATTGGTTGTGTCTGTGCATAGCGGATGTCCTGGTACTTGTACCTTTTTGTTATTTCCTTTGATCCTAGTATTACTTATTAAAGAGCTTTTGGTATGAGTTGTTTTGACCGTACTGTATATTTGATAGTTAATTGTCTTATGGTTGTTCTGTTTTTATTTTCCAATGAGCTTCAATATCACATTCTAATTGAAGCAAATTTTGTATCATCAAACCATTGTGTGTCACTTATATGCTCTGAATATTAAAACCTGCATAAGTTCAAATATGAGTACTGGACAAATAATACAAGATGAAATTAAATTTTAATATAAAGAGTGAGGTCAGATTATTTGATATGTCACCATATGTCTACTACTACTAGATGTTTTATAAGCCTAACAGGTAACAGTTGTTATACATGCGTAAACAAATGATTTTGTTGAATGTGGATCAACCTAAAAATGAAATTCAAATTTTTAAATTTACCAATTTGCTCACAGCCATTTGCTTTGTGTGGATATCTAAGCCACTAAGTGCAAGCTCTCTGAGCATTATTGTACAAGTATGTTGTAGGCATACACTGTCCTTCTGTCTCCATCTCATTCAGCCCAGGCTAACCTATTGGGTCAAGCTACTTCCCAGGTCACTAGCAGTGGCAGCATTTTCCTCTCTCTCTCTCTCTCTCTCTCTCAAAAAAAAAAAAAAAAGCAGTGGCAACATTTCATTACTGTAGAGAACTGCAGCGATGATTTCCTCACTGCTTGTTGAAGCAATACACTGAAATCTGAAGATTATGGTGACGTGGAGGTGATAGAGAGTTGTCCTGCAAATGTTCCGTTCAGAGCTTCTGGCTTATCGTGCCTTCTTTCAACACTAAAACAGTTTGCCGTATGTTCGTCTCATCTAGTGTTTCCAAGATGAGCAAACCCTGACGATTAAAGAATACTGTCATCTGAAGGTAAATCTGCAGTTAACCCTGTGGTATGAAATTTGAACTACAGAAAATTTTCTGAGCGATGAGCCCCACAAGACACACCCATTGCAGGCTAAATATAAGATTGTTCGACTCTTGAGAGCCTTGCACTAATTATGGTGATCGTTGCGCACGGCGGTTCTGATCGTTTTTTAAGAAATTAGCCTGGTTGTAATAAGATATTGAAAAAGAGAAACTAGACTGGAATTGAACAGAGTACGACTGAATTACATTTACAATATTGTTCTGGGGATCGGTGACTCATGTGTTTTAATTATTTTCGAAGTGTGTAACCCATAATAAAACCTAAACAAACTTCTAATGATCATCGTCTCTGTATCTAATATCCGAAAAGGTGCCAACAAATCATGCAGTGTTTTTTTTTTATCATAACAAATCTTGCAGTGTTGTACTACTCATTGCAAGGTGATCCGCTTGTGATTGCATCCACGCGCATCTATCATCCTTTTCACATCACACATAATAACAAGCCCTATAAAACTGTTCTTTTTTGAAATTTGAAATTTGAAACTATCTAAAAGGTTCCACGGACCAATAACAAGCGGTTCTGATTCCTTCTCTATCAGCCGTTGGAATCGTAACTGAACAGGGCCCGGCTCCTTTCCTTCTTAAACCCTCCCACCGACTCGAACCACGGATCGATCGTACGGATCGCCAGCATCCGCGCCGCCGCCGGTCGCCGCCATGGCGCCGTTCTCACCCTGGGCTAACCTGCTGCCAGAACTCCTCTGCCGCATCGGAGACCACCTCGGCGACCTCAAGTCGTACGCCAGCGCGCGGTGCGCCTGCACGTCGTGGCGCTGCGCGCTCGCGCTGCCGTCGCCCGCGCTCCTCGTGGTGCGCGCCGACGCCGACGACGCCCGCTGGTGCCGCCCCTACGCCGCGTCCCTCCGCGCGCGGCGGCCCCTCGCGCTCGCCGACTTCGGCGCGGAAGAAACCCGCTGCGTGGGCGCCAGCAGCGACGGCTGGCTCGCGCTCGCCGTCGACGACGCCGTCGCCTCCCACTCCCACACCGCCGTCTTCGTGCTCCTCCACCCCGTCGCCGCCGCCGAGATCCTCCTCCCGCCCCTGGTCTACGAGAGCCGCTGGGTCAACCAGGTCTCCAATGTCGTCTTCGCCCCGCGCCCCGCCACGGACGACTTCGCCGCTGCGGCGATCTGTGATGGTGACAGGGTCGCGTACGTCACCGCCGGGGACACGAGGTGGGCCGTCATGGACCCCCTCCGCCTCGCCAGCGGCGACCATCTCGTCGACGTCGTCTACGCCGTCCAAGGTAACGCCGTCTACTGCCTCACCAAGTATGGCGACGTGCATGTGCTCCGTCTCCCTGACCGCCGGCGCCGGAAGCCTGCTGCCAACGTCCATGGAGCATTAGAGTTCTCTCTTCTCCGGCCACCACAAACTACTGATGAACAACGTAGAATTGATCTCCGCCCACTGCCTTGGCAACATCAGCGCAAACTGAGGACGATGCACTATCAACGGCAGAATCAACCTATTCCAACGTTCTATGACGATGAAGAGACATCCACCCCATCAGCTCCATCAGAATCATCGCAAGAACCACACCTGAATGCGCCAGCCACTTTTGAGCCGCTGTTGTGTGAGGCCAACCTCCCGTTCAACCCTGCCACAGCCTTCGCTCCACCTTACGACACTGTGTTGACCTTCACAAGTGCCAAGAACTTGGTGTTCTGCGAGGGCAATCTTTACCAGGTTTGGAGGAACCAGAGCTGCACCGTCACTCTGCAACTGCCTGGAGGAGGTCACTATCGCGTCGCGGAACATGAGATATTGGTGCTTAGGTACTATCATGATAAGCGGCAGCCTTGCTGGGATGTGGTGAAGGATCTGGGAGGTCACTCGCTCTTTGTGGGAAGGAACAATGCAGTGTCGATCTATGCTAAGGGTGTGCCAGGACTGAAGGGCAACTGTGTGTATTGGATTGGTGGGCGTGGTAGGGATCAAGGCATGGTTTTTGACATGGAATTGGGGAGTTCCACTCCGGTTGGCTTTTTACCTGTGCACGACCCGCATAGCACAATCTGCTGGTACTTCTTGAACGATGCTTGTAAGGAACATCGACCGCAGCTACAATAGTAGCGACATCACGGTGCTGGGTGTAGGTTGGTGTATTGCACGCTGGTAATTGTACTATGTTGAGTAGAGTTAATCACTGAACCAATTGTTTTATATTATACAATGGTATAAAGGTTAGTGCTACAAATTAATTTTTTTGGATCAATCAAATCAAAAGAATAAAATGTTCGATGTGCTTTGTTTCATAAAAAATAGTAGTAAGCTCGTGATTAAAACAATATTTTTTGCTTTATGACCATGCTTATGTCGTGTTAAAAGTTGCTAATAGGAGTATTGTCCCATCGTCATGATAGGACAAGCAAGGATATAATGATGAATTATATGAAGGACATTGAATGTGTGCATGCCTAGCGTATGACATGGTACTTGTACCTTTTTGTTATTTCATCCTAGTATTGTTTAAGGACTAAGGAGCTTATGGTATGAGTTGTTTTTGATCAAAGACACGTATTGTATATTTAGTAGTTAATAGTTCATATTGCGTACTTGTCTTAGATGTTTTGTTTTGATTTACCAATGATCTTCAACATCATATTCAAATTGAAGCAAATTTTCCACTATGAAATCATTGCGGTCAGTTATATGCTCTGAATTATAATCTGCACAAATTGAAGCAATGTTTTTATTATGAAATCATTGTGGTCGTTGATATGCTCTGAATTATAGTCTGCACAAATTGAAGCAATTTTTATGCTATGAAATCATTGTGGTCACTGATATGGTCTGAATTATAATCTGCAAAAATTCAAATATAAGCACTGGACTATTCACAAAAAAAAAAAAAAGAGTATTGGACAAATAATAGCAAGATGAAATTAAATCAGTGGCCAGCCTAAATCAGTGATTGGGCCTTACGTTATAGGCATACTGAGCTTCTATCTCCAGCTCATTCAGCCCAGCCTAACCTATTGGGCCAAGCTACTGGAGTCTGAAGATTACAGCGACCTGGTTGTCCGTCTCATCCAAACGTTTCCAAGATCAACAAACTCTGAAGATGCATGCATACTGTCATCTGAAGGTAAATCTGCTGAACTACTGAAAATTTTCAGAATGATGAGCCCCACAAGACCCCCATTGCAGACTGATTAACTGCCTGAAGATTGCCCAAGAAACCACACTGGACAATACAACAGAGCATGCCCGAATTACATTGTTCTGGGGATTGGTGTTGGGTGAAGTGTTTATCCCATAAAACTTAAACAAACTTCTAATGGTCCCTGTCTCTGTATATAAGATTTTGTCGTCCTCATCTAAACTCCAAAAGAGGTGCCAATTAATCATGCTGTATTCTAGTCATTGTAAGGTGCTTGATTGCATATGCCGGCATGATTCTTTTCTGTCCGGTTGTCCTGACCCCCTGAGATCCCTTTTCATTGGTTTCTACGGCTTCTTGTGTGTGTTGCATAGTTAGCTCTGTTTGTCCATAAGCACGGTAAAAGATGCCAATTCTGAGTCAAAGGATATAGGATATATCAATGCTCATTTCAGAAGTATTATTCTTGATATGTATAAATATGTAGACAGTAGACGGCGAAGTGAACTTTACAAGTAGCAGTGGGGGATACTTGATTCAAATGTGAGACCAGAAGATGTCCAAGATAATGCTGGAAATGACTCTAATCCCTGTAATTTTGTATACAGTTTCTCAGATACATGACTGCACAATAATACAAGTACTTCGCTTGTTTTTTAGTGCACACTACTGAAACTTTCAAATGTAGTCTTGCTTGTAGCTGCTCTGTTTCAGACAATTATTTATGCACATATGAATAACTCACAGTTTTCACCAGTAAACTCAAAGATCTAAGCAAGACAACTCGTGGTTTTCAGTAAACTATGGCCTGGTTACAGATAAACCATGCATTTTCAGTTCAACAAGTGCTATTGTCACGAATAAAAAACAAGATCATATTTCATTAAAATTCATTGCATACTTATCTTTTTCAAAACTCAAGATTTTTAACAGAGGGTTAATATTGTTTTTATTATAGACTCATGTAAAATAATAAATTCATAAAAATTACATGATAAAGGCACAACTGAAATCGGAGTTAAAATTCGAAAAGGTTTCTCCTCAAGGTAAAGTTTCTTCTCTAGCCCTGGTGGTGGTAACATCGTTCACGTTCTGTAGCTAAGCTAAGGTTCCTGATCTTCACCTTTTCGTTGCCAACCTCTTTGATCTAAAACCACGAATATGTTTTCAGGACTTCATGGAAACCCATGTTGTTGGTGCTGATTTTATCAAGCATGCTTAACTGCTGAGCAATGAGTCAGGCAGCACAAGGTGGCAAACCAGAGGGCTGAGGCCCCCGTGTCACCATGTCCTGCACAGAAAAGGTAAGCTCCAAATGAGTCAACCTGAACCCACTCCCTGCAATCCTGCAAAAAATATACAAAGCAAGAATATGCTGAAGTGGCCTGATACACGAATTAAAAAAAAAAACATAGTTAAGAATCATGTGAAACTTTTAAGAACACAGTTCACTTGTTGAATGGAATTAACAAGACCTCAAGATCCTTTATTTCCTGATTGCCATATAGGATTTAGGACTTCAAGATCCTCATCTCAAACCAGCAGGAGACAAGATATGACCATAACCACAATAACAAAAGTAGATGTCAGAAAGATGGTCAGACATGGGATGTGATGATGTTCAATGATGTATCTGAAGGTTTTAGGACTGTGATGATGTTTGTTTAACTGGGATATTTCAGTTTCTCAGACATGAGCTGGGATCAAGACTACAAAATAATACAAGTACTTGTTTTTTCGTGCACACTATAGAAACTTTCAAATGTAATCACGCTTGTAGCTGGTCTGTTTCAGACAGTTATGCACACATCAATAACTCACAGTTTTCACCAGTAAATTCAAAGATCAAAGCAAGACAACTCATGGCTTTCAGTAAACTATGGCTTTATTACACAAACCATGTATTTTCAAGTCAACAAAAAGGTTGTTGTCACACAATGTCATTAAATTCAATGCATACGTATCTTTTTCAGAACTCAAGATTTTAGAACACAGGGTTAATATTGTTTTATCATCAGTTCATGTAAAATGAGAAAGTCATAAAAGCAATATCATTATAACATGATAAAGGCACAACTGAAATTGGATTCAAAAATACACATGGTGCATGCTCTGTAGCTACGGTTTCTAATCTTTCACCTCTTTTCATTGCCCCAACTGCACTGCTATCAACTGTTTCACCTGAAACCAAGAATATGTTTTCAGTAATGCATGGAAACCAATGTTATTGGTGCTGGTTTCATCAGGCATCCTTGACTGCTGAGCAAGCAGAGTCAGGCAGCACAAGGTGGCAAACCAGAGGGCTGAGGCCCCCGTGTCACCATGTCCTGCACAGAACAGGGGAAAATATGCTAAGCAATCACAGTTTCAAGTGGCCCTGATACACGAATACAAAAAATAAAAAGCATAGTTACGAATCATCTGAAAACTTCCAAGAATACAGTTCACTTGTTGAATGGAATTAACGAGACCCCAAGATCCTTTATTTCCTGTTTGCCATCCTCATCTCAAACCAAATAACACAGTGCTTAGTGCTTTACAAATCTAACCAGTATGCGTTGCATGTAAATAGGCACTCAAAATTAATGAACTGGGACTGAACACAAGACCAACAGGACAACTCAGATCACAGTCAGTCAGTTAATCAAACAGTCAGTCAGTAAATCAAACAGACCAGGAGGCAAGATATAACCATAACCACAATAACAACAGTACATGTCACAAAGATGGTCAGTGAATCAGTTTGTG
The DNA here is from genome assembly GCA_018135685.1 of Themeda triandra. NCBI lineage: Eukaryota > Viridiplantae > Streptophyta > Magnoliopsida > Poales > Poaceae > Themeda > Themeda triandra. Next base: position 294,266 of record JAENPR010000703.1, read on the forward strand.
AACATAGGTATGTAGCTGGTTGAAGTCGGCAGCCGAGGCAAGGCCTGGCATGGGTGGACAATTCGCCGAACAGCTGCAGTGCGTGTGCGTGAGCGTGGTCGAGGGGACCCCGCGCTGCAGCATGTTCGACGAATTGCTCCCCCACGGCAGGCCTGCTCCGGGGGCATGGCGGGCGCTCTCGCGGCGATTAGCAGTGGCTTGTAGTTAGCTGACGCCGGCGGCCGGCGGCCGGCGGCGGAGATGGATGGAATGGCGGCTGAGGGTTTCGTTGCTGCGATGCCCGTGCGCCGGTATAAATAGGGGAGCTGGAGGGGGAACGTTAACGGCCCATTGCACGATCGACGAATCGCTTGGGCCGGAATGTTAGCTCTTTGGGCTGGGCCCTACTTAACCAAGGCACGGAGCCCAGGCCACGTAGCCGCACATCGAATGATCTATCGTGTTCCTCTAAAAAAACAGAATGATCTATCGTGTTCCCCTTAAAAAAAAGATCCGTGCTGACTGCTGAGTAAATTGTCAACGTAAACAATACATATCCGGTGTATTCTATAGTCATACATTGTCACATAATTAGTACTCATTTCTACAAAGTTCATACAAAACTGCAAATTTCATGTGCATATATGCACTGAAAATTTTTCTTCTAATGCATACGCACGAATAAGGTCTTTTACAATAAATTAATTATATACTGATGTCTCTTTTTTGAAATGCCTGGAGCAAGTACCTATCCAATATCTAAAAGAAGCAATGATAGGAGACATGAGATTGAAATTTAGACTCTGAAGTTCCTCTTATAAGCCATTTATTCTCAACGAGACGATGGAATTTTCATGAGAAGTCACTGCATACAAATCTTTTTCAGAACTCCGAAGATATTTTGAACACAGATGGCCAATGATGCTTTTACAATTAATTCATGTAACCATAAAAGCAATATCACTACATGTCAGATGCAGAACTGAGATTGAAACCGATACTGAAATGCACATCCTCTACAAGATCTGCTGCTGCTCAAAGTAAATGTTGATGCTTTGCCTTGCACATTCTCTAGCTAACGGTTTCTTCCAGGGATCTTTCACTTGTCATTATTGTTGCCCCGGCTATCAACTCTACACCTGAAAATTATGACATATTTCCAGGACTGCATGAAAACCAATATTGTGGCATGCATGAGTAGGCCATTGCAGACTTGCTGTACACATCTAGCTGTGAGTAGGCCATTGCAGACTTGCTGTACACATCTAGCTGTGCCACCATGTCCTGCACTCACATTTATTTAGCTGTTAGAAATGTCAGCTGCAAATGAGTTAAACTGCCCAGGATCTTGCAATGATGAAGCTACAATAGCTTGAAGTGGCTCTGATAATTCAAATTCACATGAATAAAAAGATGCAAAGGAAAGAATCATCTGAACTTTCAAGAACACTGCATTGGGAGAGAAGCAGAGGATTCTGGGAGCACGGGTAGGAGGGAAGCAGAGGATTCTGGGTGCAGGGGCGGCGACAGCTGAGGCCTGAGGCCGGGTGAGCAGAGGTGCAGAGGTTTCGGGAGTTCAACCACTGCTATCACACAATACATTAAAAAGCAGATTATGTTGAATTACTAAGCCATCATTCTCAAAACATTATTATGAATATGAATTGATAAACCATATTCTTAAAACAGGGTAGTTCATAGACTCAATAAACCAGCACAGAATATTTCACTCTGGAAAAATGTTTCAATAAACCATGTTCAGTTTAGAACTGGAGTATTAACTGCAATCTAGCCATCTTCCCTTCAAACTATTTAACATGCAAACTCTTACACATTCATCCTGTTGAAAGTAAGAACATAACATGATAATATCACAGTAAACATGGATAGATAACAGTTTCATGATACTAAAGCATCAAACGTCCATACTGACATCTTATTATCACGATGAACTGAAAAAAACACAACTCAGCAGCAGGCCTGTGCTACTTCAGACAATATATGTGCCGCATAGATATGTACACTAAAAGAACAAAATTTGTGAACTTGACGCTAAAGACCACAGTAATAACAGGACAGCAACTGTCCAGAGAGTTCCTCCAAAGAAAGCAGACCCTAACGAATATATCATGGCCAGTAAATCAGACAAAGCAGGTGATGAATACAGTTAACTGAAACAAAATTAAATGCAAGTATATCACACAAGAAGATGGTCAGTTAGTAAATTTAGTGGTGAACACAGCGAGCCGGTTGAAGGCGTTATAACCGAGGCAGGGCCTGGCATGGGTGAAGCAAGTCGCCAACAGCTCGCGTGCGCGTGGTCGAGGCGCCAGGCCTAGCGACCTCTCGCGCAAGGAGCTGTTCGACGAATTGCTTCCCCACGGCAGGCCAGCTCCGGGAGCATCGGTCGCTGGCGGCACGGCGGCGGCGGCTGAGAGGAATGGAATGGTGATTTGGTTTAGGGTACGGATTGGGAGTTGCGTTGCGTCCGTATAAATAGAGGTGCTGAAGGCCCGGAGGTAGGTAGGGGATCAACGAAATCTGGCTGGAATCAGTGAACAGCTTGGGCTGCAAGTCTTAAACTCTTTGGGCTGGGCCCATTGACGACACAGGCATGAAGCCCAGGCCCAATAAGGAGCCCAACATATCGTGCTAATTTTTCATTCAACCTCGTGAAACTGAAACTACTTGTTTCTTTTTTTTCCTAAAAAAACTTGTTTCCTTTTTTTAGTGAAACCTCATTTTCCTTAAAAAACAAATTTTTTTAATAACCATTTTAGTGAAAACCAGTTGTGACCACAAAAAGTTCCAGTGTAGGGCACTCCAGCTCCAACTTCTCTTAACCATGAAAACGCTCTACAGGAAGACAACAAATCTCTTCCCAATCCACTGTAGACGAGCAGATCATGCCATGAGGCCTTGCACAGCAAAGATCACCTCACTGGCTGACAGCAAACCGAACCAAATAGAGATGCAGCTACTGAAATGTTGCTCTTATAAACCATGTATTTTCAATGATGTTGGAATTTCATGGAAAAAATCACTGCATACAGATCGTTTTCAGAACTCAGAAGAGAATCTGAACACAGATGCCATAATATCATTATCGTTACATGCTGAATGCATAATTGAAACTAGAACTAATATTGAAAATGCACATCCTCCTTAACATCTGTTGATGCTCTAGTTCTGGCATTGGCCCTTTTCTGTGAGGCCTTGCATAGCATTTTTCACTTTCAGAACTCAGAAGAGAATCTGAACACAGATTTTTTCAGTGAAACCTCATTTTTCCATAAAAGCTAATCTTTTTTTATAACCATTTTAGTAAAACCACTTGTGTCCAAAAAGTTCCAGTGTAGGACACTCCAGCTTGTCGTAACCATGGAAACGCTCTACAGGAAGACAATCAAATCTCTTCCCCATCATAACTGTAGAGGAGCATATCATGCCGTGAGGCCTTGCATAGCAAAGATCACCTCACTGGCTGACAGCTAACGGCTCCAAATAGAGATACAGGTACTGAAATGTACAGAGGCTCTTGGTGTTGCTCTTATAAACCATGTATTTTCATTGATGGTAGAGTTTCATGAAAAATTCACTGCGTACATACCATTTTCAGAACTAAGAAGAGATTCTGAACACAGATGGCAAAGACCATTAATGTCATTATTGTTACAAGCTGAATGCATAATAATTGAAATTAAAACTAATAGTGACAATGCACATCCTCCTCAAGGTCTGTTGATGCTCTAGTCCTGACAGTGGCCTCGTGGCATCATGCATATTCTCTAACCACGGTTTCTTCCAGAGATCTTTCACTTTCAGGACTGCATGGAAACCAATATCGTGGCAAGAGAAGGGAATTGCAGATCTTTCACTTTCAGGAGTGCATGGCAATTGGCAACCATTGCAGAGATCTTTCCCTTTCAGGACTATATGGAAACCAATATCTTGGGCATTGCAGACTTGCAGTTTATCCCTGTGTCACCATGCCCTTAGCTGTCAGAACGAAAGGTCAGCTCCAAATGTGTCAAACTGCCCAGTATCTTGCAAAGATAATAAATCAATAATAATAACTTGAAGTGGCTCTGATAAATTCATATGAATAAAAATGCAAAGGAAAGAATCAACTGAACATTCAAGAACTCCTCCGTTAATTGGAATCCATATGCAGTACAGATGAACTAGCCACCATCAACAGCGGTGCGGATAGGCAGAGGCTTGCAGGAGCTAAAAATCCGTGATGCTGCTGATGGCAGCATCCAGTAGGCAGGCAGCGACAGAAGAGGGGTCGAACTCCCAACACCTGCAGTGTAGTTCAACAGATGGAGCTGTTATATGCATGACTGTGAAGGTGTAGTTCAACAGAGGGAGTCGTTCATATGCATGAGTGTGAAGACATTTTGCATTGAACTACAAGGTAATCATACTGACATTAAAAAAAACAGAGTAGTAGTTTATATAGATTCAACAAACCAGAAGACAAATTTTCAATCACACTGGATGTTTTGATTAACTATAACTGCATTCTAGTGAAAAGCCTGCCTTCACACTATTTAACATACAAATTTTAGGCATTCATCCTGTTGGAAGCAAGGACACCAGAACATAATAAACATATCTGTAACAGCCTCACGATAATACATTCCTAAAAGCAAACTTCTTCCATAGTGACATCTCCTAAATATCACGATAATTACAACAATGAATTGAAAAGGAAAACACTAGTGAAGAAAGCAACAGGCATGTACTAGTGCAGATAATAGAAGTTCATGTGCTGTACAATTGAGCAAATCCAGCCAGTATATGCCAAATACATTTGCACTCAATGACAAAAAACGATGAATGGGGACACTAAAACTGACAATTTTACATGATAATTTTACACAGGGACACTGAACCCGAATAATTTTACATGGTAATTGCACTTACAGGACAGGATTTGTGCAGGGAGTTTCTTCAAAGTTCAAACAAAGCAGTCCAAATAACATGGCCAGTAAATCAGATAGACAGACGTTTACAATTACCCAAACAAGATCAGGAGGCTACCATAAGCAGCTGTGCAGATAGGCAGAGTAGGCAGGGGCGACGATAGAACAGAGGTTCAACTCCCAACACCTACGGTGTAGTAGCTAGTTCAACAGAGGGCATATGTACAAGTGTGAAGACGGTTTACATTGAACTACGGAGTCATCATAGTGGATTAAAAAACAGATGGAATTCATATAGATTAAATAAAAAGGCAGATTAGTTTTCACACTGAAAATATGTTTTGAATAACCATAACTGCATTACAGTTCAGCCTTGCCTTCAAACTGTTTAACATATACAAATGTTTCACATTCATCCTGTTGGAAAAGAACACCAGAACATAATGAACACATCGGTGGACCCCTAACATTGATGCAATTCCCGAAAGCACCAAATTACATAGTGACATCTTGTTACCACAATGAATTAAAAAAAAAAAAACAACTTCCATAGTGACATCCTATTACCACAATGATCTGGAAAAACAACACTACTATAAGAAAGCAATAGGCATGTGCTACTGCAGATAATAGAAGTTCATGTGTTTCGCAAGTGAGCAAATCCAGCCTGTATAGGCCACATACACATGCACTAGATTACTAAAACAGGGAACCGAGATAATTTTATAGGGTAATAATGAATTTGACGCTCAATTGCTCAACTGCACACTAACAGGACATAATTTGTCAGATAGTTTCAAGTTCGAACAATTTTGTCCAGAGAGTTTCTTCATCAAAGTCTAAACAAAGCAGACCGAATATCATGGCCAGTATATCAGATAGATCAGGAAACAGATACAATTACCCAAACAAAATCCCATGTCACAAGAAGATAGTCAGTAAATTAGTTCGTGAACACAGCTAACAGATACAATTACCGAAACAAAATAACATGTCACAAGAAGATGGTCACTAAATTAGTTAGTGAACACAGCTAGCCAGCTGATCGAAGGCGGCATACGCATAACCAAGGCAGGGCCTGGCATGGGTAAAGCAATTCGCCAAACAGCTCGCGTGCGCGCGGTCGAGAACAAGGCCTACCACCCTCTCGCGCCGCAGCTGTTCGACGAATTGCTTCCCAGGTCAGGCCAGCTCCGGGAACATCTGTCGCGAGTAGGCGTCACTCGCTCTCGCGGCGTGACGTGGTCAGCTAGCTAGTTGACGGCGGCGGTGGTACAACCGATGCAGGGTCTGCCATGGCCGAAGCAAGTCGCCAAACAGCTGCGGCTCAGGCCGAACAACAGCCTGGCGCTGCAGCGGTTCGACGAGTTGCTTCCCCATGGCAGGCCAGCTCCGGGAGCATCGATAGCCGGCGGCGGGCGCTCGCTCTCGCGGCCGTGCTCAACTACGATCAGCAGCAGCTACTTGCAGCTGACGGCGGCGGCGGCGGGGAATGCAATGGTGGTTTGGTTTAGGGTTACAGAGTTTTTTTTTTTTTTTTTGAGGAAATCACAACTTTATTATACCACAAGAACGATTACAACCTCGTACAAACTCCGGGATAAGAAAAGATACGACGCCGGCTGTTCCAACCTTCTTCCCGACATCCCACGGATCCGAAGACACCCCATCTGAAGTTTTTGAAAGCCGCAAGAGCAACCCGACCCGATGGCCGTGATTAAATCTTGGTGAGGATATCGGCCGAGGCACTGCCTCGAGCATCTCCGAATCCGGCTCCCCCAACTTCCCGTCATGCCCACAGCCAACATCGATATCTTTCTAACCCTAGAAGCAACCCGGTCCCTAAACAAACTAGGAATTACATAGAAGTCCCTGGGTGGTTCTCCAGCCTTCTTCATCGTTCTCCTCCGCCGTCGCCGTTGCTGCCGCCGATGGCCTCGAACACCCAAGTCCAATCCCTCTCCATGCCGGTCATGGATGACATGAACCGAACCTCCATCCATGCCATATCTAGTAGAGCACGGTGGAACAAACACGGATAGGGGAGAGGAACCAGCTTGGTGGTCGCCGCCGCCGCCGGACGCAACTTCGTCGTCGTCGAAGAAGATGAAGAAGCAGCTCGATCTCCCCCATCTCCTAAGACCTAACCTAATCCTAGGAGCGACCCCGTCCATCACCTCGCAGAGACGACGGATCCAAGAGAAGCTCAACCTAAACCTAGACCTACGCCTCACTGGACCTCCGACTTCGCCGCCAAAGACGACGCCGCCGGGAGAGAGGAAGGTCCGGAGTACCTGGATCCGATTCGACGGCGCCGCCTCCCTCTGGTCGCCTTCGACTGGATACCCTTCCCCACGAGCCAAGCGCCGGGCACGAGCACGCCGTCTTCCCCGTCGGGGTCGCCGCCGCCGCCTCCGTCGCGTGCTCGGAGGCCTTCCTCCCGCACGGCGAGGCTCGGTCCCCTCCTCCTCCGGCGCCCGACGGCCACCGGAGGGGAGGGGCCGGCCGAATCGCCGGCGGAAACGCCGACCGCCCCCCTGTCGCCCGCGAATCGCCCTAGGGCTACTGTAGCCCTAGGTCGCGAGAGGAGAAAGGGGAATTTCGCCCACGCACCTTCGTGCCGACGGTTGGTCGTTTAGGGTTACGGAGTTGCGTTGCGTTGGATGTAAGTCTTAAACTCTTTGGGCCAGGCCCAACTTAATTGACGACCCAGGTACAGAGCCCAGGCCCACGGAGAAGCCCAACATAACGTGCTCGCAACGTTTTCTCGAGCACGTGGAACTAATTATTGTTCCCTCAAAAAAAAAACATGAAACTAATTATTCCTTTTTTCCCCTAAAAAACTATAAGGATTTTAGTGAAACCACTTTGGCCGACCAAAAAAGTTGCACTTTAGGAGAGATACTCCAGCTTTTCTTAACAATGAAAACAATCTACAGGATGATGATCAAATCTCTGCCCAAAGGGAATGAGAGATTCCACGACTGGGTATTCCAAATACATATTCTTTTTTCATACAAATATGCAGCAGTAATTACGAAAAGCACAATTTCTCAACATAGTGAGCTGATTCATCGGTTGTGAAATCCTTAGGATAAAACTTTACCAAATCTAAAATGAAATCTTAGATTTTTACCCTAAAGAATGAATCACTACTGTGCTCAGCTTGTTGTGCACAACCAGCAATGGCGCCTGCCAGGGTTGGGTTGGGCACAATTAATGGCGCCTGCCCAGGTCGCTCTTGTGCAGCGTCGCAGGGCCAACAAATGGCGAGGGCCGAGGGGCAGGGGTGTGCGCGTGCCGCCGTGCTCGCAAGGCGCACTGCCGTCTCCACACCACACGCGTGCGATGCGTTGCGAGCGGCAGCCAGGAAGCGACGAGAGATTTTACTATAAAACTACAATTTGAAGATTATAACACAAAAATGAAACGAGGCTTGTCAAGGTTGTAAACCAATTTGTTTAAAGGTTGCTAAACATTTATTGTTGTTGTATGAGACTATGAGTCCCTTTCAAAACGCAATGCAATATTTTTCTATTTGTTCAAAGATTTTGGAGCATTTATTTATGCACTTCAGTACTTAAAATTAAGATTATTACTTGTGAAGCCGAATTGATATATCATGATTAAACTACTAGTATTGTAAGTGTTGAATACCTACACATTTATGGATATTTGAAAACTTATTTGTGCACTAACTAAGATTTACATTTAATTCCTATCAATCTCTAAGATATCATAAGATATAAAATGGGGTTCATCAATGTTATGTAAACATATCATCTATACTCCTAAAAATTAATTTTTTGAATCCATTTCAGAGAAGAATCGTAGCTTCATCAAAAGACCGCAAACAATTTAATATGATATCTAAGGCTCTTGTCTAGTGTGAGATACTTGAGCATTAATACATGGTAATAGCTAATATCTTTGCAAAGCTATAAATTAAGAGCAAGATGTTGTCAAAGCAGTGTAGCAATACTTAGCACCCCTGCTTCAACCCATAGCTAGTACATACATGATGGTGAAAAATGCAAAACTACAACTTATGGTCCTAGCTATAATTTTTATCATGCTAACAACAAATCGAGCTTTTGGTGAGCAGGATTGTCATGAGCAAAAAAAATTGGTTATTAGTGTATGCATTAAAACCATCACAAACATTGGTAAATATGTCCCTCCTGATAATTTATGCCGTCAGCTTGTCGGAGTAGTAGACATGGTGTGTATATGTCTCATGCTCAGGCCCACGGAGGAAACTGCAGTAAGCGCAATTAAGCTTGTTCGTCTTGCAAGGGATTGCAACAAGCCCTTGCCTACTGGTAGCAAATGTGGAAGTAAGTAATGTAATACAAATTTTATCATTATGAATTTAAAAAAAATGCACCACCTTATGTTAGTGCCACTTGAGAATTGCTGAAACTATTTTTTGGTATAGTTTCACTCACCAATATGAATATCCAAACTATACTCTTCAGCTTGGACCGTGCCTCAAGAATTGTCAGCCATTTATACATGAGATTCGGGAAGAGATGTTGCCAAAGGAGGATTAGAATAAATGTGTTCTAGTAGAGTCTCATGTCTCTTGTATCTTGTGATGCCAATTTGTCTAAGAATATCATTTGCTAAGAATTGTGGTGGAGCTCACTTATTGCAGAATCCTTTGTCAATTTTGGGGGGGGGGGGGGAGAGAGAGAGAGAGAGAGAGAGAGAGAGAGAGGGAATGTTTGTCATCAGGATGCATAATTGTAAGGTCCTAGATGGCTAGGGGGGGGGGGGGTGAAGAGCCTATAAAAACTTCTACAAAGGCACTCGATAAACTTGATTAGAATAACAAATGGCGTAATGCAAGTTTTGCCTAGCTTAGATGGTGTTGCAAGCCTCCTATCCACAAGTCTATCTATGTCACACAAGAGGCTATGAACAACTACTTACACAAGCGATCTAGCAAGAGCAACTAAATATGTATATCAAGAAGAACAAGCTACTCAAGCTATGATAAAGAATATGAACAAGACAAGCAATATGAACAAGATAAACAAGGTAAGGTAGGTAAGTAGATACAAGAGGAGGATGATGATCTTTATAGCAACGGCGAAGTGAAGATGTTGCCAATCACTTCCATATATCTATAGCCAGTGAGCAAATCTCGTCCTATTTGTTTTTGGCGGCTGAGCAAATCTCGTCCTAATGCATAGCAGTTTTAGTACCAGATTCGCATTCAGTAAGAAATTGGCTAGTGAAAACCAATCACTTTAATTTTTTGAGGAGATGCAGCCTCAAAGCAGTGAAAACGTCTAATCAATGATGCGCTCCCTAACCAATAGGCACAGATTGGCATTTGCCATTGAGCTACATTCAGTTTCAACAATTAAACCAAATTCAGAAAACCGAAACAAAACAATTTCTTTAGGTTCAACCCTATGTCTACCACAGAATCTCAGAAACAATCAAATGGTGAGAATCAATTCCTTAGAATACCATTCGATCAACCTCTTAACTGACATCTTGTTGATATGATATACAGATCAACTTACACCTTTCACAGTTGAGTAAAGATGGATTTTTCTTGGAACAGAGATTGCATGTGCAGCTGGTTGATTTATCTGTGTGTGGGGTGATTTGAATTGGATCTGCATAAAATATCTACTTTTTTATAGGTAACTATGTTTATCTTGTTATGGGTCTGACCTGATGCCACGTCTCCAGTAGCCATGGGCATTGACTGGTGATGCTATGATTAGGTCGATACGAAGTGGATGTTTCACATGTTTATAGGAACCTGGGGACTGCATCTCAATCTGTCCACAGAGACCGTATTTGTGATTACATTTACTGTTTTATTTACATTTCATTTGGTGGTTTGGTAAATTCATTCATATGAGGCCTTAATGATAATGATAAGGCTGCAAGTCTTAAACTCTTTGGGCTGGGCCCAACTTAATTGATGATGATCCAGGTATAGAGCCCAGGTCCAACAAGAAGCCCAACATAACATGCTATGAGAAGCCAGACACGTTTGAAGCCAGCCAACTAAGCGCTGAAAACTCAACGAGTATATAGAACACAATATACAATCATGATAGAAGAGTGCCAGCTATAAATCCCAATCATAGCTGTAGAGGAGCAGATCATGCCATGAGGCCTCGCATAGCAAGATCACCTCACTGGCCGACGGCTAACGACTCCAAATAGATACATGAATTGAAATTTATAAACTCTTTGGGCTCATGGGGTTGCTCTTAATTATAAACCATGTATGGAATTTCATGAAAATTCAATCAAGGCATACATACCATTTTCAGAATTCAGAATAGATAGATTTTGAACACAGATGGCAAAACACACCTTTACTGTCAAAATCATTATAATTTCATGCTGAATGCACAATTGAAAATGAGACTAGTATAGAAAATGCACATCCTCACTATCTGTTGCTGCTCGAAGTAAACGTCCATGGCTTAGACCTGGCAGTAGCCTCGTGGCATCATGCACATTCGCTATTTACAGTTTTTTTCTAGAGATCTTTAACTTCCACTTTCCTCTAGCCACGGTTTTTTCCAGAGATCTTGCTAATACATCATCTAATTACATGTTCAAAAAGAGACCGCATGAAGTGGAAAAGCCTCTAGAGAACCCTAGCTGCAATTGGACCTTCGGGAATCATTACACTTAAGAACTCTACATAAAACATAGCACAACTGCAAAACACAGAAGAAATGGAGTAAAAGATCAGGAGACAACAAAGCAACATGCATGACCATCTCCATGTGAGCCCTCAACAACCATACTCTCGTTCAATGCTGATTCTAAGAAAGATATTACACAGATAGACCAGCATGAAAAAATGGAGAAAAAGGTCAGGAGACCGACACATGAAAGGAAGCAAACAGGGGAATGCAGAGTTTTCTTGGATTCCACCTGCATGATACTGTCCCATATTTAACACTGTTTGGTGAGAGCTTCCAGCAGCACGATTTCAGACAATGGCAAGGTAACATGGCATCTTCTTAACAAAACGTATGAACCAATAATGTCCATCCAGCCTTTATAATGTCCAAAAGGCTGACAGGGTCACGTGGAAACTTGCTTTCAGTATTATGTATTAACCCATTATGTTGAGGACCCGCACAATGTTATACTCTCAGTTGATAGTTTGGCACCATTCACAGGAGCAATACCAGTACCTTCAGTGATCATTTCAACAAAGTCTATCCAAGCCATGTACCTTCTACACAGCACGGACCGTGTTGAAATGACCACTGAAGGCATTGAAGTTGTCATTGCTCAAGTTGAACCTGCCTGTCATGAAGCTGCTGCTGTTCCTTTGTGGATAAGCTACCAAATTGTGAGAGCAGTTAGCCTAACCATGCATTTGCGACTAATTTTATGGATTAGTCTCCTGAGGTGCCCATGCTCATCGCTGCATTCCCCTTTGAATCTTGTCATTGCACAAAAGAATTGCATATCATCATCCAAAGAAGGGCCTAACAGCACTAACCAGGAAGTGCCAAAGCTCTGGGGCAGCTACTGCAAATGGTTAGAAACCAGCCCTATCATTATCATCAAGGTCACATATGAATTTGGCAAATTTCCCAAACCACAAAATAAAGGTGCAAATAAAATAGTAAATGTAGTCACAAATACCGGATCAGTGGACAGATTGAGATGCAGTCCCCAGGTTCCTATAAACATGTGAAACATCCACTTGGTATAGGCCTAATCATAGCATCACCAGTCAATGCCCATGGCTACTAGAGACTAGCATCAGGCCCAAAACAAGATAAAACACAATTACATATGAAAAAGTAGATATTTTATGCAGATCCTATTCAAATCACCCCCACACACAGATAAATCAACCAGCTGCACATGTAATCTCCATCCCAGAAAAAACCACACACAACTAACAAGACGCTTGCAGTTTTGGAGCTGCGAGTCAAATGGCACTTCCTATCAGTAGGTCTTGAGATTTCACTGCTAGATAAGTTTTTTCGAGATCGGGACTTCACCCGTATTTCATTAAGAAGTAGATAGAACATTAGCAAGTAAATTGTAAGTAAAGCTAACTATAGAAGAAACCACGTCCAAATAGAGAAACGAAACTATAACAAAGGGAAGACTAAAGCAGTCATCCTACATCCAACAGTGGAAAAACCAGTTCACACACACCAGCAGAAGAAAATTTTCAAAGGATTGAAGCAAAGTGAGGAATGTTGGACATCGTGATGCACACACTGCTTGAAAGGACAATGACTGCATGATAACTTATTCCAGGCTCGATAATGGCAACGTACAGCGCTGAATGAGCTACAGAAAGAAGCACATCAGAGACTCTAATTTGTTGCCTCTCAGGACACTATCTCCAGCGATAAATATTGAAGGGAAACCTCAAAGCAAGCAAGACTAACATGTCGGTTACAGGGTAAAGAAGCTACACACAATACAAACAGCTCAGAAAATAAAGCCAAGGACAACAGGATAATTCAAATGGCTCAGTTCAGCACGATATTAACCATACAGGTTAATCTCATTTAGAGAGATTTAACAGTGATTTGGTCAAAAGATGTGTCAGAAAAAATTTCTTAGCACACATTCAGCAGTAGACCCCTACAGCCTCACGAAAATACATTTCTACCTAGAACAAAGCAAAAGGCATTTACTTGCACAGATAAAATATGTTCATGTGTTTACAAGTGAGCAAATCCAACCAGTAGATGCAACATACAGATGCACACAGATAATTTTACCTGGTAATGATGAACTTGACACTGAAGTGCACACTAACAGGACAGAATTTGTTAGGCAGTTTCTTTAGTTCAAAAGATTTGTCCAGAGATTTTCTTCAGTGTTTAAACAAAGCTGACCAAATTGCATTCTAATGGCCTTGCTTTCAAACTATTTAACCTACAAATTTTAGAGATTCATCCTATTGGAAGCAAGAACACTCGAACCTAATAAATATATCTGCAGACCCCAAACAGCCTCAAGATAATGCATAGTTCTTCCATAGTGACACCTTATTTCCACAAAGAATTGAAAAAAAAAACACTACATAAAGCAACAGGCGCTACTGCAGATAATAGATGTTCAAGTGTTTTACAGGTGGGCAAATCTGGCCAGTATATGCCGCATATATACGCACTAGATAATTAAACTTAATGAACCACGACACTAAACACAGATAATTTTACAAAGCAAGTTCTAATGAACTTGATGCTCCAAGTGCAGTGACAGGACAGATTTTGACAAGCGAGTTTCTTCGAAGCTCAAACAAAGCAGACCGAACATCATGGCCAGTACCAAAACCAGATAAATCAGGAGACGAATACGATTCACTCAAAGAAAACCACATATCACAAGTCAGTAGAGTTAGTTAATGAACAGAGCTAGGTATCTGGTCGAAGGCGTTAACACAACCGAGGCAGGGCCAGTACCAAACAGCTCGCATGCGCGCGGTCGAGGCCGAGGCCTACCACCCTCTCGCACCGGAGCTGTTCGACGAATTGCTTCCCAGGACAGGCCAGCTCCGGGAACATCGGTGGCGGGTGGCGGGATCTGGATCGTTGGGACATGGAGTGCTGGCTGGCTGAAGGCGGAGAAAAACAGAGGCAGGGACTGCCATGGCCGAAGCAATTCGCCAAACAGGTGCGGCTCGGGCCCTAACAATAGCCTCGCGCGAGATCTGCATCGGCGGGACATGTCCGCGAGAGAGAAGCTCGACTACTATGAGCAACTGCTCGCGGCAGGCTGGCGGTGGCGGCGGCGGCGGCGGAATGGAATGGTGGTTTGGCTTAGGGTTAGGGTACGGAGCAGCCTTGCGTCGGTATATATAGCGGAGAAGCTGGAGGGGGAGGGAGTTAATCTCTTTGGGCTGGGTCGAACTGAACTAAACGACCATGCCATGCAGTGCCGGTTGCTCAAGAAGGAGTCCACGTCCACGTCGAATGATCTATATCGTGCTCACGTCCACGTCGAATGATCTAACGTCTTCTTTACCTTTTTCTTTGACACTTTTACTACGTATACGTGTCAATCGGCTCCGTGATATTGCTTTATGATTTGTGGATCCACTTTAAGTGTTTGCGAACAGAGAGTAGTGCAAATGCATGTTTCCTAAGTCCATACATCTATCTATCTATAACTACTATAAAGTTAAAACCCACTACACTATTTCTGTGCAATTCTATGAAGCCACATCTATTTCTCTACAATTCTATGAAGCCACATCATCTTAACGCCCCACCGAGTAAACTAAGATCGGTTACAATTAGCACTCCACCAAATATCATCAAGAAATGTAGAGACATCGAAATAACTAAACCCCACTGTAATATTTCTTAGCAATTATGTGAAGCCACTTCATCTTAAGGCCCTACTGAATTACTACGGTAAGTTACAAATAGTACTCCCATCAAATATTATAAAGAAATAAAGAGACATCGAAATAATTCATGCAAAACCAAGCCATTGATGACTGATAATAGTTGCTGAAAAAGGTAGCGTCAACTAGCTATCAAGAGTTTTTTATGCAACCACTTAGATCTTTGATTACCATTCATCTTAAATCATTCTCACAATACCTTTATGCCACCACTTAGATCTTTGATTACCATTCATCTTAAATCATTCTCACAATACCTTTATGCCACCACTTAGATTTTTGATTACCATTCATTTTAAATCATTTTCACAATACCTGCGGCAACGCGCGGGAAATTCTAGTATCCTTTAATTTCCATGGAGGCTGGGGGCGCCCAGACCAACAGCGGTGCACGTGCGCCCGGACCAATAGCGGCGCGCGCTTAATTAGACTGGCAGCGGCACATGGGCATGTCGCAGGGGACGAGTAGTAGCAGCGTGCATCTGGCGGGGGACGAGCATGCATGTGGGGTCCCGCGCTAGGCACAGCATGCATAAGGCTATCTCCAACAGCGGATAGCTAAACAACAGACCGATTCCGGGTATTGAGTCCTGCATAGTTATTGGGCCACCGACCCATATACTTCGATCTCCAACAGCGCACCCAATCACCGCTGCCTCTTCCCAAAAAAAAAACACCGCTGCCTCTGCCTCCACTCCCTGTTTCTCCGCATGCCACGCGTCCGTGTGCCGTTACTGGCCGCAGCGCACGCGCGCCGAATAGCCCGGGGGTTTAATTTCGTAGATGTCCAGACTTCCGTCTCCCCTCACAGGTTACTGTCACGGTAACAGTAAACAGAGCTCCTTCCCACGCCTGAACTCACGATGCCACGTCTTCCATCTTTCTAGAGCCATCCGAAACAACACAACACACTCACCTGCCGATGATTGATTTTTTTTTAAAAAAAACAAACTTCGGCAAAACAAACTTCAGCCTCCTCTGACCTCGCCACAATCTTTGCCGTGCGCGCCACCGCTTCGCCGCCGCCGCTCCAATCCCCTACTGCCCACGAACTCCACCACCGGGCCACCCCAAAATTCTACCGCTGCTCCATCACATAAGTCCACTTCCTGCGCGCCGCGCCGTCGCGGCGGCGGCCTCCGGCTTCGAGTAGCAACGCGGCCCCGGGCACGGTAGCCTGGGCGCCGCCTGCCATGACCTGGCCGCGCCAACACTGATGCAAACCATGGTGGGCATGCTGGTGCCGGTCATCATCTGCATGATGCTCTACGGCGTCTACTGCTGGCGATGGCATCAATTGTGAACTGATCTCTGCTCTGCTCATTTTTCCTTCTCTGTTTGTGATTTCTTTCCATCTGCTGTCGTGCATTCTAACTGGCCAGATGATGTTTAGGTAAAAAACTAATTTGTTTAATCCTGCAAAGGGCTTAAATGACAACCCGTCTCTATCTATCATTTTTATTCCATGTATATGCTCATATGATGCGCAGCAATTCCAACTAGCCCCTATTTTTTATTTGATAGGCAAACCAACGTCTTCTCGGGAAGTAAGGATGGGAGGCAGTGTAGCTAATCGTTGTTTTAGTGAAACCACCTGTGATTGGTATTTGGTAAATGCATGTTCATGTCTCCAACTTTTACTTTTTTAAAATTTCTCGGTCCTTAAACTTGTTTTGGGTATCACAATGGTCCAAACGGGGTGCTCGGCTGACCTGATATCCTTTTTTTCGAAAACGTGCGCAGCACGTGTCGCATTAAGAGAAGATAGAGTTTGTTTACATTCCATCCACGCGAGACGAGTTGCCTCGCGCTGAACGGACCACACACATTACAAAGACCGCCGGCTTGAACGGCGCTGCTGAAACCGGTGTAGTTCTAGGCTAACTAAAATTGGCCCCTGGTAGTGAAGACGCTGCAACTACAGGGCGGAGAGTACTGCCGCTAGGGAGCGAAACCCTGCAGCAGTCCACTCAGCCGCCTCCTCCCAGATCCGCGGCACAATGTTCGCTTGGTCTGTTGCGACATTGTCGAACGTCCTGCGATTCCTTTCCTTCCAGATGATCCACGACACGAGCAATACCAAGGCGTCAAAGGCCTTCCGCAGTTCGGCCGGCAGCCCCAGCCTGGTCCGCAGCCACCAGTCGGTCACGGCGTCTGAGTGCTGTGGCCCGAGGTTAGTTAGACCAAGGCGTAAGAAGATGCGGTGCCAAACCTCCCTGGTGTACACACAACCAGCCAGCAGGTGGTCGGCAGACTCAACTTCCTGGTCGCACAGGGCGCAGGAGTCGTCCTGCTGCAGGCCGTGCCACTTCCATCGTTCAGCAGTCCACAGTCGTCCGTGGAACGTGAGCCAGAAGAAGTATTTTACTTTTGGCGGTGCTTTGATGGACCACAGTTCCTTGGCTCCTCGGAGAGTAGTCCTCCCTGTGAAGAAAGCCTGATACGCCGAGGAGGACGAGTAAGAGCCATCGGCCGACCAACGCCAAGAAACGCGATCCTCCACCAGGCTGTCAAGGTGTACCTCTTCCATAAGCGCCCAGAGGTGAAAGAACTGTGTGGCGAACGCCAGGGTGTTTGCCGCTACCGCGTCCTAAGCCCACTGAGTCCCCTCTAAGGCCTCCTTGACCGTGCGGCGGCGATGCCTCGGCGGCACGGACTGGAACACCAAAGGGGCGAGGTTGCACAATCTGCCTTCTGGGTGCCAGTAGTCGGTCCAGAAGAGAATCCGCTCGCCAGAGCCGAGGGAGAAGCTAGTGGAGATGGCGAACATGTGCTGTACATGGCGCTCCACCCTTGCGAGGAGTCCAGCCCATGCAACAGCCGGCTGCACACGTCGCGTCCACTCCCAGCGCAGACGTAGAGCGTATCCCATGAGGCGCAGGTCTGGCAGTCCCAAGCCGCCAAGGTCGTGAGGAGCACACGTCGTTGGCCAAGCCACGCGGCACTTTCCCGCCGCTGAACCGGCCGCACCTGTCCATAGGAAGGTGCGCCGCGTTCTGTCGATGGCCTGGATAGCCCAAGGGGAGATTGCGCAACAAATTGCAATGTGTACCGGCATTGCTGAGAGGGTCGTCTTGGAGAGCAGCGCCCTTCCGGCCGTGTTGAGCAGCCCGGCCTTCCAAGTGGGCACATGCGCCACGATTTTGTCGACGAGGTCTTGTTCCTTCGCACGCGATAGCCTGTAGATGGATAAAGGTGCTCCCAGATACTTGGTGGGAAACTCCTCGACCCAACATGGGAAGGTCAGGAGAACCGTGTCGATGTCCGCATCGGAGCAGGCGATAGGAGTTAGCGTGCACTTGTCAAAGTTGGTCGCTAGGCCGGAGGCGCCCGCGAACAGCTGAAGGATTTGCTTGATACACTCAAAGTCCCTTGCTGAAGGTGCTAGGAAGATCACCAAAATCGTCCGCATAGACAGAGGCCCTACACTTCCTTGCATCTCCCGGCAGCGGGGTGAACTGGCCACGATGATCGGCGGTGGAGATCAAGGCGTTGAGCACCTCCATGGCAATAACGAAGAGAAGCGGGGACAGTGGATCTCCATGTCTGAGGCCTCGTGCATGACAGATGCGCTGTCCAGGTCTTCCATTGACAAGTACCCTGGTGCTCGCCGTGCGCAGTATGGCAGCCACCCCTTCGCGCCACCTCGGAGGGAAGCCGAAGTGATCCAAAACCTCTAGGAGGAAGGGCCAGGCGACCGTGTCGAACGCCTTGGCCAAGTCTACCTTGAGCAGAAGCGCCGGAAAGCGCTTGGCATGTAGCCAACGGCAAGTCAGCTGCACGGCACGGAAGTTGTCATGTAACCTCCTCCCCTGTATGAACGCCGATTGGTTCTCTCCGATAATCTCCGGCATTCTCAGGGCTAGAAGCATGGAGAGACCTTTGGCGAAGAGTTTTCCAATGCAGTGCACCAGGCTGATGGGGCGGTAGTCCTTGAGGCCGGCTGGAGCGCTCGTCTTGTGCAGTAGGATCATGGTGGCGCCGTTGATCTCATGGAGGCTGCGGAAGTCAAGTTCCCACAGCGCCTGGAACACCCTCATGATGTCCGGCGCTACGACCTGCAAGCAGCTTTGTGGAATCCTGCCGTGAACCCGTCCGGGCCGGGCGCTCGGTCCAACGGCGTTGCGTGCACGAAGCTTGTGACTTCATCGCCCGTGAACGGCCGGGCAAGGTCGTCTAGGTCAAGGCGCGGAAGCTGCAGCTATGAGAGATCAATCCTCTATGTTCTCCTAAAGGGCGTTCCTAGTATGTTGAGGTAGTAGCTGTGAACGACTCCCGCTTTGGCTTCTTCTTCGGTGAGGGTCTGCCCTTCATGCTGGATGGCGAGGATGGTGTTCTTTCTTTTCCGATGACAAGCTTGTAGGTGGAAGAACTTCGTACACGCGTCCCCCTCACGGAGGAAACGTAGGCGCGCCCCTTGTCTGGCCATGGTCCTCACTAGAGAGCAAGGCCAAGGACCGAAGCTTTGAGCTCCCTGTGCCAGGCGCGCTCGTCTTCAGAGAGCGGTCCGTCCTCCTCAGCCACGTCCAGCTCGAAAATCATTGCACGAGAAGCTGCCAGCTGCAGTTTGATGGCCCCGATGCAACCATCCCTCCAGCTACGGAGTGCTCTCGATCCACCGCCCGGCAGGGATCGACATCCCAGTTCGATCCGCCCCAGGCAGCTGTTACTAGCTCGAGGAAGCCATCAATCTTCGTCCACGCTTGCTGGAAGTGAAAGCGCGGCCTTGCCCAAAGTGCCGTGCACAGGACGAGCAGCAACGGCGCATGGTCAGAACAATCCGACGATAAGCAACTCAAGTGGTGGGTATGGTACGCTGTCAGCCAATCCGCATCCGCGAATGCCCTGTCGATCCTCTCCAGGGTCGGCAGCTCCCTGCGGTTTGACCAAGTGAATAGCGGCCCGTGAAGGTGAAGCTCTTGCAGCTGCAGGTCGTCAATGACACCGCGGAAGGGTCGCATTTGAGCCCGGTCCAATCTGTCATTGTTTTTGTCCGCCGCCAGGTAGATTTGGTTGAAGTCCCCACAAATTAACCATGGGCCTAAGCAAGGCGCCCTGATGTCTCTGATCTCTTGTAGGAAGGCCACCTTATCATCCTGGGCTGTTGGGCCGTACACATTTGTCAGCCACCAGGGCTCCCCATCATCCGCAAGGGGGGAGAGCCACGTGGTTACAGAAAATCAGCGCACGATGACAGCCGAGCTCGCCTAGAGATCTCTGCACCAGTAGGTGATCGCCCCACCAGCAGCCCCAATAGCAGGGAGGTAAGCAAAGTCGAAGTCTGATCCCACTAAATCACAGTTCAGCCTTACATCATACACAGCTAGCTTGGACTCTTGGATACAAAGCACAGAGACACGATGATTGTTGGCAATGTCGCGAACGACATTGTGGTGCATGCGCATGTTCAGCCTGCGTGCATTCCAGATTACCATATGGTCTTTACTCATTTGGGAAACTGCTAGGATCCGCCACACAGGTTCGGGAACGCCGGTGCTAGTCCTCGGACGGCACCGGGGGCGCCCGACGGCCGCCGCGCTTGGGGAAGAGGATGGAGATGGCCTGCTTCCTGCCCGAGAGACTAGTTGCTCTATACGCCTTCCTAAACTCTTCATGGATGTCTTTGCATGGGATGCTGTGCGCTGGCTTGCCGGTCCATTTGCTGATCAAGACCCGCTTCGCCTGCAAGTCCGGTTTTGGCTCCCTGAAGGGCGCCTTAGCAGCGAGACGCGCGCTCCTGCGGGGCAGCCAGGCTTCGTCGTCATTGTCGTCATCGTCAATGTCGGGTTGGCGCGGCACGTGTGCCCTCGGCGTCATTTGCAGGATCGGCTCATCCAAATGGAGGCTCAGGGATGCAATGAAGGCGGCGGCCTCGGCGGCCGTGCCTAGCAGCGGCGCATCCCCCTGTGATCCCCCATCCAGCGGCGGTCTGTCGTCCTCCTGAGAAACCGCTGCCTCTGCCATGACAGGTGGGTCCTCCTCAACCACCGTAGTCTCCGTCATGACAGGCGGGGGCGCCGCGCCTCGAAGGGGGTCGCGCTCCGCAGCCGCGACGGTCGTTGCTGACTCGGGCATCGGGACCACCCTCCCCCCCACCGAGGCAGCCGGAGTGGACTCAACGGTGTCGGGGGGAGGGGAAGCATGTGCTGGAGGGTGAGCCGGCGCAGCACGAGAGCAGGTGTGGCCAACTCGGCGTCCACCCCGTCGGACCACCAGTCCATGCGTGGTGGTGGTGGTGGCGTGGTCGTGGCCCTGCCATCGTGGAGTAGGTTGGGCGCAACCTGCAGGAAGGAGTTGACAAAGCCGAGAGGCGCCACCTCTCTGTTGACCGACTGGGATGGCGTTGCGTTGAGAGTTCACCTGCGCCGGCGTGGAGAGCCTGGCGACGGGCGTGCTGAGCCTGGCGGCGGTGAGGGTGCCCAGCGTTCCGCGGTCCAGGCCAAGGCACCGGTCCCTTGGAGTGGGCAGGCGAAGTCTCCCACCAGCACAAGACCACGCCCAGCCTCATCGTCGGGGCAGCCAGGATGGTAGACTCGGTACGGGTGGTACCTCCCATGTCTGGGGTCAGAGTCCGGCGAGTCATCTTCACTATCGCGCCGTGGTGTGCCCCACGGTTCCTCATAGTCATCATGACGGGCGTCCGCTGGGCCTTGGTCCTCGTTTCCCCCGTTGCCATGATCACGGTCCTCCTCGTCGCCATCGCCATCCGGCGCTGGCGGTGGCTCCGGTTGCTCTTCAAAGCTCTGGTGCGCCACCGCACGCACCTGTACCAGGTAGTGCAGGCCCCGGCGCAGCCGCTGCTCAATGGGGTCAAACACCCAGGCCCCTTGCGGCTCAGGGACGAAGATTAGCTTCTCCGGCTCGATGAGTGTGGGGTGCCGGCACCAGGCAGAGACAAACATCTCCCTGTCGTCCTCAATTGGGCGGTCGCATAGGTCCGTGGGCTGGATGAGCATGCACGAACGACCCAGCACTGTCTGAGCGGTGTCGACGTTCCTGGCGTGCGCGGGTATGTGTCGAAGAGCCAGGATGACCAGATGGTGGAAGGCACCAGAGGCGGATGCTGCCACCCTCGTCCGAGGCCTCCAGGTGAGTGGCGTGAGGTATCCCCAATTTCTTCCTCGCAGCACCCGGTCGCGATCTTTCCGCCGGCAGAATTGAACCTGGAAGTCCTCCGGCTCATGGATGCGAATATCCACCATGTCGTTCCTGATCTCAAATCTGGTGTAGAGCATCTGGGAAATGCACTGGACCAACACGAAGGGACGGGTGCTGGCGATGGTTGCCACCAGCGCGTGTCTGGCGAGATCTTCATCTACCTGTTAAAGTTGTGCGGTGCGAGGCAGCACCACGAAGTCCGCCCGGCGCGCCGCCGCCGCCACGCGCACCGCGATGGATGAGTCGGGCGTGCGGTCGCTGTCCCCCGGCCCTCCTCGGCCAGGCAGCGGGTCAAGCGGCCCCGGCACCGGCTATTGCTGCACATGAATCGGCGGTGGCGGTGGAGGTGGTGGTGGTAGAGGAGGCGGCGGTGGCAGCAGCGGTGGAGGCGGTGGTGGAGGCAGCGGCAGCAGTGGTGGCGACGGGGGCCGCGAGGTCAAGATCACCACGGATCTTGGCGACGGCGGAGTGACGGCCGAGCGCCCGGACACCGTGTCCGCAGAAGCTGCCCAGTGATGCCGATGGGGCGACGGTGGACGGCGCCTCCGCCGGGCATGCCCACGTGTGTCATCATCAGAATGTGGCCGCCGGACCGGCGAGCGCACCCTCTTGGTGTCAAAAGTCTGGCGACGGCGACAGTCGGCGGCGACGTGGCCCTCATCTCCGCAGTGGTGGCAGCGAGGTGTCCCCCGGTAGCGTGCCCGTACGTGCCCGGGTTGCAGGCACCTGTAGCACTTCCCCTCCATGCCAGGTGGCGGCGGCCGCACCGGGGAGCGAGTCGGAGTACGGACCCGGCCATGCCGCCGTCTGGCCACCGGGAAGAAACTGTAGGATCTCTGGAAGAGTAAAACGGCCTAGAGGGGGGTGAATAGGCCTGCAACAAAATTTCTTCGAACTGCTATCAGTCCAGAGGGCGCGGCACTGCCGCGCTGTACCCGCGGCACTGCCGCGCTATGCAGACAGAAACAGAATAGAGTGTAATTCGAAATCTATGCAGAAACAAGTTTACCAATCGACTTTCCAAGCTTCCTACACCTGCAGGGATTACAGATCGAGACCCAAACACAGTCCAATAGGTGGGAAGAAGTGGATCGACCTCAAACCCTAGAAAACACCTCAACAACAAGTATGAATATAGAAACCAAACAGCACAAGGTGACACAAGTATTTAACTCGTGGTTCAGCCGCCACAAAGGTGGCCTACGTCCACGTTGTTGAGGAAGTCCACGACTTGAAGCTCACCACTAAGGCTAGCTTTCTCCTCGGTCTCAAGTCAAGAGAGCAAACTCTTGAGATGAGGGGTGATTTCTTAGTATTGGGGTGAGGTTACAAACCTCCCTAGGCAGCCACACGAGTTGGCAGCTCTAGGGTGACGCCTAGCCGGCTAGGAGCAAAGCTCCAAGAGTAACAAACGCTAGGACGCCGGCCAAACGTGCACCAAATGCTCTTTTGACAGTGGGAATCAGTGGATCCACTCTCCAATCGAAGTTTGCTGCCCTTTTGCTCAAGAATCCGTGGTGGATTTGATGGGAATGAGTTGGGAGCTTGAGGGGAGCAATGGAGGGTGAGAGAGAGAGCTTCTGGTGTTCTTCCAATGGATATGTCGCGAGATAGACCAAGAGGTAAGTGAGTGGGCCGACAGATGGGTATAAATGCCCCTGGGTCCCAACGGTCACTTATAGGTGCGGCACCGCCGCGCCCTAGGCGCGGTAACCGCCGCGCCCCCAAAATAAGAAGATTTTTGAGTTGTTGGCCGGTGTTTTGGTGGTGGATGAGGTTGGTGTTTAAGGATTGAGCATTTGGTAATACTTTTGACTAACAACCTTAGGATCCCTCTTGATAGTACGGCTTTTCCTAAACTCAAATTCAAACTAAAAATGAATTTAAACCTTCTTTGAATTCGGCAAAGCCTCCTTTTAGAAATGGGGACCCCTCCAACCCGTACATCAATCTTCCGTATTTCAATGCCTCGCTTGTCATCTCAATAAGTCTCATTAGTTCCCTAATTTGGTGGTCAACAACGCCAAAACCCACATTAGGGCTTGATTGCACTTACAATCTCCCCTTTTTGGTGATTGATGACAACCTAATTAGAGCTCACAAAAGATATCAAATAAACCGAGACTCTTCGAGACATGAATGTAGGGCATCCCCCTAAATATGTGAATAGGATTTGAATTCCTAGAATTGGTATAAGAAACCGACATTCACATTTTTAGAAAAGTGAAGAAAGGGAAGCCTCCCCTACATTCATGCCTCCCGTGGGGTGCTAAAAACAAGTGTCACAAGTATAAGACGTGATGCGTATGACATGGCATTTTCACACAAAGAGACTTCGTCGGGGCGCGCACCGCCGCGCTTGAGAGCGGCACGCCGCACTTGCTGCCGTGACAAGAAGCCGACGTAAGCAACACACACGAGTTAAAGCAAATAATCGACAAGCTAAATTAAGCACACAGAAATACATGTCCATATCCAACATAAAGAGTCATAAAGGTAGTATTATTACACAAAATAGTTTTGAAATGATACTCAACTCACAAACTAAAGAAACTACTCTCGCACTCAAGCTCAAACTAGCTCCGGGATAGGACATGCTGCTGCAACTGAATCACCACTGAGCTGAATAGCATCACCACCAAGTCTCGAATCGAAAAAGTTGTACCCCTCTAATTTTCTCCCCCTTTGTCACCAAGCATCAAAAAGGGAGAAAAGAACTAGAAGGATCACTCCTCATCACTATCAATACGAGCATGACCCTGGCGGTGAGTGTGAGAGGTGAAGCGTGGAGGTCGAGCTGAAGTAGAAGGAGCTGCTGCAGGATTAGGATCATGAGCTGCCTTGCGCCTCCTTTGGAAAACTCTCTCAGATGATTGCTCCTCATGAATAGCATCTCTATCATCATCCTCAGACTACTCCTCATCCTCCTTATTCTCCTCATCCTCCTCAGATGACTCAGTGAAGTATGGAGAATCTAGAATAGGTGGAGGAGAATGCACTGGGGAAAGTGGTGGAAGTCCCTGCTGCTCTCTCACAAGCTGAATTGCTTCTCTGCTCTGCAGGCTGTCCTTGTAGGCTCTCTGGGAAGCATAAGTGCAATGTGACATCATTGACTTCAAATATGAGCCAAGCTTCTTCCACCTGGAGGACTTCTTCTTGTGTCTATAGCTGCTAGAGGGACGAACTGGGCTGTCCTCAGGAGTGTCATGGTGGCTGCCCTCTTCTTCTTCTTCATCACTTTCCTCAACCACAGCTGCACCTGCACTCTTATCGTCAGCGGAAGTCTTCTTAGGAGTATAGGGTGTGTGAGTGCAGTCCTTAGGAAAGTGCTTGCCTGTCACTCTCTCAATCATATACATCAAGTAAGGAGCATATGGCAAGTTCCTTCTTCCATCATCCATGGCAGTGGCTAACTCAACCCACATGAATCTAGGCACATTGAATCTTCTGCCTCTGGGGAACCTAGCAAGCACATCTCTCACATAACCATTCAAATCAGATGCTGCCCCATCCTTTGGATTGATGGTATTTCTGATTATGTTGTTCACCACATAATATATTCCAATTAGCTCATTCCTCTTGCCAACATTCTGGCTATCAGGATTCTTCCATACATGCCTAAGCTCATCAGCATGTGCATCAATAGGGTCTCTCTGAGAATGGATCCTATCATAGCCTCTGTGCTGCTCTCCAAACCCAAGGATCTGACAGAAAGTGACAAAATCAACTCTATAATGCATAGGTCCTGTCATCCAGTGAACAACATCTGCCTCCTGATCCCAAAAGTAAGTGGCATGGAACTGGGTAAGCACCTCCCTGTTCCAGTCATACCTGAAGGCCATGATCTCCTTTATCTGAAATCTCTCACAAATCTTTATAGCTGCATTGAATTCAGGCTTCTTCTGATCTTTCACCTTGTCCCACTCAATATAACCCATATTGCTGATTGTCCTTCTCATGCACACAGAGCGATAGAAGTTGGAATGAAAGACATTCCAAAATTTGTAATCAATGCCACTGGCCTGCCTCTGCTCATATGGGTTTCTTTCTCTTTCAGCCTCAACCATCTTGTATTTCTTGAAGTAATCAATAAGTGGATGAGGTGCTGTATCTTCAGGAGCATGCATCTCATAGCTATCTGTCTCATCCCTGATGTAACTGTCATCAAATTCTCCAATGTGCTCAGGAGTGCCTTGCTGTCCAGCTGGAGGAATGGAGTATCCTTCTCTAATTCTCATTTCCTCTTCTCTGATCTGCTGCTCTCTTTCTTCTCTTGTCAAAGGGGCAGCATGAGTGGACGATGTTCCTGCTCCTTTGCCTCTGCGAGGTGGCTGTTTTGCAAGAGCTGCACCTTTCCTCTTCCCTTGGTTTCCTCCTCCTTGATCCATCTATGCAATCACAAGGGTTGCGTAAGAAATTGTAAGATAGGCACAGAAATAGGTAAATAACAATGTTAGGTGAGAAACTAACTTGACCGTGATGCGCGTGGAGCGAGAACTTGCGTGCTTGCTACGGGAGGTGTGGCACCGCCGCGCTCTCCCCCGCGGCACCGCCGCACTTGTCTCGCTCACCAAATCACCGGTCATTTTAATTTCTCAACTAAACTTGCAATCCCACTATTTCTAATACTTTCTCCTATATTTCGTAGACACAACTAACGTAGAAAATGATAGCTTAGCCATGAATTCATCAAGTTATATGGGATGAATATTGAGCAAGAGATGTCGGTGTTTGATCTCAATCAATCCACGATTCCAGAGGTGAAGAGAACTGCAGTGACTGCAGTTGCCAAGTACATTTCGTACTTAGGCCATGGCACTGCCGTGGGACTATATTCCATCCACCAAAGAAACCACAAAATTGACTCAAACCATCCATCGATCTCTCCTCCCAACTGCAATCCTAACTCTAGAAGCTTGAATCCATAGCCAAACTACCACCATTGCATAGATCGGGGGCTAGGGTTACCTTTCTTCGCGGATTGGAGAGGGAAGAAGTGAAGGGGATAGCCAAGCCCTAGGTCAGCACCTCCCCCGCACGTGGGAGAGCTTGCTTGCCCGGCGCGACACGCCGCGGAGGAGCAAGCGGCCTCGGCGCCGGCGCGCCTTGGTGGCGCCCTAGCTCGATGAGGAAGGGGAGGAGCGACTCCCCGGCTCGGGAAAGAATGAGGCGAGGAGAAGAAGAACTGGGGCCGAAAGGGATAAGAAAGAAAAGGATCCGGGCCCACGGGTTAAGATTGTGGGCCGATGCGGAGATAGACCAGAGCGCGGCATTGCCGTGCTAGCCCAAAGAAAGACGTACGTTTTATACCTTTAGACTTTACTTTAAATTTGATATGGACACATATTGTTGTAAGATTCATGACCAGAAACATATCATCAATACAAGCTATGATCATGATCTTACAAACTAAGATTTTGAAATCATTTTGAAAGACATAAAAGTAACTTTGCAGATTTTGACCTAGCATACTAGTGTATCAATCAGAGGCATGCTAGATGTCAAACCACGTTGCTGGAATCAAGGATATTTAGTTCACCACGCAGCTCACAGAACCTTGACTCGTCAAGAGGCTTAGTGAAGATATCGGCTAGTTGTTTTTCGGTGCTCACATAGCGAAGTTCGATATCTCCTTTGGTTTCGTGGTCTCTCAAGAAATGATGTCGGATGTCTATGTGTTTGGTCCTTGAGTGGTTTACAGGGTTGTTTGCAAGCTTTATGGCACTTTCATTGTCACACAAAAGTGGGATTTTGGTGAAACGACATCCAAAATCAAGAAGGGTCTGCTTCATCCAAAGTAGTTGAGCACAACAAGCGCCGGCTGCAACATACTCGGCCTCAGCTGTGGATAGGGCTACACAATTTTGCTTCTTAGAGCTCCAAGACACTAGGGACCGTCCAAGGAATTGACATGTCCCCGAAGTGCTTTTTCTCTCTACTTTGCAACCGGCATAATCGGAGATCGAATAGCCAAGTAGAGTGAACCCGGAGCCCTTGGGATACCACAAGCCAAGGTTAGGTGTGTGAACTAGATATCTCAAGATCCTTTTAATGACCATTAAATGGCACTCTTTCGGGTCGACTTGAAATCTAGCACACATGCACACACTAAGCATAATATCGGCCTAGATGCACAAAGGTAGAGCAAGGATCCAATCATGGAGCGATATACCTTTATGTCTGCAGATTTTCCTTTTGAATCAAGCTCAAGATGTCCATTAGATGCCATGGGAGTATTGATAGGCTTGGCCTTATCCATGTCAAACTTCTTCAAAATATCATGGGTGTACTTGGTTTGACTTAGGAAAGTCCCTTCCTTTAATTGCTTGATTTGAAACCCGAGAAAGAACTTTAGCTCACCCATCATGGACATCTCAAACTTTTGTGTCATAGTCCTACTAAACTCTTCAACATACACATGGTTAGTACTACCAAATATTATGTCATCGGCATATATTTGGCACACAAAGATATCATTTCCAACTTTATGAGTGAAGAGAGTAGGATCAGCTTTGCCTATTTCAAAGCCTTGTTTAAGCAAGAATTCCTTAAGGCATTCATACCATGCTCTAGGAGCTTGTTTCAGCCCATAGAGCGCCTTTCGGAGTTTGTAGACATGATGTGGGAACTTGGGATCTTCAAAACCCGGTGGTCGCTTGACATACACTTCTTCTTGTATAGGACCATTGAGGAAAGCACTCTTCACATCCATTTGATGTAGCTTGAAGTCATGATGGGCAGCAAAGGCTAAAAGCATTCGAATTGCTTCAAGCCTTGCCACCGGTGCAAAGGTTTCCTCAAAGTCCAAGCCTTCAACTTGTGTGAAGCCTTGAGCCACCAATCTTGCCTTGTTCCTTGTTACAGCTCCATTCTCATCTTGCTTGTTGCGGAAAACCCATTTGGTACCAATGATGTTTGTGTTGGGTCTTTCCACCAAAGTCCACACTTGATTTCTTTCAAAGTTGTTGAGCTCTTCTTGCATGGCCATGACCCAATCCGGATCACCAAGTGCTTCCTTTACCTTGAGAGGCTCCAAAGAGGAAACAAACGAGTAAAATTGGCAAAAATTGACCAAGTGAGAATGAGTTGTTACCCCTCTTTTGATACTCCCGAGGATGTTATCAACGGGATGATCACGTTGAATAGTTTGCCTTAGTCTTGGATGCTCAACACTTTCATCTTCATTTTCTTCACAACCATCAGCATCTTCTTGCTCAAGTATAGGCTCCAGGTTGAGCCCTTGAACCGGTGAAGTAGGAGTTGGAGAAGCCGCCGCCGAGGTGGAGGGCGCGGCACCTGCCGTGCCTAGGCGCGGCACGCCGCACCGCGATCTCCAGCAGTGAGTGCTGCACCTTCTGCGAGTTTGTCGGCGGAAATTGGTGCAACAAAGAGCTTGGGAATCCTCATCATCGACCCTTGTTCTTCTTGTGGTCTCACATCACCAATGGCCATTTGCTTGATTGCCTTACAAGGTGGATCCTCCTTTCCTACAACACTTGAATCAATTTGTTCTACTTGAGAGCCGTTAGATTCATCAAATGTCACATCTACCATGACCTTCTACCCAAGGTTTTGTTGAAGACACGGTAGGCATGCTCATTTGATCCATAACCAATAAGAATTCCTTCATCTACCTTAGATGCAAACTTAGGGGCTTTGGGTCTTTTGTTAAGTATGAAACACTTGCACCCAAAAACCCTAAAGTAAGACACCTTTGGTTTGTTACCGGTTAGAATCTCATAGGAAGTCTTGTTGAGCTTCTTGTGCAAGTAGAGTCGGTTGATGGCATGGCAAGCGGTCTTGACAGCGTCAACCCAAAATAGGTCCGACGTCTTGTACTCATCAAGCATCGTCCTTGCCATGTCAATGAGTGTTCTATTCTTCCTCTCTACTACACCGTTTTGCTGGGGGGTGTATGGTGCTGAAAATTCGTGTTTGATGCCTTCATCTTCAAGGAACTCTTCAACTTGAGTATTCTTGAACTCGGTCCCGTTATCACTTTTTATCTTCTTGATTTGGAGACCAAATTCTCTTTGTGCCTTCCTAACAAAGGTCTTCACCTTGTCCTGTACCTGGCACTTATCATAGACAAAGAATACCCAAGTGAAGCAAGAATAATCATCAACAATAACCAAGCCATACTTATCACCCCCTAGGCTTAGGTAGGCAACCGGTCCAAAGAGATCCATATGAATCAACTCCAAGGGTTGAGTGGTGGTCATGATGCTCTTTGCTGGGTGAGGTACGCCTACTTGCTTTCCTGCTTGGCATGAGCTGCATATCCTGTCTTTTTCAAATTGAACATTTGTTAGTCCTAGGATATGGTTGTCCTTTTGGAGTTTGGCCAAGTTACTCATCCCAACATGGGCTAGTCGGCGGTGCCATAACCAGCCCATGCTGGATTTTGCCACTAAACAGGTCTCAAGCTTAGCTTTCCCTTTGCTAAAATCAACTAGGTACAGCTTATTCTTGAGTTTTCCCATAAAGACAATAGAGGAATCCTCCCTCTTAAAGACTTCCACACCTACATCAGTGAAGAGACAATTGTAGCCCATCTCACACAATTGTGAGACAGACAATGATTGAACTTCAATGATTCAACATGAAAGACATTTGAAATTGAATGCTCAAGTGTTATAGCAACTTTACCAAGACCAACTACTCCCCCTTTAGAGTTATCAAGAAAGATGATGTTGTCACCGACTTTTGTAGTTGGGAAATAGGATGAAAACATACTCTTATCTCCGGTCATATGATTTGTACATCCACCGTCAAGCACCCAACTTGACCCACCGGAGGAGTATGCCCGCAACACAAGTTTAGTTGCTTGATTTAGGTCCCCAATCTTTCTTGGGGACTTCAAGGTTAGTCACAAGAACTTTGGGAACCCAAATAGAAGTATTGCGAAAAACATTTCTACCATTGCCAACAAATTTGGCAAACACCTTTCCCTTAGTGTCATGCTGCAAAACAAAGTTAGAGTTCAACACTTGGAGAGGTGTCTTGACACTTGATTGATAGAAGCCTTCTTTCTTAGGTGCCATGGTAGAAGTATTTGACTTCTTGGGGATCTCGATTCTTCCGTGGAACCCGCTTGGGCTTAACATGAGAAGCAAGAAGTCTTTGGTAGCCTTCCCTTTCGTGGGGGTGCAAAGATCGCTGCGCCCACCCTTGCCTTGCACCGCGTGCTTGGCCTCGCTCGCAGCCGGGCTACTTCGTGCCACACTCAGTGCGGGCTTATACGTACCGGCTTGCCCTTGCTCATGAATTGGACACACTCGATACCATTTACCGTCTTTCTTCCATTTGTCTTGGCACCTTTCTTGAGTCCAAGCCCATCCTTGATGCGAGGATTTCTTCCATCTTTATATTGTGGCATCTTTGGTTGATTCACTTTGCCACCGTCACTTGCTTGCTGTTTTTGCCTTTTGTGTCCAAGATGTTGTTCAACCTAGCAATCTCATCCTTCATAGCTCTCATATTTGCAAGGTTAGTGGAATAAGCATTTATATCAAGATTATAGCACTTTCGACAACCTTCATTTCGGTGGAGGCCTTAGAATTGTCACTTGAGCTAGAGGTGGGGTGCTCTCACAAAGATGAATATATTGCTTCTCAAGTTTGTTGTGCTTTTCAACTAAGACACAATACTTGTCATTGAGTGCAATATTGATCTTCTTTATAAGAGCAAGCTCTTTCCTCAAAGAGCTTGTTTCCCTTTTCTCTTGCTCAAAAGCTTCCTCACTATCAATATAGAGATTTTCGTCTTTTTGATGACATTTTCTCTATGTTCTAGCTCAGCTTTGACATGTTCTAATTCCTCCATGAGTGCTACAATAAAACGCTCGGTTCTAGGATCAAGATTCTTAGCGGGCTTCAAGCTCTCACTAGAATCTTCATCACTAGAATCACTTAGGTCACTACTTGAGATGTCACTAGGAGGTGGAGAAGAGGATTTCTTGTTCGTTTTTACCTTTTCACCTTTTGCCATAAGGCAAATGTGATAAGAGTCATCATCATCGGACATGTTGTTGAAGAGTCTTGGTGAAGAAGATGTGTTGTGTATAGCTACTATTGCAATCTCTCCATCTTCATCACTTGACTCTCTAGTTGAGTCCCACTCATGCCCAATGTGTGCCTTCCCGGCATTCTTGTATCTTCTCTTCCCATCTTTTCTTTCTTTCTTGTTCTTGCCTTGATTTTTCTCAAGTGGACATTCAGCAATAGAGTGCTCGGTGCTGCCACATCTGAAACATGTCCTCTTTTTCTTGCTTGGGAACCTTCTCTTGGTGAGTTTGTAGCCATTGTTCTTGATGTCTTTGTTGTAGTTCTTTATAAACAATGACATGTCTTCTATCCTCTTGTGATCAGCCCCATTGTCCTCACTTTCACTTGATGTGGATGTTGAATCTTCTTCTTGTGGTGCTTGCTTGATCTCCTTGGGCTGACTTGTTGAAGCATGCTTGCTGCCCTTATGATTGCAAGCTGAAGTATGCTTGTGGGGCTTGCTAGCTTTGAGTACAACTTCCTTGATCTTCATCCCATCAAGCTTGGATTGAAGCTCACCGAGCCTCTTTCTCTCATTTGCTTCTTCTCTGTGCATATCAAAAGTCAACAACCGTCCAAGCACATCATTTGGAGTGAAGTGCTCAAACTTCTTCTTGTCTCTAATTAATGTCACAATGGTTTCATTTCTTGGAGAATAGGCTTCAAGCATCACCTTCACCACTTTGTGATCATCAAGATCCTCACACCCAAATCCTTTGATTTGTCCAACCAACACCATCAACCTATCAAACATTTCTTGTGGCCCTTCTTTACCTTTAATCACAAACCGGTTGAGCTTGGCCATCAAGACTTCAATTCTTGCCTTCCTCACTTTATCCACACCTTCATGAGCAATGATCAAGGCATCCCAAATCTCTTTTGCCACATTGACATTCATCACTCGGTTGTACTCATTTCCATCAAGAGCACTCAACAAGATGCTTGTGGCTTGACTATTGAATTGGGCAGCTAAGAATTCTTCATTGGTTGGGTCTTCGGGGTTTTGTGGCTGCTGCACTCCCTTCTCCACAATCTCCCAAAGCCCTTGATGAACACCGAAAGATAGTTTCTCATCAAGTGCTTCCACTTGGCATAGTTAGTCCCATCAAACCGGGGTAACTTGCCCATGGGCACATTGACAATAGACTTTCGATCACGATGAGTTAGATGAGAATAATTAAAGGATACAGCGGTGTATTTCTTCTTGTTGCTGCTACGCCCTTGTCCTTGATGCTCTTCTTCTCATCCTTCTTGTGGCTTCCTTTGGGATTCTTGGAAGAGTGATATGAGACATCATCATCACCATTATCTCGAGCCTCTTGGAGAGCTCACTAGATGATGACAACTCCATCTCTTGCTTCTTCTTCTTCTCCTCTTCCTTAGCTAGTGCCTTGGCTTTTTTCTTCTTTCTTCTCTTTGCTCTCGGATAACTCTTCTAGCTTCTTTTCTGCTCAACTTATCCTCGAGCTCTCTTCTTTTCTTGAGTGCATCTCTTCTTTCCTTCTTTCTTCTTCTTCTCTCGGCTTCACTCACATCCGTGGTCTTGCCACCATCTCGGATAGTGGCATTATCGCGAGAGACATAGAAGCGTCACCGCTTTGTCCTCCGTGGTGTGCGTTCAACACTCTTTGCTTTGGGAACATGCCTTGATGCCCTGACTTCTTCCATACTTCACGCGGTTAAGCGTATACGAAGCAACGAGGCTCCGATACCACTTGTAGGATCTCTGGAAGAGTAAAACGGCCTAGAGGGGGGTGAATAGGCCTGCAACAAAATTTCTTCGAACTGCTATCAGTCCAGAGGGCGCGGCACTGCGTCGCAGCTGTACCTGCTGCTTGCACGCGCTATCATGCGAAAACGAATAGAGTGTAATTCGAAATCTGTGCAAAAACAAGTTTACCAATCGACTTTCCAAGCTTCCTACACCTGCAGGGATTACAGATCGAGACCCAAACATAGTCCAACAGGTGGGAAGAAGTGGATCGACCTCAAACCCTAGAAAACACCTCAACAACAAGTATGAATATAGAAACCAAACAGCACAAGGTGACACAAGTATTTAACCCATGGTTCAGCTCACCACAAAGGCTGGCCTACGTCCACGTTGTTGAGGAAGTCCACGACTTGAAGCTCACCACTAAGGCTAGCTTTCTCCTCGGTCTCAAGCCAAGAGAGCAAACTCTTGAGATGAGGGGTGATTTCTTAGTATTGGGGTGAGGTTACAAACCTCCCTAGGCAGCCACACGAGTTGGCAGCTCTAGGGCGACGCCTAGTCGGCTAGGAGCAAAGCTCCAAGAGTGACAAACCCTAGGACACCGGCCAAACGTGCACCAAATGCTCTTTTGACAGTGGGAATCAGTGGATCCACTCTCCAATCGAAGTTTGCTGCCCTTTTGCTCAAGAATCCGTGGTGGATTTGATGGGAATGAGTTGGGAGCTTGAGGGGAGCAATGGAGGGTGAGAGAGAGCTTTCGGGTGTTCTTTCAACGGATATGTCGCGAGATAGACGAAGAGGTAAGTGAGTGGGCCGACAGATGGGTATAAATGCCCCTGGGTCCCAACGGTCACTTATAGGCGCGGCACTGCCGCGCCCCCCAAAACAGCAAGAAGATTTTTGAGTTGTTGGCTGGCTGTTTTGGTGGCTGGATGAGGTTGGTGTTTAAGGATTGAGCATTTGGTAATACTTTTGACTAACAACCTTAGGATCCCTCTTGATAGTACGGCTTTTTCTAAACTCAAATTCAAACCGAAAATGAATTTAAACCTTCTTTGAATTCAGCAAAGCCTCCTTTTAGAAACGGGGACCCCTCCAACTTTGTACATCAATCTTACGTATTTCAATGCCTCGCTTGTCATCTCAATAAGTCTCATTAGTTCCCTAATTTGGTGGTCATCAACGCCAAAACCCACATTAGGGCTTGATTGCACTTACAGAAACCTTCAGCATCGGGGCTCCCACGCGCGAGCCCGGGTGGGCGGGGGATCGTCGTGGGGGACGACCGGAGAGAGCGAAGGTGTTGACGGTCGTTAAGTATCAATTTTATACCGTCAACGCAGCAAGAGAAAGGACTAATATGAGTTTTGTTAGATATAGGGGTTACACCGAATGTAATTCCACTAGTTTTGGTGATTGTCTATTTTACGCGGGGGTTATCGAAGAGAACCAAAGGAGGCCCACATGTCATGATTACATAGAGATAAAGACCGAACGGTGTAAAATTGTATAATCTAGAAGACTCCGAAGGCAAACCACGGGAAGCTGGGGCCCACTGGGGTGGCGGTCGGCCGACCCCAAGGGGAGTCGGCCGGACCGCCCATGTCCACCAATCGGTGGAGTCTCGTGGATCCGCTCTCACCGCCTTTGAGGATGAATAATTATCATCCATTTAGGTCGGTTTGATCCGAGGGCTGTGGTTAATCCTAGGGGGCTATATAAGCGAGCCCCGGCCCCCCGGGGTGAAACCATAATTCATTCAAGAGTTCATTCTCTCATCGAAATTCAGAAGCCGAGCCACCATCTCAATTAGAGCTCCATAGTTTAGTAGCATAGCTACATAGGAATAGATCTAGAGGGAATCAAGCCTAGCTTGGAGTCCGGATCTGTCGGAGTTCTTGGTAATTCCCTCTACATTCTTGTAATATTCATCATTTGTTTGTGATACTATGAATAGTATCTTATTCTATTCTATTATATCAGACTTGACTTTGCTCTATTTGATTATGTTCTCAATTATATCGTTCTTAGTTTACTTTGATTATATGTTTAGCATAGTTGGACTAGAATTATGTTTATGCATAGGATCGTATAGCGCTTGCTCATTAGGCCAATGGGTGAGTGATAGATATTGTGTGAGCATGGTGCCTATACCGTATTTATCTCGCGATTGCACCCTATATTCCGGATCGTGAGGTAGATCGCGGGAGTGACTTGATCTGTTGAGTCCTTTGTAGCCCTTCTCGAGTATAGGTCTAGCGAACAAACCTATTACATTGAAGTCATTGTTATATCTCTTGTCTTCTCTCGGTAATATCACTATGCATAGATGTAACCTTTTTCCGCCATGATTGCTAGATGTTCTTGCACTAATCATTGTATGCTTTGACTTTATAGTTAGAATAACATAGGATTATACCCTAGATCATCCTAGTCCATGCTAGTGTTATAAGCTTAGAGTGCTAAGTTAAGATGGCTTATTACTATTATTTTATGTGGCTAAATGCTCTCATTTATCTTATGTCATTTATCATTCATTCCTATATTTTATGTGACACTTACCCTGTATGAGATGATCGATACGGACAAGGTTAAGCTCTCCATTATCGCATGTGCATTGCTCATCACTCATTATCCAAAGGCATTCCCTTCCCGGTGGTAAAAATATAAATAACGATACTGGATTACTCCCGGTTAAAATGCTACGATGATATATTACGTGCGCTAGAACCCTTCTTATTTTAGTTGCACTTAATAGACATCAACAGAAGGCGGGGCAGAGCGTCGGCGGCTCCATGCCCCGAACCGTCATCGTTCGCCGGGAAGGATCTGCGCGCCCCGGCCATGAAGCCTTCCGGCCGAGGGCGTTGCCGGTGGCGCCGCTTGCGGTGGCGCCCACGCCGAGGCGCCGCCATGGGCGCCTTGCCTTTGTCGAGGTAGCGCGCAGCCGCCGAATCCTTGTCGCAAATGGCTGCCGCCGGCGGTGAGTGGGGGAGCTCCGGCTTAGACTCCGAATCCGAGGAGGCCTCCGAGTCACTGATGCGCACGCGCTCAGGACCACGGTCAAGGACTTCTCGGACAGCCGGCGGCGGCAAAGAACTCCCCGCTCGAAGGGCGCAGTCATCGTCTTCTAGG